>KZ506336.1:230628-241918 GCA_002844005.1 Limosa lapponica baueri | reverse complement strand
TGTCAAAGCAATAAGAATAACAAAGATATTGATAGTGGTGCTTAGATTAGAGAGGAAAAGCTAGAGAGTGCTATTCTAGTTTGACTCCTACTTATATCCATTTGCTTGTATTGCTCTTTTTTTTCATGATTCACTGAAGCCACCTGTTTTGACCTAAATTTCAAAAAAGTAGCTCTTTGGGGTAACCTTCCATAAGTTTCCTTTAAATATTGCTGAAGTCCTTAGAATAAAAGAAAGATTTTCATCTCAACTGGAAATAAACAGTATTTCTTTTTTTTTTAGAACTAGTTTGTTTGCTTTGTTGAAATAAGCTCTTTTGGGGTTTGTTTGCTTCCACTTGACTTGAAACGAAATTTTTCTTTTGTATTACTTGTTTCCATTTGACCAACAGCTCTCCCAGTCAATTATTTGTGTAGTTCAATCTGTTACTGCCTATGTGCAGCTACAGAGTTTTCTGTTGCACTGCTCTTATATGGTAGTGAAAAATGACTGGAAATTTCATTGCGTTATCTTACAAATCAGTAGTACATTCTGTCTTATACTGTGTGCAGAAGGTGTGGTAGATCTAGGAAAGGGTAGCAGACAAGGGTAGCAGATATCCATAGGAATGGTATGGCTTTCATATGTCTCATAAGAGACTACACAGCCTTACTTTTCAGCTTAAAAGAAAAAAATGTTCTGAGGGTATGGGAGAGGTACATGAAGTCATGAATGCTTCAGAGAATGTAATTAGGGAGTTCACCGTTTCCCACAACAGAAGAATGAGGGGAATCCTGTGGTGCTATTAAGCAAAAGGTTTAAAAGAAAGGGAAATATTTCTTTTATACCAGCCACAATCTCATTTGTAATACACTATGCTATGGAGGCCAAACTTTGAAGAGGATCAGTAAGAAATTAGACTTTCCTGCGATTTGACCAGTTTGCAACAAAACTGAAACAAATGTCAAAGGGAGACGGGCATCTCTCCCCCGCTGTTCCTGCTGCTCCTGCTGCTCCTGCTCCTGCTGCTGCTGCTGCTTCCCCCAACTGGTTCGGCTTCACGGGCAGGACCTGGCTGGGGGCTGTTGGTCCAGCTGGCTGGCCAGGACACGTGCTGGTCCTGCCTGGCCAGGGACACGTGCTGGGCAGCCCAGCATCAGCAGCCTGCTTTTGAGGTGACAAAGAGGCAAACCAGGGACTCAGTGACACATGGGCGGTTGCATGCTATGCATAAACATTTTACACATGTGTATGGTGAGCACAAGTGCGTCGTAAGTTGGGAAGTAACAAGGGAATAGAAAAGCCAGAGAAAAGTAGCATGTCGTTTGCCATGTTTGCACAATGTTTGCCTGAAGATGCAAAATAAATATCTAATTATTGGCGTGGGATAGTAGGCATCACCATGCACAACCTCTGTGAGAGTGCTCAGAGGCTACCCCACTTCTTTATTTTTTATTTCTTTGAATGAGAACATCCCGGGAAAGGTTATCTGAAGGGAGCTGGTGCATAAGGAGGACTGCTGAGACTCATATGCATATTTTCACATAATATTTTCACAATTCCAATGTGGTACATGAACCTGTGATAGAAGTGGGCAGCAGAACAGTGAGAATGTGGCCATTGTGTATTTTATAGTTTATAAATTCATTTTTTTTCTTTTTGTTTCTTTTTTTTTTTTCATTCTAATTGGCATATCTTCTTTTCTGGAAATTGATTTTTCAGTTCAAAGCAGCATTCAAAGGAAAATGAAAGAAGAAACTGAAGACATTTTGAACCCATTTACATACTTCTAAAGAATTAATCCACTTTTTCAGAGAAAATGAGAGACAAGTATTTACATTTACTTACCTCAAAAGAGGCTGTGAAAAAATTAACACTTTCATCCAATTTTACTTATGCCAACATTTCATTTTTTGCTGGAAGAAGTCAGCATTTTTTTTACCTCTGTCTTATAGGACATACGTATCTAGAATTCGCAGGTTAATTGCATGAGATACGTAGGTATGTACTTAGTAAACTTGCAGCTGCTGGACTGAGGAGTTGGCCTTGCCTTGCTCTTTGACCACAAGAACTTTTTGAGTTATTAAAACGTAAGGATTTCAGTTTTGCAGTGCTGATAAACTTACCTACTCATGAGCAATGGACTTTATGTAAACACTGTAACGTTGCCAAACAGCCTGTGACACGCAGTCGTTTCTAGTTCATTTAAGGTTCAGAAGTGAAGCCTCCTTCATGCTAACAGTATATCAGTCACCTCATACAATTTTAAATGTTATTATTGCAGCTCGTGCTGTTGTTGGTATAAAATGTCATAATATGATGCTCACCTTGGATGTGGGAACGGATATTAATCTGAAACTGCTTCTGTTGGTTGCTCAGGCTGAACCCTACCATGTGAAAATGCATTTGTTTGTTTGTCTAAAAAGATTTAGGATTGCACATCATCTTTATCCATGGTAAACATTTTGTTATATACAGTATACTAATTATTGTTGAACTGAAGTGTTTTTCTAGCCCCAGTGGCATAATGGAAATTATACTTTGAGCTGCATAATATTCTTGGAAAGGGAATATAGACTTAGCGAAGAACATCATCATTTTGCTATAATGATAACATACCTATTTACATAATGATAATGTACATATTTACTGCCAAGCATGTTTGTTCTGCATTAGTGTTCGTAGTGTGGCAGGGAGAATTGCAAAATGGAACTTCGACTTGTGTCTGGCGACACAAGGGGAGCGAATTTGTGTCTGTGTCAGGGAAGCGAGGAAGGGAGAGCAGACGATGGGGTGTTTCTGGAAAAAAAAAAGAAAAAAAAAAAAGGAGTAAGGCTGTGTGCTAGGCTTGCATTGTGTGTGAGATCAGATCTGCACATGCCCATTTGCTTTCCTTTCTTCTTTTTTTCTGAGGGACCTTGTCTGTTAAGTAAGTGAAAAATCCTTTGTGAGATTCCTGGCAGCAGGCATCAAAAAGATGCTAAAAGTCTATGTTAGCTGCGTGCTCTCTCTTTGAACACATTCTCAAGTAATGCCACTGTTGGAATCATTTAATCTGAGAGATGAAAAAAAAAAAATCTACATTTTTGGTTTCATTTCAAAACGTGTAAGTCTCTGTATACATCTAAAGAAGCGGGAAATCTTACACTTGCAGGAGACAGAAAAAAAAAGTTAGGAGACACTGTTTGGTGAGCTGTCATATGTTTTCTGAACTTTTTGTAATAGGAAGAAGTCTCTAAAGAGCCCTTTTCTTCACTCCTCTAACAAAGGCATGTCCCAGTTTATTAAAAAATCATACACAACAATGCTGCCTGCCAGGTTTTATAGCCCTAATGAAAATTTGGTCCAGAGCACAAAAAATATCTGGAAAAATGCCTGAAATTTCCCTGTCGCAGATGTTTCAACAGAAGGTGCTTGCATGCCATTCGTTAATATAACGCCATACGGGACTCGGTATGACCACTGCAATAACCAGTAAGTAACACACGCAGTGTGCGCATCACTGCGCCAAATTTTCCGTCTGTTGTGTGGGGCTTGTATCCTGTGGATTGAGACGTACCTTGATGAAACTGTATTGTCATTGAATGATAATATTTGTGGATCACTCTGCTAGAAAACATCCTATCAAGAATGTGGGAGGTCTGTGTAGAGTCGGTGCAGCTCATTGGCATTGCAGTCAGTTAGGAAGGATGGGAATGTTAGAATCTATGCCCCTTTTTTAGCCTATCTTTCAGATGCCAATTTACAGGAGCGGCACTCCAGATATTAAAGCACTTTCTCTTTGAGAGAGGCTGTTGAATTTTAATCTCAGGCATTATGTAATTAAAAGGGGCACGTGAAATACAGTAATTATCGATACAGTGGAAAAAATTGCACAGGCATAACATTCTCTTGGGATAATTATTTTTTTATTTTGTAAGTTTAAAAGAGGAATGGACTGAAAAGAAAAAGGAAAAAAAAATCCTAAAGTACACTGTACTCCATCAGCTCCAGTTTTGTATCCTGAAATGCAGCGAAGCACCCAAATAACCCACTATAAACGTTTCCCTGTGCACATAGACGAATATTGTCTTCTGCTCTTTGGAGGGAAGCTGTGGAGTATGCTGCTTTGATTTGTGTATTTCTGAGGGAGGTGACGTGGACTTTTCCTACTAGTAAAGGTGGGAGTTGTGTGTGCAAATCATCCATGCTGTAGTCTGGATGTACATGAGTATTTTTCATGGACCAAATGGACACCCTTATAAACATTTCTGCAAGAGTTAAATCTGCTGATGACAAGGGGTTTGAGGGGCTTTTATGATTTTTCATATTCTTCCTCTCTGTTCAACACCAGGATTTCCTGGACAGTTTGCTGTCTCTTTTGTTCAACAATAAGCAAAGCAGGAAAACGTGCTGAGTTGGACTAGCCTAGAATTTGAGTTTGGGTTCAAGGTTGAGTAAGGGCTGAGATTCAACAGAAATAAGACTTTTCCCATCAGCTAAGAGAATTATAAAGATACCATCAGGTTTTAATAACCACATTTCTAGGAGATTTCATTCACATCTGAAATGAATCTAAAAAATCTCTATGAGTTTGACATGAAGCAAAATCACCGAAACAAATTTGGAGCCTGGTTTGTGAAGGTACATTCAGAGGACTTGATTTTACACTTCATATGAAAGGCAAAGCTTTGGTCTGTAGTGGCCTTACTAAAATGATAGCCCACTCCAGTAAATCCAGTTAGGCTATTTATGCACTTTCACTTGCTTTATTTTAAGTGTCACTTCTTTTCTAAGATAGAACTAAATATAGATGTTTCTAAGAACATGTAAAGCATCATGAGTAGGACTAGAAGTGATATCTCCAGACGAATGGCGATCACTGTATCATAATAAAGATTGTACATTTTATTTACTAAATACTATTTACAGGACAGTACTACTGCATTTTTTCATTTTATTTTATATGTGCTTTCATATATAACTTTTCATCCATAATTCAAACCTTAGTCCTTCAGATTAGGTCACTGCTAGGGGGCTTTCATGACATTATGGATTCAGGAGAATGCCCAGGACATTCCTGTTCAGCAGAGCAATCTATCTTTAACTGTCCCATAGCCAAGTTCACAGTCAGGTTTGCTGCTGCTGCCAGAGAAGGAAGAGTTGGGGTGCATGCAGTTCTGGCTCCTCGTGGAGTTGTCAGCTGCCCCTGCTGTGACCTCGGCAGCAGAAAGGACCAGGCAGCCCAACTCTCTCATGCTGGTCTCCATCCCAGTTTGACTCCTTTGAACCATTCTTCCTGTGACAGGAGTGCCCCAACCCTTCTCAAGTTTGTGCATTGCCAATATTGAAAGCCCTCGAGTCTGCCCTGCCACCAAAGACGAGGTTTTTAGAGTTTAGGTATATCAAATGCACAGAGCGTTCCTGGGACTCCTGCATGAAAATTACATAAAAACCAACATAATCGCATCACTGGACAGTTTGCCTAATGTCATCTCAGAAATGGTGGGCAAGGCACAGAGAACTACCTCTAAAGCCTTTGCAAACTGAACCTCGAGAAACTTTCAAACAGAATGTAATTGTATGAATGGAAAAACATAATTATCTAACCTTTCCTTTTATCTGGGAAGAGATCAACATTATTTGAATGGATTAACTGCAGTAAGTCTATGGTATCTGTTGGCTGTACAATCATTATTATCTATTTTTCCTGGATATAGAACTGATTGAATTTGCAAATCAAATTTCCCTGCACTGTATAAACTTTTTTCTGGAAGTTAAAGTAAATGGTTATTACAGAATTGCTCTGAGGGAAAAGAAAAGTATGGGGAGGTGGAGCAGGAGGAGGAAAAGAGAAGAAACAAGAACAGGTAGCACCTTGATTAATGCCCACCAGGCTGAATCATGCTGCGAGGGTTGTGTTCTAGCCTGGTGTCTCAGAAAAGAGGAGCGCTGCTTTTTTCCTGTAAGCATGTATTTATTTGTAATTTGTTTTGCCTTCTGTAAGATTTTTTTTTGCTTTTGTAAGCACACACCTGCTCTATTTTCTCACTGGCTTCAGCAGGCAGACTCTTTTTTACATTGCCTCTGGAAGTGCATCCTTTTCTTCAGGTGTTCTAATGAACTTGGACAGCATTAAAGGATCAGACAAATCAGAGCTGGAAATGACACCCTGCCCCCAGGGAATTCCCTGCCAAGCAGGATGATACCCCTCCCCAAAGCTGTGGCGCTGCTAAAGGCATCCTGTTTCCAACACTGTTTCTGACTGAAGTGTTCAAGGACCTGGGAATGGTGCTCTATGGGACTGAGTCCCTTTTGTGGCAGAATACGTGCAGCCCAAGGTGATAAATCTGGCAGCTACAACAGTGGCAAAGGGCTGTTGCAGGAGCCCTGCCCAACCTGGCTGTTTGCACAGGAGTGTAAGAGCAAGGGCAGAGCTGTGCCCAGGGTGCCTTTGCCCTTTGGGGGCTGGCAGCGACTGTAGATCTCCTCGTGGATGCACTTTGGAGGATAGTGCCGAATCTGTTGGGTGAGTGAGGGCAAGCCTGGGGGGTTTTCCCATTGCTCCTTCATCCTTCCCTTCCTTCTGCCGTGGCTGGCCTCTGTGGTGTGACCCATCAGGAGAAGGCAAACAAGCAAAGTCATCACATAAACTATGACGTTTCCAGCCTGAGTGAGAAAAAGAGGACCCAGACACCTCCCAAAGAAGCTTGACCTTGCAAGATTTCCAGCAAAATCCTTCTGTGAGCAGAGATGTTAAGGTGACACACCAAACCAAGATTCTTGCTCTCCTCTCATGTGCAGAGCTTGAGAACATTTCTGATTTGTTGATTGCTTTCCTCTTTAGAATTAATTTGCCCCCAGCATCTCTTCCACTCATTTGCATTTTTTGATTATCACACACAACTTTTAATTGTGATAAGGCAGTGCAGTTCTCAAGGTGTTCCTTACTGTGCCTGGTTAGACTACGCTTTTTCTGGGGGAGTGAGTCTCCTAAATCCTCTGCTCATTTCTTTGGCACCTGTGTACTGCTGGTACGTAGATCTGCTTGGCTGTTTCTCATTAATATCACCATAAGTGTGGTCTTTTGCACAAACTTGGTGTGTGTGAGAGAGAGCAAGACAAGGAGAGAGCAAGGGAGGGTTTAATTCATTAACCCTGAGATTGCCATCCGATCTGCAGAGTGAGAGGCCAGCCGTGTTACTCTTAATCAACAAAACACAAATATTTACTCTGTGGCAGCAATATTCTCAAATACACTGCTCTGTGGCAAAGCCCCCGTGAGTCATTTTGACACATCATAATTCATTTGGTGAAAGACCATTTTGTATATGAGAACTCCCATATACCTGCTGCAAATTTCCAGTTTTATAGGACACTCATCTTCAAGAGCATATAAAGTATCTCATCCATCTCTTTGCTAGCACAAGACTGTTCCTTTTAGGGTAATCAATAGGGTCCTGTGCATTTCTACAGCATTCAAGATATGATGCTTTCACTATTTTGAAACTGGAGATGAGAACACCTACAGATTTTTATTATGACAGTCTACCCTGCACTCAAAATTGTCCCCAAAGAATTTTTTGTGTCTGTATTTTACCTACTTCATTCTCTGCACCCAAAAAGATTTTTATTTTAGAACACCACATCGTAGCTCAGAACTTCCATCTGCAAGAATGTCTTATTTTTCTTCATACAGGTGGCCAACATTTCTAATTTGGTTCCAGCCAAACTAAACATCTGAAGCTGTTATTCTTGGAAAATACTCTTGAATGTGACGGGTTTACTTTTTGGACAAGAAATGACTGGCAAGGAAACTGGATAACAAAAATAAAATTGGTTTTACCTTGTCAAACCACCAAAAGCATTCTAGATTGGTACTGCTCATCTTTGTTTTGGTTCTGTGCGTGGCCGTGGTAAAAACCTATTGGTATTGTTTATTATAAAATGGCTTTATGGAACAAGCAGATCTTTCAGACTAGCTGATAATTATGTCATAACAAATTGTGTAATCAATTGCCATTAGCCTCTGTGTATTTTCCTTCCATTAGCTCATTTTATATAGTTTCTATTTCATAACTTCACTTCAGAACATGGTACTCCACGCAGAAACTATCTGGGAACCATAGTATTACTTACTTATGTGCTGTAGATCCAAGACCTTGGAAAACATAATTTTTAAGCCATATTCCTGAAATCCTCTTGAAACATCTCCTTTATTGCTCAGATCCTGGTATTAAAAGATTGGTAACTGAAAGGTAAGTATGAGACAGCATGAGGGAAGAAGCAATGAAAAAACAAACCCTTCAAATACAATGTGTATATATACGTATAAGGTAGAAACGTAAATGAGTTCTGGTCCATAGAATAGTAAACAAGGACAGTAAAAATATTGTTTAAGAACCAGAAAAGTTTTAGAGAAAGCTTGCACTATCCTAACAGTCAAGAGTTTTTATTTGTAGTCTTCCAGATGATATTGCCTATCTGATCTAGCAGTATCTACATTATCCCTGGACTGTTTCAGGGCTGGAAGGGAGCAGATCTAAACTTCTCTGTTCATTTGGCTTTTCAGACATACTTTAATACAGTATGTACAACTGCACAACATATTTACCCTACCTGTATATTGTATTCCAACTTGCTGGCTAACAAATAGTATATACTACCCACCATTTCAGAACTAAAAAATCATAGGAAAGTTGGACTTGTTAAAGAAATTTGTGCACAATATTAAAGGTCACCTGTAAGGATTTCTGGATCCAGTGTAAGGTTGTACAGCTATGTAAGCAACTCAAAGATTTTTAAAAGTTTAATATGTGCTTGTTTGATTGATGAAACTGTAACTTATCTAGTCTTCATTTATTTGGGAAAGTTACTCTTCACTAACAAGAGAAGTTGATTTTGCATGTATTTCCTAGAGATGTGGGTTATGTTCCACTGGAAAGAAACCTTAAGGCTATCTAGTCCAAGGCCTTAGTGTTGCAAGCCACCAATGGACCATATGAGCAAGTCTTCTCTGTACTCTTCTGATTTACCATCTTGAGGTAGCCATGTACCAACTTACCAGAGATGCCCATTTACACTTCCCCTGCTGAAAACATGATAACATCCTCAGACCACATTTGCCTCTTTTTCTGTTGCTCTTTTTCTTCAGTATCATCTTATTAGTTCATAGTCATCCTGTGACTAACTGATGCCACCAAGTCCATCTCTTCTGTCACCTCCTGCTGATGACTTTACATGTCCTAGCAAGCTGTCATCAGAAGCCAATGAGTTGCTGTGCACTCCAGGTCAAACCTATAGGTTACAAACCTGTGCAAACATGTCAGTTGTTGCTATGTGCATGTCTTCTTCCACCCAAGCACCAGAGCTCACTGACCTTACCCCACCATTTAGTTCTGTGTCCGTGTCTTAAAGGAGCACTGAGACACCGTGAAATATCAACTCTGCCCTCATATAAAAATGGAGGGTGAGCCTTTCTTGAAGATGTGGACAAGGTGTGCTTCGCTTACTCCTGAGGAGTGCTGTACCATAAATGACAATGTTTACCAGTGGAAACCAGCCACCCAGCACTGGCAGTGTCCCAAACTGTTCCTTCTCCAACCAGCCACACGCCTTACTTGTCACTGACGGATTCGCAGTGTGTGTGCAGTGGATGACTAGTGGTGGCTTTTTGTTGCCAGGGCACGATGCCACAGAGCTGCATTTCCCCTCCGCATGGCCTCCATTTGCCTTTTTCCGCATGATTATCACCCATCTGTTGCCCTCTGCCACGTGTGGGAGGGCAGCAGATGGGCCAGGAAACTGGAACACAGGAAAGCAAGTTCTTCAGAGAGGGAAGGAGAGAAAGCGTAAGGTCAGAAGACGGACCCTCAGACTAGCTTCAGGCAAAGGCGTGCTCCATGAGTGGGTAGCTCACCATCCTCAGAAACCCCAGAAAGAGCAACTAGGCAAAAAGGATGCCAGTCAGAAGGCAACATTTTTACTGACTGGAAAGAGTCAGGAAGTTCTGTTTGAAGATGTCAGTCTGATTATTTATTCTTCCTGAAACACATATAAAAGGCTTTCTCTTACTAAGCCATGATTTTATACAAAACAATCAGGCAAGGAATTAGTGCTTTTTGCTTCTCACCTGCAGAACCATCAGTTTCATTCAGTTTGTTGACTTACCTGTAAGGATCATGGTATTTATTTACCTACATAATACATCACTGCAAACCCATAACATAAGACATATGTAAAAAATACAGCTTTTTTTTCTGTATGTTTTCCAGTCTCCAGCTGTTGTTCTTTAGCTTAGAGGCTACATGATGTAGGGCAGAGATCAAGGTGATCTCTACAAAGACATCACAGAGCCCTCAGCGTTTGGAGTCTCTCTAATAGATTGGTAAGAAAACTAACAGAGTCAAAGTAAGGGAGTGTTTCCTACCTAATGCTGTCTTTACCTGCAGGAAAAGATCAATAGCGTTTCATAAATGCACGTTACTAGTGTAAAGGAGATCTTTGTGGAGTAACCAAGCCATGTTTCTTCAGCAGTGATCCTACTGGACCCTCTTCCTCAGATCCTTCTTGACACTCCCACTGCTCATAAACATCCTCTTTAAAAAGCATCTATGTCTTCTTTTTTTATTTATTTATTTTTAACTGACAATATCAAGAATTACTTCGAAGTAATTGATGTTTTTAGCAGGGGCAGCTTGTGAATCTGCATCCCTTTCATTTGTAGTTGTCAGTGTCATTCCATTTGATTCCAGTGAGAAATTAAAGTTTCTGCTCTGAAATCTGCTGATGTTTGATGCTGATTAAATGAATATTTCAATGTTCCTCCAGCATCAGGTAGAAATAAAGTATGCAACTCCCATATCCCCTCAGAAAGGAATCTCATGAAGTTTTTCTCTGAGAATATGCAAACACTGGGCTCATCTCTGCCTTCACTTCTTTCATTTGCCCAGCCAAAACGCAGATAGAGGTGCAAAAAACTTATGGCTTTGAACAGTATTTGTGACTTTTCTTTCTAATTATCATGATTTCCCAAATACCAGAAGTTCTGATAGTCTGTGGGGCTGAGCATCACTGAGTGTTAAAGAGCTAAGAACCCAGCAAGTAGGGGGGCCTACCTAACGGAGGCCTACAGGAGAGATGGGGAGGGGTTCTATCAGGGAATGTAGTGACAGGACAAGGGGTAATGGTTTTAAATTGAAAGAGGGGAGATTTAGACTGGATACCAGAAAGAAATTCTTTACTGTGAGGGTGGTGAGGCACTGGAACAGGTTGCCCAGGGAAGTTGTTGATGCCCCATCCCTGGAAGTGTTCAAGACCAGGCTGGATGGGG
>KZ506336.1:203174-218040 GCA_002844005.1 Limosa lapponica baueri | reverse complement strand
GCCCCCAAAAAATCCCAGCCTGTCTTATGTGAAGCATACAGACTCTGCACTCAGGGCGGCATTGTATATTAATCTGTTAGTGCAGTTATAAGCACCACAGGAAGGAGAGGACTCAAAACTACAATTAATACTCCATTTCTACGAATATTTGTCTTAGTTTCTAAAGTTTATGTTCCTTACTACCTTCTCATTTTATTCATCTCTTTATTCAACCCCTTTCCCTCCCAGCCTGACCAGATCCTTCCGCACTCTCCTGCCTCACATTTGCTCCAGTCCAGCCCCAATCCAGTCCAGATATCACCCTGCACAAACAAACCACTCTTCAGCTGATCTCCTTGGCTCAGAGTTAGACTTTTTAGTTGTTCTCTTCTCACTTTAACTCTTCTTCCTCCCTGCTTTCCCCTTTGCTCTCCTTAAAGTCTGACTTGAGCTAAGGTCTGCTCTTCCCCCAGGGCCCTTTACTTCTGCTGATGTTCTGGGTCCATCACAAGGTCTTCGCAAACCTGGCAGTTTCTGCTAGACTAACAGCTGTCTCCGTCTCTTGTAGCTCTGGGGCTTCCCAGGGTCAGAAGCACATCATGAAGCAATGAATTTCATGAGTCTCATGTGGAAAAAATACTGGCTCAGATGAGGTTAGAAGAAACTTTCTGGTCCAGAGGATACAAGCCAACCCGCTGGGGTCCCGTAAAAGGAGCTGCTACAATGCAGCCAAAGACAGGAAAGCCCACTGGATGCATTTGAGGTAGGGTAGAGTGCTCAGTTATTGCTCTACACCTTTTGAGTTTTCAAAAAGTCTTAATGGCTGGGCTAAGCTGAGAGCGGTTGCTTCTTTCTTTTGGACAGCCTCGGTTCCTCCCACGGCTGGAGAGAGGAGACACAGACGTAGCGAGAAGTGTTTCCATCACAGCAAAAAACGAACTACATAATGTCTGGAAAGATGAGTGGCGGCGTCCAGGCTTGTCTGGGTGCATATTCGGGGAGCTGGAGAACAGCTCTAGTTGCAGTTACGTGAGTCCTGAGTGTCCTTTAGATGGCTCACTTGGAAGACAATATAACCGATATTAAGCAGATTGCTGTCTCACACCAGAATTGCCAGGAAAGGGTACAACAGCCTTCCAAAGAGGAAATTCTTTGGTGGGAGCAGGAGCTGGAAGCTATAGTGATGGAGAAATAACTCCATTAATCGAAACCAACTTGAACGACTGGGAGACAACAGGTTACTGGATCTATACTCATAGTAAATTCATAAGTTCATGGGCCCTTATTCTTTCAACTCCATCATCCCTTTTTCATCATCCTAATCTATCCATGCACTTTGAGATATCAAAAAAACCACTGCATTACTAAAAAGGGAAGCCCTCTCCACAAACATATTTTATTCGAACACCATCACTTCTCATTTCAAATGATTTTTCAGAAATGAATATTGGTGAAAAAATTAGCCAATGTAACATGGTTAAAGATATTCTTACTACAAGGAAAGCTAAACTCTTACATAGACATTTTTGACAAAACTACTAATTTTTAATTTTTGTGATTTTCTTCAGCAGGTACTAAATGCTGCAGCCATCACAAATACCTATTTAATATTGACCTCATGTTTTCTGAGGATTTTACAAACCTTAAGAATAAACCCTTGTGAATACGACTCTGGTCCCCTCTGGAAAGGCTGGAAGAATTTCATACAGGTGTGCAATACGTCTAAATACTTTTTAACCACTACACAGCATGCTTAAAGAGAAACACATAACAGCAGAGTATTTTACAAAATAATTAAGTAGTTACAGAGAAGAGATCATTCCACATCAAACTCAACAAGTTATAAAGTAGTGTCTATAAATCCTTAATACATTTGTGTATGACATTATTGTTTCCAAGTCTGCTTAATTCTCTCACACCCTTGTCTCTAAGCTCTATAAAGAGTTAGGCTTACCACATGAAATAAAAATCTTTTCAGACCGTAGTAAGCTTTTCTCCCCAGTTTAAAACCTATACTGTCTTTGCTGGTAGGGATGCTCCTATTGCAAGCCCCAGGAGGCTCCTGGAAAGCTGACAATCCTGTTTTCTATCACAGGGATAAGGAACCAGCTCGGAAGGGGTTAAGTGGCTGGAGACCAGATGCAGCTGGGCTCTGTTAATCTGCAGGGACCAGCTGCTTCGTATAAAGAGGAAGACAAGAAACAGAGTGGCTAGTGCTGAGGGAAAGCTGAGGGTATTGAATTGCTTATGTTCTGGAAATGGGGAGTGTGCACTTGCATGTCAGCCTTTTGGTGTGCTGGAAAAGGAAGAAGCGCTCTGTAGGTATTTTGGTTTGGTTAGGGAGCTGTTATTGCTGGTGGTGATTGACAGCCCACCCAGGATACTGACTTTTAGTTCTCAGGCACTCCTAAAAAGATGCCCCTGTGAGGTAAAAGTTAGTAACTGAGCAAACCAGGTGTAATAAGCCACAAACTGGCTTTGATTTCATCTGTATGCTTTTGAAAGATGGGAAAAAGAGCAGTGGAGGCTTTTGGTGCCTTCTGGAGTCTTTATGTAAAAGCCAGAGTAACCTCTCTTTTGGCTGTCCCAGCAAGTTGTCAGACAAATGTAGCGTGTATTTCTCAAATGTGACAAAGACCCTCATCTGCCCCAATGTGCACAGGCACAATGACTGTACCTGTATATATTGTGTGACTGTCAGCCCCTGTAACGCTTGCCTATGACAAATAGGCTGTAGAAGGAAAATCCCTAAATAGTTTTTACTAATTCTTTTCTTTAAATATTAACTCTGAGCAACTTTATTGTTTCTCTTACTGTAGCTGCTTTGAATGAAAAAACTCTATAAGCAGAAGTTGAATTGCATAATACTATGTAGAGAGCTATTAAAATATATTTAGTGATTCCATTAGAAATCTGCTGTTGAGCAAGGCAGAGCATATGGAGAGAAGTTGGTGAAAACCTGATTAAACATTTATATGGAGCATATTTTGATTTAACTTGCATAAATAATTCATTATTTTTGTTTTCTTGTTTTCTTTCTTTCAAAACCACCCTTTTCTACACCTGCTGTGCTAAAAATAATGCTACTGTATCCTCACTGAAGAAGTGGCGGGAGTGAGTGGGTATATCGTACCTACCCATCTGCACCGGAGGCTAATTTCTGTTAGATTTGATAGACCTGTGTCCTTTTGAGAAACAAAACACTTTATTCCTGTAAAATCTGCAGCAGTTTTCTTTTGTCCTTACAAATAGTAAAGTAGCGGTGTTCCAAGGGCAGTAATTATTATGCAGAAGTTAAGTTGTGCTAGGAGTCCAGATCAATAGGAGAATTTCCCCAAAGCTAATGGGAATTGCAGCTCACATATCAGGTGACTGATCTATTTTCTAAACTGAGTAACAGTTTTAAAGGGAGATTCGTTTCTGAACTTTGCCAAAGTCTGGGTTTGATATTCCAGTTCAGCCTCAGTTTTTGTACTCTGTTGGGATTCAAAGTCCGATTTGCAATAACACTAAAGGTCTTTTATGGCTTCTTGATATTAATAATGTGGTATAAAGTGGGTCTAAATCCTTCTTTAAGGCCCCCTCTTGCCACTAAATATATGAGGGAATTCAAGCTTCTTCTTTAAGAGTTGATCTGAGTGAGCATTCAGGCGCCCCAAAGCACAGATTTTTCTCTGAAACTCCTGAGAACAAGGTATTTCACAAAAACTGCTTCTCTTTTCCCTCCCACTGAGTTTCAGAGTTCAAACACTGGCAATTTCCACTACCATCTTTTCTTGTCTCCTCGTTACAAGTAGGGTTTCATTACCTACCGAACAACCAGTGCTCGCTTTCCAGCACCAGCATTGTCCCAAGATCCTTTCTCCTACTGCCGTCACTCATTACAGCAACGCGCCGCTCTTTCATGGCGGCCCAGCAGATCGCAGAAACGTGGGGCTCTGGATCATTACCAGTGAACAGAGTCACTTTGGGGTCATTATCAGAGAAAAGTGCCACTTTTTTTTTCTTTTTTTTCTTTTTTTCTTTTTTTTTAAATGACATTTCCTCTCCAGCTCCACATGGCAATGGTTGTCTTCTGAATCCCATCTAACTTCTGCAACTCAGCAGCTTCGGCCGATGTGGTTCAGCAGGGAATTAAATTACGAAATTTTGTTGGAAAGAAGCTGCTGAAGTCTTTTGAAACGGAAATATTATCTCCTGGATGGAACATGCTACGTCGAGTCCTGAGGGGCCTTATGAAGCTGCTCAGATAAAAGCTTCTGATAGTGTTTGTTTGCCAATGTATTAATCATAATGCGGTGAAGCAAAAATCCACCCCAAACTCTGGGAGGCTGTGCAGAGTAATTTCTCTGATATTTTAGCCAGTCTACGGACTGATGCTTTTGGCTTGTATGAACGTAGGCTGCCTGTTAGACTGCAAAAGTGATCTCTAATGAAAAATAATACTCTCGGCCCGTGGCTTTGACAGTTATATCTCATTTCTGTGCACTTCTCTAGCCCGGTGAGAAGAGCTGAGCGCTACAGCCCTGTACTGGAGCAGCCCTCGCAGCGCGCTGCGTGCGGGGAGAGCACGCAGGTAGAGCTCAGCCAGGTTCACGCACGCCCAGAGCTGCTGATGCCATAGTAGCGGCGAGCATGTGGGGGAAGCTATGTTGGTTTGTGAATTTCATTAAAAATCTGAGATGTCTATGCACGCAGCCTTATTCACAGTTTTTTCTGTATTGTGATTTTAGGATATAACAAGGTGTTAACAAGAAAAACATGTTTTCATTAAAGCTGTATACAAAATGTATCTTTGCCCTGAGCCCTTCTGTGTGTTTATTTTTCTGAAGCAGTCTGTTACTTAAAGAAACAAACAAAAACTGAAGCAGGGGAAGAAACTTTTTCCTTTCTGAGTGAAGGTCCATTTCCACCCCTGCTTTGGTTTCCAGCCCTTGCGGGTTGTGAGCTGCCAGGTGGGCCGGGCTGGCCCAGGTGAGCACCGCACCTCACCTGTTGAGCTTATTTAGTTAAGCTGTTGTAAACATTTGCTCTGTTTTCTTTCTCAAAGTGAAAACACTGTAAAAATAATGGCTGCCATAAAGACTGCATTAAACACTTTCTAAAAGGTTATAGTTCGCAGCTGTGAGGTCGCTGCCCTCTGATTATACTGCAGCAGTGAAGCAGGCTGCCTTTCCCCCAGCCACCTTCTGTGGGGCCGGGGAAAGCGTTGCCCTGCCTGCCCTGCTGGAGGCGTTTGGGCTTCAAGGTGTTGGATGGTGTCTGGGGGTCGGGGTGGGGATAAGAACTGGGCTGTCAGCCTGCTCTCCCTGGCTGCGTGCAGCGGGGTTCTCCCTGCATCCCATCAGTGCCTCTCTGTGAGCTGGGGGTAGCAGCAGGGAACCCTCGCTGGGGAGGGTGGCTGGAAAAGCAAGAGGGGACAGCAGAGGATGACATGCAAAACTCCACAGAAGCTGGAATTCCTGTAGAAGACCAAGGCAAGGAGCGTTCTGCTGATGTGTAGTGGAGAGAAAAGGGAATGAGAAATGGAAGCTTCAGCAATTTTAATAATGAATTGATTAAAAAATGGGTAGGATACAGGTACAGACTGACGTAAGAAAATCATTCGCTGGACCAAGCTGGAGTTCATGGAGAATCATCTAAACACCTGTAAATGGGGAATGGGGACTTGCCTTCTGCTGAGCACACAACCTGTGATGGGGAAGCCCCTAACCCTCCTTCCCGCTGAGTCTCCCTCGGCTGTCTCCCCCCTTGTCTGTACAGGTGAAACTGCAGCAAAACCTGATCTAAGGTGTTTGGGACTTCAAATGGAAGCTGTGGGCTTGTGGGAGAAGAGGAATAAGCTTGGACCTAAGGGTGTGATGCTTGTTGCTGCTCGTATTTGTATGTCTGTACCTACAACTGTGCACAAATTCACTTTTACAATGTGACAGCAGATAAGACAGCCTGTTTTGTCCCATACTCCCAAAGCATTAAGGATCCTTCTGGCGTATACGCTGTGCTCAGTCTGCTACAGGAAAGATTTTTGCGTTTTTAGTTATTTTTTAGAAGAAGGTACGTCAGGCCTAGGCAGCCTAAGAGTCTTTTTGCTGTTGTAAGCAAGCATGGGAAGGCAGTGGTTGGTTTGCAACCACGGTGTTTCTCAGATTTTAGAAGCAGGCAGCTGAAATCATGCCAGGTTTTAAAAAATGAGCAAACCTCAAAACTCTCTCAATTAAAGCATGAGGATTGACTAGTGAAGCTAAGCAGGTACTCTGGGACAGATCCTCAGCTAGCTGTGCTGTCATGTCAGACCCAGTGCAGCTACGACCTCGCTGGGGAGCCTGCCCATCATTTGGGTAACACGAGTGGAGCTGTGCGCTTTTCAAATGTAATGGGGCTGTAAGTTCACGTTCCACCAAGTCCAATCTATAAGGAAGAAGGTAGAGAACAGTTACACGCTGGGATCGGTCTGGTGAGGACTACAAGTATTGAACAGGTCCTCTAAGCTGACAGGACCTCAGGTTTGTTTCTGATGGCTTATCCCTCTTGCCTTCTAGCTGCCATGCTTTTTACTTCCATGCCATAGATCTATAGCTTGGGAGAAGCAATGAACAACCTTTGGGGACAGTACAGTCCTTGTGGAGCTGTCTGGAGTCAAGGGAGCACGCTCTCTGTCCAGCCAAGAAATAAATCCTAGCAGAAGTTCTACACTTAATTTGTAAATTCATCTAGTATTCACATTTTTGCCTACAGTAAATGGTTTGGGGAGAGAAAAAAAAAAAAGGGAATACTTGTTGCCAGGTAACTATTGTAACTGGGCACATGAAAAGTAGTTTTAATCCACGCTTAGTTTAGCTGGCAACTGTCCTTGTCATCTGCTTGGAAGGTGCTTAATGAGTACAAGGAAAAGAGCAGCCCCTTGTACCTGCTGCGTGAAACGAGGCCGGGAACCGAAGGGTATGCTACTGCTCTCATCTGAAATGTGTGGGGTGAAACTGCATAAAATTTAACCCAGTCAGTGTGCATGATGCTCCTTGCACTTGAGGAGACATTGTGCTGCATCGCTACATTGTGCTTATTTTTTCAGATCCATTAGCACTGCACTTTCTTGGAATGTTTTATTCAAGAATTGAGGGAATACTTTCCTTTTGCTTTGTATTTATTACTTAACCTTGGTATTCAGGACCTTTATTGCTTAGCCTTAGGAAACCAGATTGGTTATACCTTCTGCAAGTAGGTAGCCACAATGTGGGAGGCACACAGCTGTCGTCAGTCTGTCTGTCTGCACAGGGCTCTAGCACTATTAAGGCTCTCAGATCTTTCCCCCCACGCCAGCTTGGCGCGGGAGTAATGGGAGGTGTGTGGTGATGCTACTCCTTCTCCCTGCACCAGAAACAGCAGAAGGACAGATTTGCTTAGGACAACTAAAGTAGCGGTTTGCCCTTTGCCTGTTTCTCCCCCAACTGGGTATGTATAAATAAGTCTTTACAGAGAAATTATTGGTGCTGTTTGAGCCTAGATATTTCCTTGCTGTTACTTATAAGGCTGCAGATGTCTTTTTGCACCCGACAGTAATCATTGCAATAACAAGAGAAGGGTCCACTCTTGCCAACATCTGTAAGATCTCTGCCATGATGTCAGAATAAGCTGGATTAGACTGACAGGAGCAGATTTTCTGCCTGCTTTTGCTTATTTTGTGCCCAATGGATCTGTTCCCTTTCCCTCTCCATGCTTGATTTTGTACTGTGTAAATTATGTCAGGCAGGGAGTGGGAGAGCCAGTGCGGGGTATGATGAACCCCGAGCCCTGTCAGCTGGCGCTGGCTCTGGGAACCGCTGACAGCCAGTACGTGGTGGAGCAGCACGGACCCTGTTCCCAGCTGTGCCTACAGCACATCCCATAGAAGAGCACCTATTTGAATGGGATGGAAAAGGCCGTATGGCCTAGGGTCCTTAAAACATCAGATAAAAGGACTCATGTAGAGCTTTTACTGCAAATGAGAGGCTTCATTATCTTCTGCAGTATATTTGTTGTCTGGGGAGAAACTTTAACCTGAGTGCGCAGTTCCGCTTGCCCATTGTCAGCCAAGTAAAATGAGAGTGTTGGCCATGAACGTACCTAATCTGGCTCCTATTTACACTCTTCCCACAAGCATTGGAGAGACATAGACACCTGCAGTAGTAATTCATTCCTAAAAATGGATGAGACCTCTGAAGGTCCCTGATAGAGATCCCACTCAGTGGACTGGAGTGGATGGACCATACCTTTAGGTAGTTGGAGTGAGTTGAGCTGAATCCTGCTCTTAGAGTGTATCTCAGTACAAAATGTGTCCAATGCAGCTATAATCTATTCTCCTGGCTTGCTTTTTTATCACTGGCTTTTCCTCAGAATATTCTGATAACAAAATTGCTTATATAAAAAAGGTGTGGAGAATGTTGAGAGTGAGACCATAGGAGTTGGACAGGAGGGTCCCTAGCAGCACTGCCCGTGTGGATGTACATCCAATAACTCCCACAGCCATCCAAGTATCACTTCTGAGCTTGGTCCATCAGCGTCTAATAATCATATTCCAAACAGTGATGGTTGCTTAGGGCTGGCTGGGAAGGAACAGTTCACCCATTCTCTGTGGGATTATTTTTTTTAACTGAATGCCTGAAAGTGAGCATCTTCATATATCCCCTCTTAATATCCCCTCGTATATCCCTTGTTTACACAAAATGCCTGTGGTTTGTATTGAAAAGTCTGGCCATTTCAAACCGACCTGCTTTTTTAACAGATATAATTCTTTCAATAGATTTTTCATAAGATGACACCACTTTCTAGAATTCAAAAAGAAACATAAATCCTTCCTGTGGGCTGTTTTTTCCATTGTCTTCGGAAATTCATTGCCCATATATCCTTTCATTAGATAGAGAAATAATGACAAATAGCATGCAATACATGTCTAAAAATAAAGCATTTTATTGTTCTATTCTGCAAGTATAACCAACATTTCTTCATAATCAACTAAATAAATGACATTTGTTGCAGGAATTATTACTAGGGCAATTTCCGCACACCGCTTGTTACAAATAGACTAACCCGATGCCTACAATTAAAATAAATCAAGCCAGCTGAGAAGGTTCAAATACATGACACAAACTCCACTAAACAGCAACATGACATAAAGGGATGCTGTAATGCCTCCATGATAATAGTTGCAAAGACTTCTGTATGCAAAATGTAAAAGACCGCTTTTCTGTATGCTGCCATATGTCCACTGCAATTTGTGGACATATGGACGTAGGACTCTCTCATGTGTAATGTATATCACACAGACAAAAATAAAACAGGAGCAAAGGGCTAATATCATGAACACTGTTTAGAGGACAAATTAAAATGTTTGTTGTGGCAAAAACATGGGTGTACTAATTAATAGCTCTAGATTGCCTACTGGCACTGGCTGCGACAGCCTCAGGTTTTGATAGGTTTCAGTAAAAGACAAAGCCACATAAAACTAAATCTGTGACTTTAAATGTAGTTGTTGAGATAAGGTCTCCTTTTTGGGGAAAGACTCTGTCTGATCTTTTAAATTGCAGTTTACAGTGTGAATTAATGTATCTGCAAATTTCCTTATAATGCTGCTGTCCTTATTGCTTTCTACCATTGCTCACTGAAAGTTGAGTTTGAAACAAACAGGAGGAATAAGAAAGCTCACAAGAAGTTTTCATATTGATGAAAACATTTGGAACATAAGTTTTATTTCCTAGCCAACAAGAAAGTGATAATGTACATCAAGTGATACGTGCGTGCTGTGCTTTCATTTCTCTCAAAGACAGAAGCTGCCTGTTAAATATTGTCTTGCCAGCAATCAAAATGGTATCGTCTTAACCCTCCTCATCTCTGAGAATCCGGGGAGGTGATCTAAATCAAAACGGGTGGCCTCTTCACTTAGCGAAGCCAGCTGTTAGTATCCTCTTGCTAAGAGCTGCGGGCTAAAGAAAAAGATAAATAAGACTACCTGACACCTAGAAAGAATGGCAAACAGGCTTACAAGTTAAAAATTAGTAGTATTGTTGAGTATATTACTTCACTGTACTATTTTAAAGACTAATTTTAAATTTTCCCTTTTGTTTTGTGACCCAGGCTGAAGAAGGACACCAAGTTGGGGAAGGACAAAAGGATTTTTATGGCAGATAGAAGCTGTACCCTGAATATTAAGAACACAAGTGAGATCAGCAGCTAATGTGTGCATAGCAACTTGCTTCCATAGGAGAGACACCGATTTCTCCCCCAGAGAGATTAATCTCCTCATACATGAGTCATTCGAGCATGAAGAAATATTCTTTGGACATGGTGCACCAAATGGAAGCCCATACATCAGACAATGATGGTGTATTATATTGAGACGTTTATAGGATTGGGACATGCCAGCTGGGATGTGCAGCTTTAAGGGAATGAAAAAAAAAAAAAAAAGGATTTAAGGTGGATCTGCAGAGAAAAATCGATCAGCCAACACTGTAAAGGGGAGTACAGTCACTGCTCCCTTTATACGTATTTCCAAAGACAGTGGGGGGAGTCCGTTCTCATGGAAAATATTTACTCAAATTTGTATCTCGGCTTTTTTCAACTATGTGTCCCAATCTTCATGACAAAATGATAGGATTGCTGTCCCTTGTGAGAGCTATACAAGCGGGAACACGCTCTTGCCTGGCCTCACATCACTGCTATAACTCAGTTTCTTTCTGATATTGTTATGTTAATAACGGCCATACTGATGGGTTTGGTAATTCCTGCAAAGGCCCTGAACAACAGCAATCTGTCAAGGTTTCCTGAATACGTTTTGGAGAGTGGGTTAAAAGTGTTCAGGAACATGAACTGTTAACTTTTAAACTGGAGATAGTAAGAGAAACAATGGTAGGTTTTCCTTCTTTTTCCAGAAAGAGGTTTTCTCAGCTTGAGGCCAAGCAAACGGTGCTGGGCTCTGCAATGCACAGCCCGTGTGACTCCTGTCAAGTAACATAAACCTATGTGTTTATTATTAAAACACAATTGACTCATAAATCTTCACCTACAAGTCAATGAAGTGCCCAGTGACCATGTTTTTTCAATTTGACAAAATTCCCCTGATCAGAGCTTCCCTGGATTGACAGCCCGGGAAGGGAAGAGCACTGGTTACAGCAGGCTCGTTCTCAAACCAACGGGAGTGCTTCAAGTGCACTTCCTATTTCTGTAAGTATATAGATGCACTAAGTAAATTGCTATTAATTATTCTGCGCATAATTAACTTCCTCTGCACTTAGGCAGCATTCTTCCTTATGTAGGAAGACACAAGTCTTGAGAAGCAGAGTGATACATTTCACAAAATCTGACACTCAAAGGTTTTCCCAAGCCCATAGAGGGCAAATGTGTTCTGGAGTTACGGCTCCATCAGTGAGGAATTCACTCCCAGAAGGGCCAGGCAGGTGGCTGTGTATTTACACATCTAAAAGAGCACTGGGGGTGACCCAGATTCATGAGTACCCCCAGGAATGCACAGCTGTAGGGGTGGAAGGGGACAGATATGGGAAAATGTGCTTTTCTATTCCTAGTTTCTGCAGTTCACCTGTGGCCACTTCAATTGTTCCTATTTCTACTTTTTCTCTGACTGGTTTCTGGTTCTGTTTTTTTGGCATACTTCTCCATCTCACCACAAAGATGTACTGTAGAGCCCTCTCGTAGGAAGTATCTTTCAGATCGCAATTGTGCTTGCCTTTGGGGTAAGGTTTTTCCTAGGGCAACTTCTCTGTAAGAGGGACTGGCTTAGGTTTTGTGTTCCAACCTTATAAAAGACACAGATCTCCCTTTGCAGCACTTGAATCTGTTTATATTGAGTGCCAGCGCAGCCCTCAAGATAAAATGCAGCAGCTGAGGCGTTACCCTGTGCTCACTCATGGCTCTGTCAGCTCCCCACAGCCCATGGTCCAGCCCAGATTCCAGCATGATTTCTGCCCTGAAGGCGTAGCATGAGGTGAGCATCCACTAATCCTACTCATGTCTCAAATGACTGCCATCCCCACTCCCAGACCCTTGTGGTTCCTGCTAGAGTAGGAAACAGAATAAAAACAGATCAGCCCTCCAAAAAGTCTCATTTTAATAAAAAACACAGTCACAAAATATTGATTAAACTTTTCCAAGACTGTGTCCTTTTCCCTTCCCGTTATCTTCTCTCTGACATACTTGTTCTTCCATGCAAAAAAATAGTATACTGGTCCCTTTTTCCATGCTGTCTGCACTCTTCCAGACTTGAGGTTGTGTTTGCCTTGCAAAGTATCATCTTTTCATGTCGTAAAAATTTCTAGTGGTAAATAGTGTCTATCAGGCAAGCTTCCTGCTTAGGATATTCAACTCTACTTCATTTCCCTGGCAGGAAATCTGGATTCTAAGAATATCTCAAAGTATGCTTTAATAGATGGTAGTGAAACATTTTCAATTTTAAATTCCACTTACCTGTACCAGGAAAACTGTGTGTTTTTTCAATAAAATATTTCATTTTAAATTCATTCATGCCTCAGAAACACATTATATTTTGGTGCATGATATACAGTAAGGAGAAATCATACATATTTTATCTGCAACACATATTGAATTTGTAATATGTGTCTGATAATGACTTTGTACTAAGCTCCTAGTCCTCTACAGTTGCAATGTGATTGCGGTCCAAAGCTAGACAGAGTCTGCTTTAGTGCTACTTACTTGCTTATACAGTTGTGGGAAACCTATAAATCTGATTCGAGTCTCTGATGAGACTTTCATACACCAAGTAGAAAAATGGTACATCGTGATAAAATAGAATCCAAGACTTGTTTTCTTCTGGATGATTCTTGTCTTTTAGCGGTTGGAGACTTTGTTCAGGCTTAAGTACTTTTTGTGTATGTTTTGTTTTAGATATATTAGGAAAAGTTTTTGACTAAACATGGCTTCACTTGGCAGAGAGACTTTTGTAATGATTTCAGCAGACTGAGTTGGAACAAGTGCTCATGCTGCCATAAGGAGAACTAATTATTAGATTTGGGGGTTTATGCATGTATATTTATATATGTATCTGTAAAAACATAAGGGAATAAATGTAATGGACGCCTGATATTCTCTGCAAGTCCTGCATGAAATAAAAGCTTAGTAAGAGCATGGAGGTAGGACAAGGCTATGTACAGCATCAGGAAAAATGAGACTGAGAGCTAGGAGTTACTCATTTTCCCACAAGATGGTTCTGACTTCCCGCCAGAAGGTCAGCATCTGATAAAGTATTTTACACTGGTGCCTTTCTTTTTTTCCATGATCCTTAGGAAAGTGAAGCATGTGGGCTTAAGCTGGTAGAGGACAGCTACAGATTTCAATTTCAGCGTAACAGCACTGAGAGAGTGGTAGATAGCTAATATTTTCACTTGTTAAATAATAGACATAAAGTCTTTGTTAATGCTTTGCAGTAAATAGCGGTGTCATTTTTATGACACATTTTTAGAATGAAAAAGGGAATCCTCTTATTTCAAAATGCAACATGCAAACATGATCTTCAAAGGGAGAGCCAGTAGCTCCTTTCCCGCTTTTTTCTCTCCTCTTCCCCTCAATTTAGTCAACGAAAAGAAGCTTTCTTTAAGAAACACATCTCTTCCCTCACAGCAATCCACTACAGCTGGACTACATTCCTGCCATGCAGTACAGGATCTCACTGTACGTTAGTTTTCTCTGTATTACTGAAAACACACATTTAAGCAATTCCTTCAATCAGAGCCTACAGTCTGGAAAACAGGCATGATTTTTACTGGCATCTCCTCCTCCTAGGACTTAGTAAGCTGTTCAGGGACTGGCATGAGCATGGGATGTCCTCCAAGCCTCTTGCTTAGAAAATGGGAGAAAATGTATCCTGAGTGATCTGAGAAGAGTCCCCTCTGGGATATCTTCAGTTGAGGGTTTCCAGGTCTAGCCTTGAAGATGCTCCAAACAAATGCCAGGCACTCCTGGGCCACCCAACTAAGGGAGTCAATAAATTGGTGCAGAATAGGGGGTCATCATGACTATTACCTAAATATTTGCATTTAAATGAAGATGAATTAGGGTGGAAACTATTCTTCCTATAAGTTTGTACCATTCCCAGAATATTAGGGCTCTGATTTCTGAAGATATTGCTGCTGCTGTAATATTCCTGAATACCGTAAATCATTATTTGTGTTCCTTTGCTCAAACAGATCACCTGCACTGTTCCTGGGCAGCCACTCCTCCTTCTGGGTGGCTTTTCTGCAGCTACCTGCACACAAGCTTCCTTCATCCTTCTGGATACATAAGCTTGGAAAACAAGGAAATGTTTGGAAAGTGAGGACGTGTGGTTTCACTGCTTTTCAGTGATTGAATAAGGCAGACGTGCTCTTCTCTATAGACACAGGCAGCAGGAGCATGAGTATACCAGAGCTGGACCTTGCCTGAAGAGTAAATGAATTCTTTCTGTTTGCTTCATAACTAACATCAGAGCAATCAGTAGTTGAGACTGGAGGGGTAACTGTCAGATCACCATAACGATATGTTAACCTGAAGACTATCATCAGGCTATAGTGAGAGCCCACGTGAGACCCTGACCGCAAACTAAACCCCTAGCTGTGGCAGACGTGATGGTAATTGGAATTATTCCAGGTGTAAGTGGGAACTTCACCCATATGCATGGGTTCCAATGTGGGAACTTCACACAGTGCACATACACCATACATATTGTGTGCTCTTGTGGCCAGGAAGGCCAACGGAATCCTGGGATGCATAGGGAAGAGTGTGGCTAGAAGGTCGAGGGAAGTCATTCTCCCCCTCTACTCTGCACTGGTGAGGCCACAACTGGAGTATTGCATCCAGTTCTGGGCTCCCCAATTCAAGAGGGACAGGGAACTACTGGAAAGAGTCCAGC
>KZ506336.1:88115-101686 GCA_002844005.1 Limosa lapponica baueri | reverse complement strand
TAGAGGTTGAAGTGCATAGCTGTTTATCATTCAATCTCCCTGTTAGAGCAACATGTTACTTATTTCACCCACGGGAATCTGCAGAAGAATCATTTAGAAATTACTCACCAGAGAAGCACTCCCTCATCCAGTTTCTCAGTGGATGGACAGTGCCTTAAAGCTCTCCGCTCTGACAGAAACAAGTAATCCCAGGAGATGCAAAATTAATGAAGCTGCTTTCTGGTGCTTGTGTGCAGGGTAGGATCTGATATTTACTAGGACACAAAGACCAGTTTAAGCTTTATAATATCTCCATGTAAATTCTTTGATATTGAGTACAGGTGAGTTCACCCTGCAAGTTTTCCTTTAGCAGAGGCACTGATACATCTTTTTTCTTCAACCTGGGTACTTATGTAACTTCATATTTGATTTATATATGTATATAAAAGTTTTAATGAAACTTGTCAGTTCTTACTGTACTTGAGACCTCTAGCCATTTATCAAATTTGTCTGAAATTGAGTCAGTGGAGCCAGCAGTTAAAAAGGTGGACATGCACACAGCATGACTCTATAAGTGCCATTTTTTTAGGAAATCCATCTGAAAATAGCAGGTAACAGTAATGTCTGGTATGACACCAAATGCCTTCTATCTAGTGCTGTCCTCTTTCTTCTGCCACTGGGATGAACATATCCACTATAAAGGAAAATCTTTCCTCCTCCTCCATAAATCTGTATGTTGTAATGGGTCTATCTTTAGTAGAAGCCCCAAATCCTATAATGTCCCAGTTTGGTCCCAGTTCAGTGGTTTCTGAGAACCTCACTCTTGCCCACATTGCTTTTTTTTCCCTAGGACTTAATGTCCACACACCATGCAGAAGTAACAAACACTGATAATACTGTTCTGATACCACATGAAAGAAAATACCTCTATAGACTTTCTTTTAATGTGGGCACTGTCCTAGTTTCATCGTATGGTAATCAGCACTGTCATAATGAGATAAGTGAAATTACTATCAGCCTTTTTTCCTACACAAACAGGATGTGTAGGAAAAAGCCTACACAAAAAAAGTCACAGAATGGCTTTTTTTTTTTATTTCTGCTGACGTTTGCGTGGCTAGATACCAATGCCTGAACCCCTTAGCACAAATACTGAAAGGTTTTATGGCTCTTCTGTTGTGTTTAGAAGCTGGCACTGAGCCTCCTTCCAGGTTTTTACATGAGATCAGGAGGTAAATGGTAGGCTCTTGAGTGTACCAGCAAAGGAAATGTCTGGTCTCGTTCTTCCCAGGACTGCACAGTTGTGCCTCTTCCCTTTTCCTGGCTGCAGCATGCAAAAGATGGAGACTCATCAGGCTGAAAAATAATCTTTTTTTTTCCCTAGTTAGTCTTTACCTGGATGAGCTCCTTGATCCCCGTAACTGAGCACATACACAAGGGGAGCCTCAGAGCCCACTGCAGAGAGTGTAGGAGAGGTCCCTGGTAAGGCTGCAAAGGCAATAGGTAATTAAGGTCTATTAATGAACTCAGCACCTGAGAGTAGCCTTTATATCTGTGTTTAAAGTAATTGTCCACATGCACCTAAAATTTAACCACTGATAGTCTTTCTTATGCAGTATCTTGTGCAGTTAATTACAGGATATTTAATTCTGCCTCCTTCATCCTCAGTAGGAAGATATGGAAGTCATAGTCATTGGAGGGAGCATGGACTCAGGCCTCTATCGCTGCCAGGTGGACACGTGCCATGAGACCCTTCAGCGAAGTGACAGGACATTAGGGTTCTGATTTGGACAAGCCTACCAGGAAGAATGACTTTTTGTCACAGGCACAGAGGTGTCCCACTGGAAGGTTATGAATGAGTAGGCTGATATTTTTTTTCTTTCTTAAAAAAAACCAGGTGTAGTAGTGATTGTCAAGACAAGAGCTGACGAGCATCTGAAAAGTCTCCGCAAGTATTAAACAGGAGACAACACAATACTTTTACTGATGGTGTGGTGAGCAAAGTTTCACTCCGGTCACTGGACTCAGACATTCACCCTGTAAAGCACTGAAACTTGCTGGAGCGGCATACCCTGGCAAAGTGACCTTTTTTTATATATTATTTTTTACTGCATCGTTTGCACTTTGTTGACTTGTCTGGGCACCTGCTGTAAACTGCAAATGTGTCCCTGTCATCCCGGCTGAAAACAAAAACATTGAATCGTGTACTTCCTTGGTGGACTGGAGCTAGAAAAGAGCAAAAGTACCTGTGCAAAATGCTGAGGTAAATCTTCCTGTCCTATAACCTTTCCCAGCTTTGACCGTGGGCCGCGAGCGATTCGCAGTCGTCTGTATGGGGCCACGGTTAGGCTTCCTTTTAAACAGCAATTGTTCCCGAATACACAGAACAGAAGATTTCTGCCGCTGGCTGATCCCTTAGCATTTTGTCCTGCATGGTACCAAATTCACATGCTCCCAGAGCAGCCCAGTAACTGTGTGTAGGCTCATTTATACCCTGCGCTCCATTTCTTGTGTTTGTGACACTCTCCAAAACCATTAACTGTCATTTAAAAGTGTTGCCGCGGTTGTTTTCAGTGCAATTGTAGACTCTGTGTCAGCCTCGGCAGCTACAGCTGGGTGAGTGTACAGTAAATTCTTTGTCTCTCTACCCCTAAGTAATACAATAAAATAGCTTTCTTGCCTCTCAGTTAAATATTCATCTCCTCTGGTGGCTGAGTAAGTAAGGTTGAAATACCTTTTGCTATTGTCTACGCAGCTTGGCAGAGGCAGAAGCCCCAGGTACAAGATAATTATATCTTTGGGTTCAGAGGGGAGTATTTTTTTTGAGGAAAAATAAAAACCTTTGATCCTGAAACAAATGTCTTCCATCTTTCACTAAAGTATGTACCGGGAATATACCTAAGCTGAAGGGAAAAAAAGAAAAGAAAAAAAAATACTTGCTTTATCAGAATTAAAATAGGAAGTCCCTTACAAACAGAAAGCAGAGTTCTCTGCTGCTGGTGTTTTTGCATTCAGAGATCACAATCTGAGACTGGCTTTGTATTTATAGGGTAGAAAGCCTGTATTTCAAACAGTTTCATTAGAGCAGGGTGCCAGTGCGACAACTGGATGTTAAGGATATCTCAGAATTGCCATAATAACTGTATTGTAGAGCATGTGTACAATCATCTTCATGATCCAAAGAGCCACAGAAAATCCATATAAAATACTGAAAATTTAAGAACTTATTGAAAACGTATGAAGAATCAAACAGACCATTTCTTTAAAAAATGGAGACACTAAAACCATTTTGATAAAATTTTTCAGGGCTTTTAAAAATGTGTAATTAGTGTTTTTAAAAAAATGAATCCACTCTTCAGAACAAAAGCATTAGCATTTTGGATTTTTGGTGAAACTAGTGTTCCCATTTTCAACCCGTTCCAGATGCAATTCACATTTCAGTTCAGGGAAAGCACCTCCTTTGCAGCAAGCATCTCACAGTAAGCCAAGTACTTTCTTAAACCGGGAGATGCTCATTGTTGGATACTGTCCCAGATCACATCCCTGCTTCATAAATAGGGTTTAAATTTAGAATGTTTTAAAGTTCAAATTAGCTAAAGATATCTAAGGACTTAATATAACACTGATTACTGTTCAAAATTCAGCTCTGTATTGGGATTTTTTTTTTATTCTCTTCAAAATTTTTAGTTTAAGATTCTCATTTGGGTTTCGCTGCAAGGTATTTTTTGTGGTCCCCAGAAGTCCCACCAAAGGATCGGAGCACTGTTTTGTGAAGCACAGTAAAATCTCATATTACAAAGTTTGATTTTTCCCCATCCCAGCTTACACTCTATATGGAAAAGACTATCGGGTTAAACAAAGAGATGAGAAAATGCACTGAGGTCTTGCTCTGACTGTTAACTAGTGGTCAGAGCACACCAGCTCTGTGTGAAGTTTTAACAGAAAGAGCTCAACTGGACTGGACTGTGCCCAGAACTGGTTTCTCCAAAATGTAGCAATATTTGGGTCAATATCATCTTGACTTTGTAGACATCCTGTTGTGGTAGGCAGCAATGTACCAGGGGTATCTATGTGAAGGAGGAAATAATGTAATTTCCTAAAGAAGCAAGAAGTTAAAAATAAACAAATGAAAGGGTTCATTTTTTATTTCAGTGTAAGGTTATACATTCCTAGACTAATTAGTTTTCCTGCTACAATCTGGAGTTCATCAGCTGAAACAAAAAAGGAGGAAGAAAAGGAACTGCTTTTATGAGCCAGCAAGATGCTGTAGTTAGGGAAAAAGGCAAGTGAGATCCTATATGTGTCAGGTGATGAATTTCCACTGGAGACAGGCACCAGCAAGACCTCATCTGAAATACAGCACGTCCATACTGGCCATCCATGGGAAAGATAGATGTGCCCTGGTTGGAAGTGTCTCAGAAACGAGCTATGACGATAGTGGGGAGAAAGAAGAGCCTATCTCAAAGAAGAGAAATTAAAATATTTTGTTTGTCAGCCTATCAAAACACAGCCTGAAAGGAGATGTCAGTGCTATTTACTATGGAATAAACATCAGGCAGGGATAAGAACTATTTAAAGAAAGAACAGTTTTAGGCCAAAACCAGTTTGATATAATCTAGCCAAGGATAAATTTAGCCTGGAAATAGGAAAAATTCTAACCATAAAGCCAATGAGGTTCTGAAACAGCTTTCCATGGGAAATAGGACCAGAAAAAATCTAAATACATTTTAAGATGCAATTGTTCAGTTTATGCACTTTCAGCAGAATTGTCTATTCAGTTCTCTAGTCCTAAATTTCTCTGTTCTTAAAATTTCAGATACTTGCTAAAATCATAGCCATAATTAACGCATTAAGCATTAACATCCAGAAATTACGTCTAAGATCAGCTACAAGCAAAATCCCTGGCAATGTCAATGTTGTGTTATTGTGTATTTGTTGACTTAACGCTTGAGCCTTGTCGTGTGTAAGTCTCCCAGTTTCAAAGCTATGTCTAACCATAACAATTAAGGTTAGAATTTAAATTAAGAATTAAAATGAATTGAGAAGAAAGATATTTAGTTTAAAAGCAAAATGTCACTTTTTCACAGTGAGAATCTGAGTCCCACATCAGAAATGTTCCCTTAACAGCACATACACCCAAATATGCTTTCGCTCTTCTAATAGTACATTAGAATAAATTCTTCCACATAGACACTGATAAGTCCCGGAGCCTGAGAAGAATTGGAGCTGTATCTCATTTTCTCTTCTTTCTCTCCATTTTCCTTTCCTTCCTTATCTTTCTTGGCAACCTTAGACGCAAGACATAAATACGCATTGGATTGCCTAGAAACCTTTTTCTGGGGTCAGAGCAGGAGCACGGTGGCAGGCTGCTGGGGGGATGCTCCCCATGCCTTCTCCTCGCCCCCCGGCTCCGCAGCCAAGGGGAGGGCTCCAGGAGCTGCAGCTCCCCACCTCTTACTGCTCTCATTTTCTTATCCTATTATCATCCATCATTGGTCCCAAGAAACGTGTGCCCGGCTGTCTGAAAAACTTTTGTTGCTTTGAAAGCTATTCATGATCTATTTTTTTTTTCTTATAAGGGCCTTGAAAATGTACAATAGTCACGATGTCTCTTCTCTTATTATTAATCTGTCCACAGGAGCCAATTTCTGTATGTTTCTGCATGTGAACTAGGAGAAAGAGCTGTATTGAAATCTTTGCCCAAAATTTAAATCCCAAGCTTTCTGGTAGAGTGGAGCCTCTGTCAGCAGGAAGGCCATATTTGCACAGCACGGTCTTTATGGTAGACCCTCCAACACAAGGGCAGAGGACAAACCAAGCAAAAGCAGTGCTAAAAGGCACTGAGCAGGGTAAAAGGAAGAACAAAAATAGCACTAGGAGACTTTTTATTAAATCTCTACCAGTCTTGGGCAAAGGCCAGAGAAGCTGAAAGCTGAAGAAAGATATCTGGCTGGAGGGTCAAAAAGCGTTAATGATTGACTGCCATGTCCCCTGGCAGAGCTCCAGCGTGGGCTGTTCACCATCTCTTGACTCTGCACATTCAGACTTTGGTTAACGGGGGCAATCCACAGCCCTGCTCTATATTTGGGGCTATCTCTGCCATTTCCAAGGTACAGTCTATCCCTGGTACCCACTATAGAAATGGGACTGCCTAACTGTCCTTTGGCCATCAAGACCACTGATGACCGTCTGAAAGCTCCTGTAGCCTCAGTGGTCTTTTCTCAGAGATCCGGTCACAGGTTTCCCTCCAGAGCTTGCCTGGTGTGCCTGGCTCACGTGAAGAGCTGGTCTCCATCACCGCAGCCCAACAGCTCCCTGGATGCTGCTGACACTGTGACTGTTTTGGGCCTCCCTGCCTGAAGCCCTGCCACTCCTCATTGGAGGCTATGGTTGAAAAGATGGTTTGGCTTGGTCACCAGCCAACACATTGTCCCCGAGGAATTCAACATTGCCAAGCTCTAGCAGCTCTCCTACTCACTATTTTACCACCCCCTTGAAACTACATTCCAGAACCAATGCAACCCTCAGGGTGCAATGAAGCCCTTCTTTCTCAAAGGAAGACCCCCTGGGGATGTACAGAGCACCACAGTGTGGAAAACTGGCTGTAAAGTGTGCATAGGCAGGGTCTAACTGGTCGCAGGGACCTTCAAAACTGTGGAAGGACAAGAAATGAATGAGGCAAACTGAGGGACCCTAAGTATTTCAGGCCTTTCTTTTCTTTAAGAGTGCGGCTGACTGCTCGGCAGGTTTCAGAGAGCTCTTACACGGCTATATTTAGGACTGGAGAGGAGCCAACTCTCCATTGTTCAAGTTCGCATTTCATCTGACTTGATGGAAATTCACACTTTATGAACAAGGTCTCTCTATCAACTGGACCTCAGCGCGGGGCTCTGGCAAAAAAGGTCATAAGGCAAAGGAGAGTTCAGAAAAGAGAAAGTGTTTAAAACAAACAAGCACTTTTACCAAGCAGCTTCAAATTGTTTAAGGGTCTTGGGATTTGGAAACTTTTATTTTTTTAATGCACAAATGGCAAAGCTCAATTTGCTTTGTGTTCCTACTGCTATTTCTCACTGAAGAATACAGGAGACAAAGACACTCAACAATAAAAAATAATGCCTAAAAAACAAAATAAGTGTACTCAAGTGTTTTTAAGTCCCCGGAAAGATTCTGTAGGAATTGTGAGCAAGGACTTGCACCATGGGACCTTCTCACAAAACATATGGTTAAGCCTTCAAGTACACACATTGCTCTGAATGGTTTTGTTTGGTTTTCTGTTGGTCTATGCAGCATCTGAAGCAGGGAAGGAGAGAATGGACAGTGGTCAGGAGAGCCAGAAGATGATTTTTATTCCAAGCAGGCACAATCTCTCAATGACTGCTCCTCATACACACAACCTCCTCCATGTCCCAAGCCACCAGCTGCATTCAAGCAGCCAGGAGAGAAGAAGGGACTTCTCAGGCACTTTTCCCCGCTCCCAGGCACCTTAGCCAAAGGATCTAAGAAATGAGTCCCATGTGTAACATGAAACCCCAGAAATTTCCAATATTTGGATTTGGGTTTATTTCAAACGATTATTCTCATACTGGTTCACTAATTTATTATTGTTTTGCACATTTATTCCAAGCTGCATGAGGTCTTTTATGGAGGTATTGGATATGTTCTCCCAAGCCCCTATTAACGCTAATGGGCATTATGCAGGTGCTTTAGCACAGCCTTCACCTTACAGCGTTTTTGTTACCTTAACTATTGGAAAGTGCATTGCTGCGTACACTGGGTGCCAATTGTGTTTGCGAGAGGTAGGAAATTACCAAGTACAGAATTAGCCCCCATCTGAGCAGCATGTATGAGTTATTTGGAAAATATTTGTTTAGTTGCCTTGGAAATAAATAGCTCAAACTTCAAAACGGCTTTTTAAGAGGATTTGATAACATGCTCCTAGATGTCCCCTATGAAAGCCTAGTAAGAGCAAAATGTTTTTCCCCCAATCCACTGTCTGATATGATTTGAAGTGAATGTGTAAAATTTCCCAGCACATCATTTTGCTGAGGATATTTTTACTAAAGCTCATTAGCTTTTTAAATATATTTTCTTGCTCTAATTTTCCTGTAGCAAGCTGAACTATGAGTCAGTCCAAATGAAATAAAATAGGTCTCAATTTTCTATGCATGTAACTGCTCTTAATTGCACAGAACAAGTTTAGACTGGCTCTGTCCAATTAAGACAAAAGGAGAAAAGGATAATTAAAAATAAATCATAACAATCAAAAGTTGCATTTGCAATTTTGCTTTAGATGCTCCCTCCTCCCACATTTTTGAAGCAGTGCTTAAAAGAAACGGCACAGTGTCTTAAAGATGCATTGTCCCAGATCTGGCAAAGCAAATGTACCCGTCTTTGTCAGGCTACAAGTACCTATTTCCCTTATCTGATGAAACCCAATTGTGTGTAGAATTTAAATATTTCTTAATTATAACTTTGGTCTCAATTATATTTTTTTTCTTTTTGACCTTGACCACAATTTTCTTATTTAATATGTTTTCCAGAGACTGTCTTCAGGAATAACACAGATACCCACTTGGCATTTTCGAGTTTGGGGAGGGAGGAAGGGGCAATTTCTGAAACAGTTACAGTTTGCTTCCAAAAGACAATGTTTTGCATGATTATTTCTTCAGGAGAATGAGTTGACGAAAAAAAAGAAAAAGTCCTGTGATCTCACAGCTGTGATTAGGAGTATTTTTGGAATAATGTATATTTAAATGTATGGAGTCTGTGTCTAAAACATGCCTAGAACAAACCAAAAGCTACTGGCTAATATGCAAAGTCCTGAGCTGATTTTAAAAGAGCAGCTTACAATTCAGTGCCATACTGTCCTTGCAAGATTTGTTGCAAAATATTCATCAGGTTGCACTACCACAGTGCAGACCAAGGAATGAATTTTACTGAGGGAAACCACTTGTTCTTCATTATCGATGTGTCATTGTTATTGAGAGAGCCAGAATAAATCAGTTTGATTTCTCTCTGACTACAGTATTTGGTATACTTGAGAGACATGGAAGCAGGTGGTATCAAACACATGGAGTTAAGAACTGATCCATTCTGTTTTCCTGGAGTAGGCTTCATCTCACCTGAGATTAATCACCAGGAAATCAAGCACTTGTTGTAATTTAATTGACTTTTCTGTCTAGGAGGAGAGAGAGGAGTCATTCTGGAGTCAGCATCTAAAATAAGTATGTAACTGATACATCAATAGATCACTAAGGTTAAATAAATCCCACTTTTTGACTCCATAAAGTAATAAATGCTGCAAGTGAGCTTTCTGTAAACTAGCTTCAGGATGTCTGAAATCAGTGGGTTTGTCTTTTATGCTTTGTTCCAATTCACGTTAAATCTCAGAAGACAGGGTAGCTCCACCAGAGAGTGAGTGCAGTCCTTAATCATGTGTAGGTTACAAGGGGATCTATAAGATCATTATTTACAACATTTGGTCTCTTAGAACTAGCTATCATTCTAGCTCTAAACTTTTGCTGTTCATCTCAAGTCACTTCCTATAGCCATACTAATGCATGAAATATTTGGGAAGCAAAATTTATTTTGAAGAGTAATACTTACAGTGCATAAGCCAGTATCTTTTATCGGTCCCGTAGAAAACCATGGGCAAAGGATTTCCCTTTGAAAGCAAGACTTACATGAGATCTGTATTTTTATCCATTTACTCCTCGGAGATGCATAGTCTCCCAGTTTTCTTATTATTTTCCTTCCTTCTTGCTGTTCTCGGATAAACACACAGCTCTATCCCTTCCCTGGGCAGCGTTAGCCAACGCTGAAGATAACAGCATCACCTCTGTGACAGTCCCAAGCTCTGTTGGCCCAAGCTTGGTCCTGAGCTTAGGTCTACCATGTGGTGGGGTGTTACACTATGGTACCAGCTGAGCCACTGAGCCAGAATAAACAGAATGCATTTTAACATAAAGGGATATAGTACAAGAAATATATTCTCAAGTCTTGGAACTGTAACCATGTGTTACCATATTGTCTTCCTTCTGCTCCTTCTGTTTCTTATTTTCACACATTGCTCCATTCTTTTGCAAATCTTTCCTCACAGAATGTTAAGAAACTGAGATCTACCTTAACTAAAAGCTGTTCTGCTTTACATCATATTCACGTTGTTGGGCTAGCTGGTATCTTTCATCTTTCACTTTTCTCATGGCTCTCGACATTTTATATCTATCTCAGCTTAGCTTCATTTACTATTCCTTATACCTTCTTTTTGCCTGCTGTGACGGTTGCCTAATTATTTCTTTGTGCTTGACCATATATTCTGACTTAGACTGGCATTACAATTGATAGAGCTATCATATATCTCTGCAACTGTGAGACAGAAAAGGATCAGGCTAGATTCCATTTCCTTGCCAATATATTATTTCCCTGGCTTTGTTTCTTACAGTGTTTTCCACACTTCATTTTAGACAGTTTCAGTGAGTGGTTCTCAAAGTGTGGTCTACAAATAACTGTTTGACAGCAACACCATGGTACGTGGTCAATGAGCCATGTTGCCTTTAATAGTGTTTTCAGTTAATATTTTGATGATATACGTGCACAGAGGTACTTGGGAAATTCAGAGATGACCAGTCTGGAGCACAGAAATTTGCTGAACTGCTAGCTTGAGCAGTATAACTCCATGGTTTCCCACTGACTGACTTTAGCCAAGGCATATTCTGCTGATGGAGGTGCCATTTTAAAATTAGAACAGAGAGCACCTCCTCCTCTGCCACTACAAATCTGTAAGGTTGTTTTGCTTCTGGGAAACATAAGGAGAGATTGCCTGGTGGTGTGATCACGGCACCAGGGCACTCAAAGGCCAGTAGCCACTGTTTGTCTGATTCCTTGTGTTGAAGTCTGCCTGACTCGTGTTCCCAGAGAAACAACGCATCCTGTTACACAGACAAGCACTCCTGTGAAATCCTGCAATATTCAGAGAATCACGTTGCCTGGCCAGAGTTACTAAGATTTTTGGCTAGAGAGCTGTGGCTCCTTCCCATCTCCTTTCCATTCTTTGGGGCAGCATGGTAGGAAAGAAGCTGCAGGACCTGGGATGGGGTAGCTGTCGCCTGTGCCACAGGTTGCTCACCAGTCATCCCCACGGCTGCAGGTGGCATCCTGGCCAGGGTCCTGTTGCAGGACACGGTACAGCCCCAGGTCAGACCAGACTATCCCAGTATCCTCACTGGCTCTGCAGTCTCCAAACTCTTCCAAGGCAAGAGAGAAATACACAATTCTGTGGAATTATAAGACATAGATATGCCTTTTGTCAAGCTGTTGGGAATGAAAAATAGCTTAAGAATAAGAGCCCAGAAAGTGTTATTTTTTTCCTATAGGAAATCTCCCAAGAGCATCTTTGCTCGCTTAATTTATCTAAGGCAAAGCTAAAATGGCTTCTGCTTACCTCCTCCCCCCTCCCCTTTTTTCATATAAAAAAAAGTCTGCTTATAAAAGGAAAAAAACAAGATCAGCACCAGGCAACTTGGGATATGACTTTATGCAGAAAAACTTCTCAATATCCCACCAAAAACTGCTGTGAAATTTCTGTGAGTGTTCAGAAAGGGTGAGGGGGGTGGCTGCATTCAGTTTCAACGTAATTCATACTTAAATGAAAAATCATTCCCTAAATGATCTTCCTTTGTACAATCACTGTAAAAGCAGGGGGGGGGGAAAGCATGGGAGACAGAAATTCTAATTATTTTATTTCTTTCTCTTCATATCTATTGTTGATATTCATATTTTGCCATGGTCATAAATTATATACTGTATTTCTAAGCTGTGTTCTTTCCTGTCCTGACTTATGTTAATCAATGTGTTTGTTACCACACATCTTGAATATTGCATTTCTCTGGTGGCTGGCTTATCATCATCTATAATTATTCCAACTCCCAATTAGGTCTGAACTCTTCTGTAGCGTTATTTACTTGCTTCTAGCAATGAGACAACACGCTATATCCTTTTTTTTTTTTTTTTCTTCTAGGTCGGTGCTCAAAACAAATTTTATTAAAAATTCTCCTGTTGATATTAGAGCCATTTCTCGTCTTCCTCATTTTCCAGGCCATTGTACCTGGGTCTTTCTTGACCTTTTATTCTCCATTATGTCTTTTATATCTATCTCATTTATATAGTTATCTCTCTACCCGATTCAATGGTTGTTTAATGCTTGAAATAACCTCCGCACATACAGTGAGTGCCATATATGACACAATAGCCCCATAAACAATGCCACATAACTGCACAACCCGTCAAGCCATGGGTTTAGAAACCTTTCAGGAGAGTTCTTTTGTGAATGTTTTTTTGAGTCATATTGCCTGAAATCCTGATTACCCAGGAGTATACTCACACTTTCTAACATCCCAATACCAAATATGGAAGTAATGTAGAAAAATCTAACAGAATGGTAGCTGGAGAGAGACACAAATGGTTGAAAATGATTAAACAAGCCCTGTTGGTGGCCTGTGGATGTTTATGATTAATGTAGATTTAATCATCAGCATGTAATAAAAATTCATCTCTTCTAATTGGCTTTTTTTATTTATGCTTCTGCTGCTGAGGGAAAAAAAATATATTTTTTTGTATTAATGTTCCAAATTCTGCAATTACAGGTCTGTGTGGTGTACAGCCACGATGTGTGCAAGATAACACATGCACTCACTATCTATTTTAAAACGCTTCTCCAATACAAACAGTCATCATTTTATGGTCAAAAGATCTAAGGAAACAAAAGAACCTGCAACACCTTTTTTGTTTCTCTAATTATTTTGTGCTGCATTGATTTTAAATGAATCTGAATACAGGCTACAAATCCTGGCTTTGGGGACTGTTGAGGAAATGAAAGCCTTCACTGATCTGAATGAGAGCAAACGTGACAAAGGCATGAGGCAGGCTGATAAAAGAGACACCACCACTCAGAAAGAAGCAAGCCTTTTAAGAAATGTCAGATGATTATTTATTATTTCAACTGCAGTATCCTAAGCACTCCAGTCATGGTGCCATCTCACCAGGTATTGTAAAAGTAATTAACAGAGCAGGCAACCCTTCCTGGGAACTCAACAATAAGGTTATAGTTTCTGAATGCTTTATTACTACTTTTGATTTTCTTTTGGTCACGGAAAAGCTTCAGAGATTTGAAGTTTCAGAGTTACTGTCTTCTGTGCAGGCTCTGTGCTCTTTTCTCTGCAAACGTTTGTGAGCTGCTTTTGTGGCTCCGTAACACATCATGTGTTTTCTTCTACTTTAAAAGATAATTTGCAATGATAATAAAAAGTAAGAAAATAACAATAAATGTATAACAACTATTATCAATAAACAGTTTTTCCCTCAGCAATAATAAACAGGGTATATCGTTTATGTACTAATCAATGCGTACATCTCCTTTCAATTACCAATTGATTCTGTATGGCTTTCCCCTCTAACAGAGCTTATTTGTTAATAAAATGAAATGTGAGTAAGTGTTTGAAAATCGCTCTGTGGGTAGTGAAAAATAAAAGATCTCAGGCCTGTTAGAGAAAATGATGCAGATTTGGGGGCCACTTGTTTTTTTCTTATTGCATGAGCAA
>KZ506336.1:43600-57630 GCA_002844005.1 Limosa lapponica baueri | reverse complement strand
CCCTATTAGAAAACCACTTTCTTAAGGAACAAGCAGCAGTGAATAAACTAAACAAAAGAGAGATCCTAATGAAAATGGCAGCACAGCAGGTATACTTGTGATTTAGTGTCATTTCTCTTTGCATGCTGCAAAATTGTCAAGCATTTCAGGTATAAAAAGTAAACCCTTCTATTCCATACAGGATAACTGCTCCAAATTGGCAACGTGTAGATATTTTAATGACAAGGCAAACAGCAGCAGCTACCTGAGGTATTTATCAGCCTGCACATCTTTACATTTACTGTGGATCATTCATGATCAATCCTTTGTGTACCCTGGTACTTATTTGTGAATTTGTATCCTCCTGGATGCATAGGGAGATTGTACGACTCGATTTATGCTTTGCTAAGTTGTACAAAGGAGTTTTATCACTGAATCAGTGGCTAGCATTACAATTTTATTGGTTATCTTTGCACAGGTCTGCCTCAGGTGAAATTCTATCATACTCATGACATAAGGGACATATTTGGGTTTTATTCAGTTATTAACCACAAAACTTAGGAGACAGAGATAGCTCTCATGTCATGGAGTAGTGACATGCACGGTTCATACTGGCATACGCACAGGGTTGGGGGTTTGTTGTATTTACCTTGTACATAATGTGTTAGAATCCTGTGAGATGACAGACTTTGCATTAAAAAGATCATGGGGACTTAAGATGTCTATTAACAAGACACGTGGCAAGGTTTGGTTGCTGTGCAGCCATCGGGTGCAGTTCTTCTCGCACCTCTCCTAAGACTAAAAGGGCAAGTTGTGATGCTCTGATAACCTTTCCTCTTGTAGTGTTTCACTCCTTTTCTTCCTCATAGCAACACTGCAGTGCATAATGGCAAGCCTAACACTTATCCTTTCCCAGAGAGGACTGAAGGTACAGAGTGGGAGCTTGCATAAATTAACCACGGGAACGTCGATATTTAATGGGAAACCCCCGACATAATTTCAGGAGGAAGCCCAAAGCCAAGCGAGAAGGAAAAAGAGAGAATGCTATTTCGCCTCATTCCCCTCTCGCCCTCCCTTCCTGTTATGTCTTCATCAGACAGAAAAGATATTAAGAGCCATAAGGTCTGGTCTAGGATTGCTGGGTCCTGAAAATAGAGAGTGATTTCCGTATGAGTTTTGGGCGCACAAGGAATGCAGATGCCTCTGCAAAATTAGGTTTTTGTAAACAAAGACTATATAAAAGTCAAAATTAATATATAGTTGTTTTAAAACTGATTTGTATGCACAACACAAAAGTATAAATGACTTCACCAAGATTTATTGATTCATGTCAAGGCATCATTACTTTTCAAAGTGTGAAAAATGATCATATATTTATGACCTGCCGACTGAAGCTGTTTTGTGAATTAGCAAAAGCTCTGGAGAGGAGCAGCCTAATTGCATTATCATAGAATCAGAGATGGTTGTCAATTTTCCCCCATTTAGCTTTTCTCCTTTAGTTTGTTAAAATGAAGGTGCCATACGTTGGTTGAATTCACTAATACCCTGATGAATGAGGTATTTTCCCAATAGGCTCACTACGAGTATAAACAGTGAATTAGGGATGATAGGTCATCAATCATATCTCCTTCAAACAGATCTTTGCCCTGAGATTATTTGTTATATATTAAGAGCACTTACAAAGTTATCATGGAAAACACTCTGATGAAAAGACACTAAGTTGACCTTAATTCCTTCTTAGTGGGCTTGTAAGGGACTTTGTCTGTTCAGATAGATATCCACGTGTGATGGCATACTCATATCTAGTTTTGCTTTTCTTTATCAACAGACTTTGTTTCTTTTCTCTTTTAACAGGTATGCAACTTTCATAGTATTCCCCTTTAACGTATCTCTATGCTATGGCTGAAATTCAACACCTGCTCTGAATTTTAAGTGAATATTTTCATAGGTTTGAGGGTTTTTTCTGGATTTCAAGACCTATGCTGGTTATCATTTTTATAGGAAACCATCATTTATGCTCCTCTTCGGAAAGGTATTTAATCATCATTGGGGTAGCGTCTCCGCGCACTCTCTACTGTAAGCAAGTGTTTCATCTCCATTGATGAGCACCAGCCCCTGGTGGAAGTTAAGCATATGTTTAAGCAGTGTCCTGGCTGGAGGCACTTTCCTGGATGTTATCCTTAATTTAAACCAAAAAAGGTCAAAGGCAATCTATAATTCAGAGTACCTTTCACCTCCTGCAATGTGACTATGGCTGGCTCCAGCTGTGCTGCTGAGTCAGGGGGGGAGGCAGAGCAGGAATTCATCCATAATTGCGTCCTGCGACCAGGGCTGCGTCACGTGAGGCCCCATAACAAGCTGTGCTAATAATGTGCTAACAGATGCGGGAGGGCTTCTGCTCCTGCTCCCAGCAAATCTATGACTTATCATGCTTATTAAGCTGGAGGTAAATTTGCCCTTCAAAGATGCGCATCCAACGCCCACAGAAATCAGCAGGAGGAGAGCGCGGGAGGGCTGGCGTCAGCCTTGGCTCAGCCCCGTTCCTTTCCCCGGCTGCTTACGAGGCTCTCCCCGTTGTGACCCTTCGATTTCCAGCCAGGAGGGTGGTATGCTGGGCAGGGGCCAGCCATGCATTGTGCTCAGGGCAAGAGCTGAGGAGCAGTGTCAAGTGATGCTTCCTTCCCCACGCATCGCGGGAGGGCCGGCGTCAGCCTTGGCTCAGCCCCTTTCCTTTCCCCGGCTGCTTACGAGGCTCTCCCCGTTGTGACCCTTCGATTTCCAGCCAGGAGGGTGGTATGCTGGGCAGGGGCCAGCCACGCATGGTGCTCAGGGCAAGAGCCGAGGAGCAGTGTCAAGTGATGCTTCCTTCCCCACGCATCGGGTGCTCCCCGTCTCCAAAGTGCTGCCTTTCAGGGGGTGCTGGGCCAGAAGAGGCGCTTCACCTCTAGTAGTCCTCCGTGGACTAGTTTTCCTAAGAATTTGTTCGGAACTTCATCCACCGAAGTGAAACAGCAGCCTGGCAGAGAGGGGACAGCAGGTAGATTGAAGCAATTATAAAGATTTGCGTACCACGTTTGTAGGTTCTTTACGTCAAAAAGTTAGGAGTTCTGCACAGTCACTGTCTCTGTTGGGGGGTAGTGCAGGCATCACCTCCAACAGAGCTGTCTGTGCTCTGCAAACTGGGCCTTCATTTACCTCCATGATAAGCAGTTGCTCACGCTGATAGAATACTTTAAAGTTCTGCCAATTATTTCAGAGCTGGAGTTGTATTTTAAATTATTTTTCCCATCACAGGCTTCCAAAGGTAAGCGCACTTACGTTTACTCAGTGCCATCTTGAATGGTATGGACTAATTATATTGCCTTATTTAATTCCCTCCGCCCAGACTCTGGCTGGAATATTTTCAGATCTCAGGCACAAGAAAGTCACTTTTACATGTTGCTCACATTTAAATGCATTCATGAAAGTCTTGAATGTGAGGAACGCAGCCCCCACTGCTCTTCCTAACTGCAACATTGTGGGCATCTTTCTGAGAAGTCCCAAGGACACTTTGGAGACCATCAAATTAGAGGCATGAATTTGGAATCCTATTAATAGTTGTATAATAAAACCTTTGTTCACACAGGTGTTAAGGAAACCCAAAGGAGTCCTAACACAGCGTGTGCACGTTCTGACTCACCTAGATGCTATGAATAATTTTTCCCATTAGGCAACCAGCTAACACCTCCAACACACGAACCTGCGATTACTAAAATGCAAAACATTGAGAAGAAAAGAAAACTGATTCTTGGACTGAAGCAAAAATCCCATAGAAGGCAAATGTTTGTGACACTTCGAAGGGAGCTTGTTTAATTAAGGGCGGGCTCTTGCATAACGCATGTTAAATTTCCCTTAGCCAGATTATATCAGGGAACCTACTCCCATCAGTGTGGTTCCTTGATCATAGGGGTTTTTTTGGGGGAAGAGAATTCTTCAGAAACTTTGCTGTATTCATATTCCCACCACTGGCACCATACGTGTTGCAGGGCTAGGACTGCAAAGGGCTTTCAGACAGCAGCTACAATTCACCCAATTGATTATTTTCAGCTGGCTAAAGGGTGGGTCAAGTAGGTATGATAAGGTCGAGAAGACTAAGGTAAATGTGCAAACAAGCTTGGGGAGGAGATTGCGTGGCTGCCCCTTTCCTCACTGTACCCTGCGTTGGCTGTTACTTTAACAGCCCTTAAAATTCACGGTGAAACTTTAAAGACAGAAAAGAGCTTTAAGGAAGGGAAGAATGGTAGCTCTTTCATGAGGTTAGTGCTTCCTTTGAGAAAAAGCAGTGAGGTTTAGGAGAATGGGGAAGGTGTTATTGTAATAGAAACATAAACTAAAGTGGGCTATTTCTAATTTAACAATGGGTGGCCCTGTTTTTATCAGTTTATGGTACCGTGTGTTTTTGTCTTCGCGAACACTCTTCTTTTGTCATTCAGCTATATAATCACCACCTTTTGTAAGATAATCACAGGTAATTAACTTTGTAACTGTTCTTGTCCTGTTAGACTAGTAATTGCCTGTCTCTGAATCACATATCTAGGAGGTTTCTCAGATAAAGGAAGATACGATCTATCCGTAATTTCAAGTCTTTTGACAACTGATTGAGGGCCAATTGTTTTACATATTGTGATATATTTATGGCAATTCTCACTTTGATAGTGGTTCTGAAAGGCTAGGGTGTGAGATTGAACCACGCATCCAAAAAATGCATCGCCGTAATAGTGAGCTCTGTGCAATCTAACCAGACAGAGCATTTAAATTCTACTAGTTTTATGTTCTTTATGACTTTGATTTACCCTTAGATATACTGCATTGAGGACCAAATGGAACAATTCAGACCTCAATAAAGAAAATAACAGTAGTTTTACCAATTCAGAACACAAGTCCATCTTACCCAGTAGTCAGTCCCTGAGAGTAAGCTAAGCACCAACATTGCTTAAAGAGGAGAAAGAAAAAAAAAAAACATATAAAATGTAGCAATATCTACTCGGGAATATGTTCCCGACCACCAAAAGATCTGTATCTCAAGGGCATTTTGAGAAGCAGGGATAGTGCTTTAATTGAATAGCCTTATGCGTTTTTCTACCATGAATGTGTCCGTTTTTTAAATCATTTTTTAATGCATCCATCATGGGTGCATGCGAACTTCCCACATTCATTCTGTGATCTGGAATTCCACAATTTCGGTACAAATTGTATGAAAGACCATGTTTTGTTGTCTGCTTTGAACTTGCTGTTTCATGCGATGTCCCTATCACTCTCACTGACAATATATCCCTCATAATTTTGGAGATTTGCATCAAATTCCTCTTCAGTAACTTATCTTACCAGCCAAAAAAGTCCTAGTCCACTCACCTGTTCCTCATAGAGAAGGAAAGGGAAATTACCTTTGCACCCATCATCCTTGAATGGGCTGCAGACTAACGAGGTTGCTGTATGCTTTATTGCCCAGGCAGCTTAAAATTGCTGAGTATTATTATCCGAAACTGTGTGACTCAACCCTCTTTTATCTGATATGTTGCCGCTGCGTTAATAGTTATTGGTGGGGAAGCCAGGAAATGTAAATATCAATCTCTCATCTTCCACACTGTTGTTGCTTGGTTAGTTGGCTGGCATATTTTTATTTGCTTTTTAATGTCAGCTTCTTAGCATCTGAGGCTTAATTCTTCTTATACCGATGCTAGTTTTTGATCACTGGAGATGAAATGGGCTCATGTAAAATAATACCCGTGGAAAGGAGAATCATGGATGATTTGTCTGTTTGTTATTGTTTTACTTGCTGGAGCAGCATCCTAGAAGAAAGATGTCATTGTAGCCTAGACAGGCTGCTCCAGGTCTAGTAGCTTCAGAGTAACTTCCCTGTATGGAATGAGGGAAGGCTCTTGCTCGCCGTCTTCAAGAAGCTTTCTAGGAAAAGACCTCTGGAGGGGAGAAGCTGGAGGGCAGCAGCCCGGCTCTCCAAACCTGCAGCCCTTACACAAAATGGGCCACAAGACCTTGTGCTCTCTGCCCTGGCCCACTCTCTCCTCGACAACACTGATTTGGAGGAGTTTGGGGTTTTGCACTTGCAACTGCACCTAGAAACATTCTGCAGAAACACAAACTCCAATACGCTGCTTCACGTTGCGGTTGATTTAAATGAGACTTCATTGCTTCTGCTCTCTGAAGAAGGGAACCTTTGAGAGCAGTGCCAGGAATCATGGAAAATAAACCAACGACAGGCTATTTGCAGATGTTTTCAAATTGCTGCAGTTATCAAGACTTAAAGCTCTTTGTTCATTGGTAACTAAATATAAATAAACTTTCAATTAGATTTTAACAACATGGCATGAGAAAATATGTTGGAGCATTTTATATTCAACGAACTTTGTTTTAGTATAAGCTGATATGGGTTGCCCCATAATATCTGTATTTAAACCTTTTATTATTACAGAAAGAAGACACTTTTGTTTAGAGCTCAGCATGTTGAAGGTAAGAAACTCAGAATTATCTGTATGTCAGAAATTATAATTTTACTGGAGTTTAATTTTACTTGAGTTTAATTGAATGTTGGAAGAAATTACTCAGGCATGTGTTAGGCCTCCACCATGTGGAACCTGGTCTACGTATCTTAAGAGAAATAATGTAGTCTGGCTCAACTACAAGTTATTGAATTATATGCAGCAATCATTTCGTGAAATTCTGTGGCTGTGTACTGCAGGAAGCTAGACTAGATTATCATGATGGCCCTTTCTGTCCTTGAAATAAATGGAATCTAGGATATAAAATTGGCTTCATTCAGGTTAAACATCATCGGCTGAATTTTGCCACCCTCACGCATGTTCAAACTCATTAATTTCCGGGGAATTACTCACCATTCTGTGCAGCAGGAAAGAGTCAGACCTGTGTTGATGAATGGCATAGTGCAAAAGGGGTCTGAATAATGAGAGGACACATCATTTGAAACAACCTGATGGCTTGTAAATAGTACATTAGGCATGTGAACTACCAAGGTGAAAAGGCTTTTTTCCCTCCTTTGGCCCGTATCCACGAAGCACAAAACACTGTTGTGAGGAGCAGAACAGTGGGGTTAATGCAGGGAAGGCAGGAATGGAAAACCTTTGCACCTCTCCCCAGTGCAGATCAGTGCCCACAGCATCTTTCTCCATCCTCCTCAGGGACAGCATGATGGCTACCAGCAGCAGAACTGAAATCACACCGACATCGCTCGTACATCCCCAAATCCCAGTGCTATTCAGACTTTGATTAAATGTCCCAAGACAGAATTCAACACCTGGTTGAAAAGTTTTGCACCTGGCTTCAGCGCTCGATTCTCGTACAAAGAGGAGCAGAGGGAGCACACCTTGGACCTCTTCCAGCACTGCCTTTCGGAGTACTCACGTGTGCAAACAGAAACAGGAGGTCTGCAACTGAAGAAAGCATCATTGCCAACCGCTGCCAGGCGAGGTCATCCTGTCTGTGTCTGTCAGGAGGACTGTCACTTCATCACTGCTGACTGTGGAGGCAATGCTAGTGGCTGAAGGCTTTTGTGTCCCTGCTTGTCTTGTTTCCCCCTTCCACAGCGAGCTGCCGCAGCAGTTGTGTTGACCCAGTATTTTGTGAAGCTGGGTGTCCTGGGTTGAGAGACACAGGACTAACTTTTCTTCTAATGCTGGGGAAAACTGCACTTCTGGAAGACTCTAGTGTCTGAATTTGTGAAAATATTTACTTTATAGCCAGCCAGGCTCTGTGGGATTCAAGGTCTTAGTGTTTTTGAGCCTTGCCAGGGGCAGGGACAAGGAGGAGCAAGGCCTGGGCATTTGACCCAGACTGGCCAACAGGATTATTTCATACCATGAACGTCACATTCAATATAAATTAGAAAAGTTTGCTGTGTAGCTCTCTCTCCCTTGGTGGCGGCGGTCCAGACAACTCCTTGCCCCGGTGCCGGAGCCCTGAGGCCTTCCCTTCCTCCTGAAGCCATTGCGCTCGCAGTGTCCGCCTTTTGCTGTCCCTGCTGGGAGTGCACAGCTTCCTGCTGATAGAATTGGCTGAGTGTAACTCTTGTATATCTTGCATCAGTATCGGGATTAATACTGGTTCTGTAGTATTATTGTTAATTATTTAGTCTTAGTCTATTAAATTTATTTATATTTCAACCCTTGTGTTTCTTTGTGTTCCCCGATTCCCCTTTCCGGGTGGGGAGGGGTCATTGGGTGATAGAATAATTGTCTAAACGACAATAGATTGTTATGGGTTTTCTCAAACCATAACACTGGGTTAGAAACCAGACCTGCAAATCAGCAACTGAAAATTATTTCTCTTAAAAAAACCCCAAGCATTTCGGAGGGAGGCGCTTTTTAACCCAGACCAATGCACTGACCTACACCAACCAACTGCCAGGAAAGGAGAGCACACCGCAGCTGGAGAGAGAGCAAACAGCTGGAATGGGAGGGGCAGATGGAGACCTCTCAAGCTACCATTGCTCCTGAAGGAACCATCCCTGGTCCTGTGGTTCTGCCGCACTTCGGGATAAATATGAAGTCTGCATAGCAGAACATCGTCACCGGATCAGGATTTCCCATTTCAAAGGTAACCGTCAGCTTAGCCCCAAATTTATTTTAAGTACCTCAGCTTTGCCCTGGTCTTCATGTAGCAGCAGCAGTTAATTTTCCTCTGACAATGTTCTATTCTACTGACATTATCTCTTAAGTATAAGACTATTCTATTAAGGTGGATGAATTGAATTTCATTTCCTCTCACTTCAAATAATGGCATTCTATTCACATTGCTTTCAGTACATCATGGCAGAGTATGGACTTTTGTTAGAGGCTGGCACCCGCTAATGCTGTTATAGTAAGGGTAGAGATTTCCATTATAAATCCTCTTTTACGGTGTTTTAAATCAGCTATAAAAGTTCCCTCCAAGATGAAACTTGGCACCAGAAAAAAAAAAAGAAAGAAAAGATTTTTTTGAAGTTAAGAATGATTTGGCTTGGCTGTTTTAAATGTCTTTCAATTGTATAAATGGAAAAAGTTTATCAGTTCAAGACGTATTTAAAATTCCTATAAATCAGCGTCTCTTCAGCTCAAGGATATAGTTTGACATTAGTTCATAATGTATTCTAATTGCTTTTTGTATTATGAAAAATAACAAGTTCTTAAACTTTGGAGAGTGTGTCTTCTACATGTCAAGTAACTACTTTTCATAAGAAGTTTTACTGCATATATTCTAAATATGTTTTTATCCCAAAGAGATGTTAAAAATAACATATTCATAAATCTGCCTTAATTCATGCTTTCATGGTAAACTTTTAACACTTATGAAACAGCTGTTACAGTCAATATTTTTTTATGTTATAACAACTCCCTCTTTAAAACTCATGATGTATCTTGATTCAGAAAAGCACTTAACCAGGGCTCACGAAGCAGGACAAGGAGCAAACAAGACAACACAGAAAACGAGTCCATTCTCCCAGGCAAAGTGGCTGGGAGGGATGGCCACACACTCTGGAGAACATGGCAGCTGCGAGCTCTCTCTTCTCTGACTCTGCTGTCATCTGCATGTCTCCTACCAGGCTTTTATCTCTGAAGCATATGCGTTCTTGGACAAACCATTCACTGCCTCACCCCTAACCAAACCCCTTTGTGAGGAGGCTGTGTCACAAAACAATAAAGAAAATTCTGGACATAGCAATTTCTCCTTAATTCTAACACTATCAAAAGATACACCATTTTACCAGCAGCCACAATACAGAGAATATATGCACGTTCACAACTTTAACAGGAAAATACTTGTTCTTTCTATACTTTATAACTTTCAAAATTATTGTGTCTATTTGATACTTTTTAAAATTGCTGACAAATTTAGAAATGTGTGTATTCATTATTTATTGAATATTCATTGGCCAATAAAAATGGCCACCTACTCTGGTCTTATTCACGAACCTTTTTCTTAACCCCAGAGCTTTCACTGCACCTCAGCAAGCATGACATTAAAGTCCAAGCATGCACTCTTCGAATGCTCGCATATGTTACATCACACTAAAACCCGCACAAGAAGCATTAATAGGTGCATGCATCATGGCAATTACACATTATTGTAATGTGCTGCAATCATGAGAGAAACATTAAAACATGTACTGCTCACAGATGTCACCAGCTTCCAACCTGAAGCCTGGTGAATGCCTGACTCCAGGTTTCTAAGTAGCAACTGGCTTGAGCAGGCATCTACTCTGAGAGCAGTAAATTTAAGGTTAAAAGTCAGTCTTTTCCCACTGGTCCCCTCAATGTGTGTTACATTCTTCTACAGATATTCAGGGTGTGTGAAATAATAGTTTTGTTGTCCCATTGAGGTGACCAGGAAAATCTTTTCTAGGGAAGTCGCACCTTCCACAAAGCATGGGGGAACAAAATTTATACTTCTCATTGCAGAAAAATGTCCAAGAAATTAAAGTGATGAACTTCAGATCAGTGCCCATCAATATGATTGAGGTCTCCGAGCAGTCATTAGCCTGGCTTTCAAACACCATGAAGAAGAAACTCTTTCCATTTATGAATTCATAAGTGCAATGTGAGGACAAAAAAGAGAGCATAGATATCTCATGCATTGCCATTGAAGGGTTTAGAAACCAATTCATGACACATTATTAAAAGCTTTCTGTGTGGTACCCTGCCTTTTGATCCAGCATTGTCTCGCTAAATCCCTTACGCCAGTGTTACGGGCTGTTCTACCAGCATTGAACTCCTTACCTACATACCGAGCTATGAGGCTATGAGAAATACCAAGCTCTCAGATAGCTGTAGCAATGCAGATAGTTTTCACGTGAGACATCCACTGCTCCAGGAACCTGTTAGAAAAGCACGCTTCAGCACTCAGTGCTTCCATCACCAGAAGTGCAACACCATTCACACCAATCCTTTGCCATTGACCAATGTGCAAAGTATAAAGACACCTCAAAACAAGTTCTGTGTGGAGGATCTTTTTGTATTAGCTTCCACTTTTTGAGATCGTGCCTGAGCTCTGCAATCCCTTTTATGACTTTTTGATATCCTTGCAGAAGCCTATTTTTGCTAATCACCAGAAGAGTAACATACTAGTCCACACAGCTAGACAACGCGGAAGAACAGTATGAGAGAAGAACAATAATAATAATTTAATTTGACTCCAAATTTTTCTATCTGCTATTTGATTCCTACAGTGGAAAGTAAGACGAACTACTGCACACCAGCTGAGGAATGTACTACGGGATCTATAATTGGGATTCAGAGTATTTCCACTAAAATGTCACCAACCTAAACATAAGTCATATGGCAGTGCGGACAACAGCGATAAAGTGTGTATCAGTCCATATTTGCTACAGAACATTTCACATTTTTAGAAAACATCAAAAAACCACATAGCAACTTTAAATGCAGACATGTTCAAATGCCTTAATGATTGGGAAGAGAGGGTCTGCACACATGGATGAGAAAAGCCTATATGCTATTGCAATCCCTAAGTAAATTTTCCCTAAAAAAGAAAAATTATTTCCTCTTTAGGCAAAAAGCTTGTCTACATGGGAAAGCAGATTGGAAGAGCTATTTGAAAATCGGTGCCACAACAGGGTCACACTGGAAACAAACCCATTGCATGTGCCCAATTTTGTAGAAATTTTCTGACCTGAGAACAAACACAAAGGTCCCCAGGACAGGTTTTAGGAGAGTCACTCTGCTAGACCTCTAACAGTGTGAGATGAAGCGCTCAGGAGCTTTTAGAGAGGAGAATGAGCATGGCTATGCCTATGGGGCTAATGAAGAGAATAAAAAAGAACATGAACCACCCATGGTGATCCTGCAGCTCGTGTTTTGCAAGAAGGAGTAAAATCAAGGTCTTCAGGTGTCATTCATAACAACATTGATACCAACTATTGGAGACATATATTGCTTTTCCATGAAGGCAAATGATATAACAAGGAACATATAAAACAAATAATATAGCTGGCTTCAAGGATGGCTTGGATCATCTTGATTTCAGAGGACATATGTGAGGGTGTGGAAAGGCAACAATTTCTTGATCTAAGAAAATGTGCTAGTGAAAGCAGTGGCGTTAGTATAAGAACACATGCTGCTGGTAAAATAAGACATTCATGGGCACTGGGGGTCAGATGTGCTGACACTTCTGAGACAACTTGATTGTGAAATTGCTGTATTAATGGTTTAGAGGAAGATGTGTAAAGTTAAAAAAAGATAAAACCCTCTTCACTTTCCTAGCTTGAGCAGCTTAAGAGATGCTCAGCTGTGACTAGAAAGGAAAGGATGCCAACTTTCCAGCGTGTGTGTGCACATTTCTTTTGCTCATAATTAATAGCCCCTGTGCTTGCTAAGTTTTTGGAAAGCAGCTCGCAGCCTACCTAGGTAATGCCTTCTGACAACGTTTTGAAGATCAGTTATGTCATATGGCTGCCTTTTAGAAAAAAAATTGTAATGCATAGCAGTGCCATATGGCATCTCTGAAGAATCAGCCGGATTGGACAGACATTCATTGGATAAAGTCCCACAGCACTTGGAAAAGAATGTAGTCCTGTTGCCAAAATGTGGCCTTTGTTAATCTCCTAACTATTATTGTGCAGAAACCAATTCATCTGTATTAATTATAAACAAATTTTAATTACTTCAGTAAAAGCTCATTATACAAATATCTAATGCCAAACAAGCTGTCTTAACCCTTTGTGAGACTCCAAAGAAAACTTTAGATGTTTGACTGTGGGTGTTTTGAGAAAAGCTGAAATTTCAGCAAGAGTGCAGAGCACAATCGTGTGACATTTATGTTTTCCTTTTTTCATATTTCATGTTGTACGTGTGTTTTACAGCCTCTATCAAAATAGTGCGTCCGTGGGTATAAAAGGCCATTTACACCTCAAATCTGAGAACAAGAAACTGAACCTGGCATTTTCCATTGTTTAAGATTTCAAAGTAAAATATAGTCTGTTTAAAATTGCAATGATTCTCAATGGCATGAATAACATGAAAAACTGTGACCCGTTCATAGTTAAGTATTCATCACCATCCAGGCTTGCTTGCAGTTTTTCCGCCTGGCTTGTAGACCTACCATTGACCAGTCCCTCTGAGATGTGAGGGCACGGTGTTTGGGGGCAGCTCAGGTGCAGCTCTTGGTTCTGCAATCCACACCCACCGAGAGACTATTGGGTCTCTTCCCTCTCACAGGAATTATGCGTTTCACAGGGAAGTTGAGCAATATACTGCAGTCAGTTTCACTCACCAAACCTCTGTGCAAACTTTTCGTTTGTTTTCCAAACATACAGATTTGTCCTCTCCAGCCTGGATTCTTCTGTTTGTTGGAGTCACCTTTTGTACCATGATATAGCATTCCTTAATCCAGCATAGTCTGCCCAAGGGATTGGTCACCATAAAAAGGGCTCCTCTAATTTCACTTCGGCATGGGTGGGTGGCAATGTTCTTCCTTGTAACTTGTCTTTTATCAACAAATGCTCTAGGAGTCTGGAGAGGTTAACTCATTCAGACTGTTCTGCCTCATGACACAGTAACTTAATGGGCCCAAGGTCAAGAAAACACAAAGAAGGATCCTGGAGTTTTGCCATGAATTTCAGCTTTGAGTGAAATCCAAAACTCAGTGGAAAAAAAGAAGTTCTTAGTTTAAGGTCAAAACCATCCAACCTATCTTAACTATCCATCTTACTTGAATTATTAGAGCATACATAACCTTATAGTATCAAACACAGTCTTAAATCTCTCCAGACCTGCTGAAAAATGGACCCACCTTAATGAAACCTACCGTAGTTTGACATACTGACAGTTACAAATGACATTCACAATTATATGTATTTTCCTATTTCACAGGAATTTTCCTAGCAGAAAACATAATCTTAAAAATTCATACTTGTGTAGAAATATGTGAACTTGAGTGCTATCTGTGGTTTTATTTCACCACATCAGCCATTTTGTCTTAACAAACATTCCCAATAGTATTCAGATCACTATTTGGGCCTCAACAGCTTAAAACCAATAGAACCGCTT
>KZ506335.1:197370-210462 GCA_002844005.1 Limosa lapponica baueri | reverse complement strand
TTTGTTTCTTTTTTTTTTTTTTAACAAAAGCTTCCTACAAATGAAACTGATTTGGATAAGGATTTAAGTGTGGGATTAAGTGAGTGAAGGAAAAACTATATTCTTCTGCAGAATGTTGTTTAAAAAAATATAGAAAATTATTTAGCAATTCGAAATAAGCTTTATTTTGGTTAAGATACTATCGCAGGGTTTGGGAGGTTTTATTTTCTGCTCTTGCACAAACCTTGTGACTTTTAGGAAGTCACTTAACCTCTCTAGAGGTTGGTTCCCCAACCATAAACAGAGTTGATCTTAAGCAATAGTTGCTACAAATCTCTAGTTTAGGACCTATAAATGAGAAAATTTAAATCATTCATGTGTTACTAGTATAGTAATCATGCACATATCTAGAAGAAATGTATAGTTTGCTGTCTGAACAAATAAGAAAACCATCTGATTCCATGTTTCATATTTAACAGAAAAAGTGATTTAACAGATCAGTGGGAGAATCACTATTTCTTTAAATGTGTTTCTTCAATTAAAACTTGCACATGACTCTTAATGAAGCTCAAACACTTACTGTCATAATCCTGTAGGTTTTCAATTGCTGATAACAATCTTGCCCTGTCTTCTGGGTTTGAAATATTTAATTCAATCAGGTGGCTCTCCTGTAGATCCTTTAAGTCCTCTAGAGTTTCATAGCCATTTAACAAGAGGGTTGAGGCATATTCCTACAAAAAGAAACAAGAAAATCCTCTCATGTAAACAAGCATTATGTTTAAAAGATGAATAGGCACAATTTCTCTCATACTTTTTTGTCGGGTTGAAATGGGCTCCATGCTCTAAGTCTAATCAACCTGCCTTTGGCATCAAACCAGTGATGGAGAGCAAGAGAGGACAGAGGCAGAGACGTCTTGGGGTTCTCTTGGCTGTCCCGGCATCTGTGGCTGAATTGTCTAACAGAGTGCGGCAGCAAATTGGACCAGGACAGAACTCTGCCAGGAATGACTGAATCTGCGGAGCTTCCAGACTTTTGTGGGTCACCCCATAGAGTACCTCCCATGCTGGGTCCAGGAGGGCTTCTGAGGCAGGGTATGCTCTGCCTGTGCACAGAAGGAGTCCTTGAATATAGGAGGGTGAGAAGCTGATGAAGCCCTTAACTGTGCTGTGTCACACACAGTCCCCCCTGGACTGTGTGTTGACACTGTATGAAACCTTGTATGTACTCCAGGGAGAGGAGTGTTTGCATCAGCACAAAAGCAATAACTGTTATTAAAAATGCGGCCTGTAAATCATGACCTAATTATGCTCTGACACTCAGTGAAGAACTAGGGTTGCACAGAGGGAGAGAGGAAAAATATGAGCATAGTGCAAAAAGACTACTGCTCCCTAAAGATCACAAGAAATTAAAACCCCAAATTCTAAATGTTGTCACTGGGGTCAGACTGCAGTTCTGTCCCTGAGATGTCCCCAGCCACACACCTCCTACTCTTAAGCACACAATCGCAGTCAGGTTACAGTGGCTTGACAGGTCACCACTGTGCCTCTTTGCATGGAGTCTCTTAGCTTAACCAAATGATGTGATAAAACGCAGCTCTATAAACCAGTCACATCAGATAAAAGGCAGACACGAAGTTGCTTTGCTGACTTCAACACTGCTGAAATCTGCCTTTCTACTTCTGCCTGTAAATGACATCAAAACCTGGGTGCACAGAAATGAAAATTTAAAATACAGCTGGGAAATGCATTGGCTGACCTGCAGGTGGACACAATCCAGGAGCTCTTTCAATGTTTTAGGCTTGGTCCTTTTGCTTCCTCTGTGTGGCTTTATCTTTCTGGGTGCAGTTTCCTCTTCCAAGATAATATCCACATAAATGAACTTGAAGTTTCCTACTTTGTTGTTCAACATGCCTGTCCATATGCCCATGGGGGTTTTACAGATGATATCTATAATGTCTCCTTTCTAGAACAATAAAAAAAGGACACCACTGCTTACACATCTGATTTGTATATGTAGCTTTTCCTCTATGGAACAAAACCAACATAAGCAACACTTTTCACCTTTTTTGTGCTCCCCTTGGTCCCTGAAAGGGGATAGGGTTGCATCAGCAATCAACTTTTGCCATGAATAGTGGGCATAGCTTTGGCATAAAGCAAAGGAACACTGTGAGGTTAGTTTCCAAATATGTGCCAAACTATTTACACAATAATCTTATTATCCAGCATCTCAAGGATCTTCAAAATCTGATAGCTGAGCTATGTGAAAGGTGGACTCTTACCCATTTTACAGTAAAGAACACTGCCTACATTTCTCAAAGGCGATAAAGAACATTTAATTCCCTTCATATCTTCCTGTCAGTCCTTCCCAAAGGACTGACAAATTTTCCCACTAACACAATTGACTGAGAAAATATTGGAAGGTGCCTTAGCAGACTGATCTAAAGGCTTCAGCTCTCCACACTTGTGTATGCAATTGCAACTGTGAGCGCAAAAAAGAATGACAACACAGCAACTTCAAGAAGTGCTTTTTGGCAAAGGTGTTCACAGCCGCGCTGTGGGAACCAGGGTCTCAGCTCAGCAAAACAGTCACTCTGAGTAATTCTCATAGTCAAAAGGCTCCCTTGTGAGTCACACAACTTGCTCCCATGACCTCAGAATTGATTTCTCTCTTGTGGGCAGGTACCCCAGAACTTACAAACATGTTGAAAGTCTTTAAAGAATTGTCCAGTAAGTCCCCATGTACAGAATTCATTTGGCATTCTGTTACAAACTTAAAAATCAAACTCATTTCATTAAAATATCTGTTAACAAGTCCAAGAATTTCAAATCGTTTCTGGCCTGGTCAAGAAACTGCAAGTAAGTAAAGTAGTCACCCTAGTTTTGGTACAAATCCAAGTATGAAATCCACTGTGTTCCAGTGACCTGGTTTTGTTAGCATATGGAGCTCAGAGCTATGAACATGTTTGAAATGGAAACTAAACAAACACTTGTTTAAAGGTCTATAAGCAGACATATTATTCTACACACTCAGGGAGGCTCAGGAACTTCGGATGTGGATGCAGATCAGGATTAGGCAGTGGCTCTAAGCCAAGCTGCAGACACACTTTGAATTCAGATTCAGGGCACTGAAATTTTGTGAGATAAGTTTAGGGGATTTCAACACTAAATATTAGTTTATGATTCTAAAATACACCACCCAGTGACTAAAAAAGGAGGCTATTTGAGCCAGCAGACATTTGCCACTTCCTCACCGGCTAAACAGAAATAAATGCCCTAGATATGGGTGGAAGTGGAGGGCAAGTGGCAAAGACTGCAAGTACTGGCAGAGCAACGGCTGTAGTATATATAGGCCAGAGAGGAGGAGGGGGAGACTGCAGCAAGACACAGATGAGGATTTTGACAAGAAGAAGAGGCTGTGAAGGAGAAGATGCTGAAGTGTGAATATAATCTGGATATGAAAGTGTTTACAACGAAGGAAAAGAAAGAAGTCCAGATTACAGACAAGAGTAGTCTGAAGGATGATGATATTGAATATATCTGTGTGTGGAAGGAGAAGAAAAGGGCTGGGCTTTTTTAGCAATGTTCAACTGGGCCCATCTCTGGAGCTCCTTTTTCTCGCTTACTCAGCCTGGACACCCCTGCCACGTTGTCAGGGCCAGAGATTCATAGTTCAGAGGTATGCTTAAAGGAAAGCTTAATGGAAACACAAACTGTTTCATTAAAGACAATGGGTGCCACTGAGCTTATGATATATCCTAGTTGTGACTGAAAAAGCTGGGGAGGCAACTTCACATCCCATGAGACTCAAGTTTTTCTTACTCCAGACCTAGTACGTGGGAAGTAAAATGTATTTTACTGAGGAAAGCTGTGGTATCCAGTTAGACACCAAGACGAGACACCTATCTGGAGTCTATGTCTTAAAAACCCTTTAGCAGCAGTTGGCTTTGCAGCATTGTCTACAGAAGCATTGCAAAATGAGATTGGTCTTGCTTTTAGACTGTTGCTTATGCTTAACAGTTAAAAATGCATTAGTAAACATATTCTTTACATGTAAGAAATGTCCCCCTGGCATTCTCACTGGAAAAGAGAAAATCCTGGTGGTTGTTGTACCTTGATTTTCAGAGAGTCAGTGTCGTAAGGACTTGGTGTGAAGTCGGTGTGAACTTTGGCTTTACCACAGAAGGGCCCACTGTAAGGGACTTCGTCATCAAACCGGAGGCTGTCCCTGTTGCTTGTTCCATCTGAGCAGCTGGTCACTCCACCTTAAAGAGAGTCGAGTTGAGAGAACTCCTGCACCAAATGCCCAAACATGCAATTCTGCACAGCAGCCAAGAGGAAAGCATTCAAAAGCACACAATAAGAGAAAGAGTGTACTCTGTGTGGTTTTGACACATTCCAGGAAAAATACATTTAATAAAAAGCATACTGTGAGAGACTGAAGAAAGTAGGTAGGAGATCTTTCATTAACATCTTCCCTACAGTAATCTTCTTCTGGTGATGATACTAATAGACTACACATTTTGCTCACAGACTTTTTGAAATATTACCTCTGCAGATTAATAAAGTGTAGTCTAAAAGTGCAATTTAGGGAATTAATTCTGCTGAACTTCTCCTGTTTATTCAGAGAAATGAAAACAAGTACTGTAGAAGTTATTTTATTTCATTACAGAGCTAGCTGAAACATCAAAGGAACCTGCATTGCAGAGGGAAATTTTAATCTTATCAACATTTCTGCCTGTCATTTTATCCAAGTTGAGCAATAAAATATCAGCAGAGTAATTCAAGCAAATTTGAGCAAGCTCTGCAATATCCCATCCAAATATGTTTTTAGATAAGAGCAGCAGTGTGTTGGAAGTAAACTCCCATATACAATTTTCACAAATCACATCATAGAAAATGATCATAAAAATGGTTTTGTTTGAGGTGATTGCTTAAGTGCATAGCTCCATCTCAGGGCCAGATTAACTACTAAGTGCAAATGATCTGGACTGCATCTCGAGTCCCCACTTAGGGCTCACGTGGTGCCTGTGGTGATGGCACAGCAACGTCACCATGGACAGCTGTGGCCTGCTGCCCAGCAAATGTCCACAGAAGAGCAACAGATGGAGAGGTGGAGGCAAACTCCACTTCTCATCTGAGATTCACCTGCTCTCTGACTAAGACTACCCTGTTGGGGAGGGTTTTCAGTGGGCTTGCGGAGAAGCAGACTGTGTCTCCCTGCATCATGACCTGAAGCCACCAGGTCAGGTCCCCATCACCCATCATCTCAGGAAGACCTTGCACTTTGTCTGCCTCACTTCTACAGGCCGTTGTATGAACTCACAATCACTACCTCCCAGGGAGGATGCTTGTGTGGCTGTACTCAGTGAGTGCAGCCCTATGGGTGCCAGCATGATAACAGTGATAACACCCAAAAATATTTATGGCATATATACCAGCAACATCCCCTATAATCCATGTGATTATTTTACTTCAGTTAATATTTCCACTCTTAAAAACACTCAGCTTATTTCTGGTGAGAGGTATGTCTACCTGAGCTGCCACCCATTTAATCTAATTACACCTTTGCCAGACTGAAGAGCTCTCTGCTATCACCAGCTCTGATACGTCAGACTTAAAAAATAACAATGTTGATCGAGTGACTGAATAAGAAGTATGGATATCTGATACTTACTAGATGAACTCTGGCCACTATTCAGGCTATAGAGACTTTCCATAGAGTCACTGGCTTTTAGGGAGACCTTCTCAGTGTGTATACCACCACCAGGATCACTGTCATCTTTTCCTTCTTCATTCTTTAACACAAAAATCAGATGTTAACCACCAAGACAAACATTTATGGGTTTTTTTTCTTTTAAATCATCATTGGAGATTAAGTCATCATTACACTTGACTAAGAGCCACTTCATGAGAGAAAGCATTTTAGAAGTTGATGCCTGGTACTAAGGATGCCCAGCACCACCCCTAGGACTTTATGATCTTGGATAAATCCCCTGCCCTACTTGGATAAATCTCCTCACTGCCCCACTCACTCCATTCCACTCCTGCTCAAGCAGTTAAAGTGATTCTCCATCTCAGAAGAATGCAATATACCACAACCACAGCATCCACAAAAGCTTGTAACAGGAAATTTGCAGGAAGACAGATAAAGTGTTTTTTCTTATTGTCCCAGAGGAGGAAATATAAAGTTTAATTCTGAAAGCATGTGGTGAAGTGCTAGCTGACACAGCTGTGTTTTGCACTGAATGTTCGAAAATCGTGGGCACTTGGTGGCAGGCTGGCATCCCAGCCAGGACTTTCAGGAGACAGCTTGCACACATGTACGGCATCGGTGTGTTCCATCACCGTGTTCACCACATTGCCCGACCTACACATTGGCATCAAAATCCAGTGCATTTCAGAATTAACAGAGGCATGTTTCTCTCACAAAATCTAATGGTGTATGAAATTGGCCCCTTGAGTTTATAACATTAAATCACACCTCAGGAATCACAGAGTATTCAAAACAGTAAGTTCCATATTTCAGTCACAGGTAAGTGAGGGACTGTGTAACAACTAAATGAAATAATGATGAGATTTCAAAGGAAGGAATTTCTTCAGCAGCTTTCATCATGTTGTCAATGTGCATGATATCCTGATGTAATTGAAACATCGTGAAGTACTTGGGATGTTACGTTATATTTGGGGAAATACTAATTATTCATCAGTTGGCTGACAAAACCAAGCAAAGATGTCAGTGCATGTACGAAGTAGAGACCCATACAGGTACATATAAGGCATAGCATTGAAATGGAAGACTATATCATTTTTTAACAAGGACAGTGCTTGTTACAGCAGTCAGCAGCATAACCCGTGGATTAATCAGTGGGCTGGTATTGATTGCCATCTTCTCCTGCAGGAATGAAGATCATGCTACATGTGTGTCCAACCAGATAATTCATTGAATTTCTGCCATGTGAATTGTTGCTGTAAATGTGCAGAAGGTAAATGCTGTAATTCTGATTTGTTTCTTACAAGAATCATGGATTACAACCTCTTGAATTTTAGCAAAAACTGCAAACTAAACTAATAAAATAGGAATCCTTGTCTTTGACCTCCAAAAACTGTCTAAAGGTGTTCTGTGAAACACTATTTTCTACTTGTGAAGTTTCTTATTTATTTTCCCTTCTTATTTGATATTGTCACATGTGTGAGATAGGATCCTTAAATATGACAAGTCCTTTTTCCTTATGTTTTTTAAAATTTGGAACTCACTGACACAACATATTGGGAAAACAGAGTTTGCAGTGTCTGAAAATTTATATGGTTTTTATGTTTAATAAAGATAGGTTCACTAAGATTAGATAAGGTAAAAGCAGATAAGGCATATGAGTTGTCATGCTCTAGGATGCTGGCTGACCTCTACAAAATTGACTTTGGAAATAATTCGAGTATTGAAAGTTAAGTTCTTCTAATGAAGCATTTTTTGCAGGTTGAGTATCAGCCTGCCAATGGGGTTCATCTGATACTCCCTTCGGTCCACATCAGGAGATTTTTTTGGGGTGCTTCTACAAATGCTCCTTGACGAAAAAGCAAAATTAAATGACGTAAAAATCCTATATTTATCCTCAGCCCTTACCGTGTGATACTGTAAAGAAAGGGTACATATCAAAAGCTGTTTTACTTCAGTATGTGTTACCATGGTTTTATCGATTGTCATAACTGAAGACAATTAAAACATGAACAGGAAAAATGCACATAACATTTTTACTTCACACACACATCAAACATGAGATTCTTAAGCTGTATTTACCATCTCCTCAGAGAGTGCCTTGATGTACTTTTTACCCATCTTTTTCTTCATGGTAAGGGAAATGGCTCTCATCTTCTTACCCAAACTTCCTCCATTATTTGCTGCTTTAGTTTGTACTGCTTCTCCAATGTCACTTATAGTCTCCAGCTCAGATATCTGATTTGAAATAAAAAAGTGAGCAACAATTCACCATGAGAATGAGATTCAGCATAGTGGAATAGGAATTACAAGAAAATATTAAGGAGAACAATGCTGTTAAAATAACAAAAGTCTGTCATAGCCATTTTCCTGGGGAATCGTGTACCTAAACAGATTTGCAGCACACCACTATATGTATGAATGGCAGAAAGAAAATATATTTTATACTGTAAAATGTTGTTTCCCATTGTTTATTGTCCTTAATCCAAATAGGAATTGAGGGGATTTTTGCAGAGGTCTTGAAAAAGAAAATGACACATCTGTGGGTTGCATACACATGCTGGTTACTTTGGGCATGCACCAACATGAAGAAGTGCACTTCTGACTTTTTGAAAAATTGTTCCTAATCTTCACATCAAAGTACCAAAGTTTAGGTGTCATTCTCTTGTTCACTTTGGCAAGGAGTCAATCCCCCAGACAGATTCAGGTATGCAAGCAAAGTTCTCACCCATGTAAAATTTACACAAGAGTTTCCCAATGTTTTTGCATAACTGTTGTGGAAAAGTGAACTGAAGAAAGTAAGACTTTGTGTTATACAGACCTCAGCTGAATCATCTGTCTTCGATACCGAGTGATGCCTGAAACGGTCAAAGCTTCCAAAGCTGCTTGTGCGCTGTAAAAAAAAGAGAAGACAAACTTTGACTCACTGGTGGTGTTTTGTTCTGTTATTAAGACTTAAATACAACTGTCAAGTCACCTGCTTGTTAAAAATTCCTCCCAGATCAATGGACCATGAACTGCTACATCCAGCTGGAAACAAACTAGGAGGTGACTACAGGGGAAAAAATCGTGACTGTACGGCCGGAAGCAGAAAAATTAATAAGAGAAACAATACTGCTTCAAACACTATGGATAAGATTCTGAGTTCCTCTACATCAGTTTCACATTACTTATACACAGAGTTACTTCTAGGTAAGATTGCCATCTATGAGCTTAGGAAAAAAGGTGTTTCCATAAATATTATACAAGCTATGGAGTCGGTGTAAACTGTGGCAATTCATACAGTTTACTTTCACAGCTGGGGACACTGTTTAAGGTTCTTTACCACCAAGAATCAGCAAGGACCACAGAGCATTATGAATACATTTTGTCCAAAGTGCATACGTTGCAGAGGGAGTAAGCAACAGAATAATCAGGCAGGCCTCGTGTTTTCTTTCCAATCCTCCAATTAAAAAAAACTTATTTTTAAGAATAAACAGGTAATTTTTTTCCCTGTGCCGCAACTTTGCTTAATTTAAGAAAGGCTGCATCACCTGAGCTGTGCATTAAGAGACCGTGAACGGATTGCTTCTACTCCCTTCTAATGTTCAGCCCTTGTCCATGTGGCTAAGTGACATGGAAAGGAGGGAGGTGGCGCAGCAGATTTTTGCAAGAGAGGTCACACAGAAATACCTGCCAGACATACCCAGGCAGAGTGGTCTGACGCTGCACTGCCTGTGGTGGCAAACTGCATAAAATTGGCATCAAAGACAAGTCAGAAGTCCCTTTAAGTGTGGCCCTAGTAACAGCCAGAATTTGGACATTTATCCACTCTACAGTGTCTTATTTTTATATCTTCACCAATATTCAAAGATAAATCCAGAACAGCTTCTTTTTTAAAATTTTTAACTCTTCCATACTAATTGAAAGTCTTTTAATGCAGTACCAGAGTTCTTGAGTAGGGTTAACTGTTAAGTACTATGCAATACCATCTCAGGATATTTCTGTGTATTCAAAATCCCCACTGGAGGAAAAAAACACTGAACTGAATAGCAAACCACAAAAAAAAAAAAAAAGTACAAATGTCCTGAATGATTTAGTGAGTGATTTCAGACTACCTGGCTACTGGTTTTCCTGTATTTATTCATCCATTTACTTGCCCTCATGATTTCAGCCAAACCAGTTCCTTACTTCATTGATTTCTTCCCACATCCCTAGCCACAAGAGCCATTTTTTCATCTCCCCCCATGTTTCTAAAGCACCCATCGTGTCCCCTGCCCCTGGCATCTCCAGCTACCTCCTTTCACTCTCCATCCAGGAATGCCACAAGCGTTAAAAGGGCCTGCAAGCTCCTGGCTTTGCTCTACCATTACAGCTTTCCAATCTTCTCTGTCAAGCAAGAGTTCTCAAGAGAGAGCCTCAGAGGCAACTGGGGTAGACCATCCTTTGGGCAATAAAAGAGGGGAAGAAAAGGGGTGGTTTAATAGCTGGTCCCATTGCCTGCCTTCGCATTGCAGATACACTTAATGGCAGCATGAATTTGCTTCCATAGAAGCAAAGGAGAGATCTCTCAGTGATGGTAAGAGGAACAGCACTGCCCAAACACCGAGCGCTGCAGGGAACACCACCTTTGCTGTGCCCATCCTCCAGTTCCCTAGCCTGGTGGCAGGGTTAGTAACGCTGCAGGAGTGCCGTCCTCTGGAAAACTGGAAAACCAATGACCTGTTTGAGCTGAGACCTAAGTAATGATTTTAGCTTTTGGCAAATTTCTGAATGCTGATACATCTCCATACCTGTTCTGCCCACAGCTACCAAGCTGCTATCTGTTGCTCAGTCTCTTTACACTCTCCTCTCCTGGCAGTGGTTAGTCCTCTGTGGGACTCATCAGTAACAGCGTCAGGCTCCTGATGCCACACAGTGTGGCAAGGTGGCATTCGAGCTTCTCCACCGCAACCTTAAGGAAGGAGTTCATCAAAATGATACCAGCTACCTGGAGCACACATACCTCCCCTGGGTGTTTCAATCCAGGAAGGACCTCATTTTAGTCTCTCCCTGCTCATAAATCAAAGGGTTGCTATCCATATTAGCTCCTTTACCTCTTACATGCAGCCACTTTTAGACTAAAAAGAGTTTGCGGGATGCAGGGGTGGGGGGTTGGGGGCCGGGGATGGGGATGGGAGAAGGGGAGGGGGTTGGAATATGACAGAGAAAAGCCACAGGAAACCATGTGAAAATACTTTGTCTTAAAGTCTCCATTTGAGAAGATGAAAATCAGCATCCCCTGGAATACAACTGAAAATAAAAGCTCCTTGCTATTTCATTTCCCTGTTTTCCCACATTTACTTATTAACCAGCTCCCCTCCTCCTCCAAAAAAAAAAAAAATAATATGAACATAGCAATGGGAGACTCCTGAGCACAGCCAGGTGTAAGAGGAAAGTGTACCCACATTTTGGGTCCATGTTCTAAGCACTGCAGCTCAAGAGAAAAAGAAATAGCATATTTTTTTTCACTACATTTCTGGACACACCTGAAAAATATTTCCAGCCAAAGGTTATTTGAAGAAGTTGACCCAGATTTGTGAATATTTTTGGACATGTAAAATGACATTTACTATCCACTGAGGGGAAAAAAAAAAAAGACGAAGAAAAAATCACACAGCTCTCCTCTTAATTGTTTGTAATCTCTGAGAAAATCTCTGTTGGCTAAACATTGTGGTTTATTTGTTTGTTTTTACCCTGTGAAACTGAAAAGGACAATTTGGATTGTACACTTTAATTTTATCTAAAATTCCCATAAAGAACTTTGCTATTAAGTAGATGAACAATATCCTGTGACAAGGGGTTAGCTCAATAGTATGATATAAAAACACAGCCCCAAGGATTATGGTTCTATTAGACAGGATTAACACCTTTCACTGGCTTGTCAACCCAGCCAAATGTGCCCTGCAGCATGGAGCGGGAGGGATAGAAAGAGGGAGGCTGGGATTCACAGCAATATTGGGGAAGTATAAAATAGTCTCACACAGCGATCTCTAAACATACACTGACCTTTCTGTTGCATTCAATCACTTCAAGATGTCTAGTAGGAATAACTGTATATTAAAGTGCAGATGTGCTGCAAATACTTTAAAAGGAACAAGAGGAAAAACATTGTTTATAGTTGGTCTTACCTACAAACAGCCTGAGCACAGGGAAATCAGTTATTCTTTTTTGACCCTTGAAACAACCTTATATCCTACATGTGCAGAAGCCTTGGGCTATTTTGTAGTGTACTTCAATGTTGCTTCATCCCTATTAAATATTAATAAGGGTTACAGGATGATTTCCACTATTCTAGATAATGGTCCTGTTGCACTGGAGAGCACTAAATAGGGCTGCTTCAGCAATTCTCTATACTAACTTTTTCCATTAAGTAATCAATAGCTACCACCTTTTAAAAATGTATTCAACCCCATTATACTGATAACGAAAAGCAGATTTAGGAGCTCTGGGCTGCAAAGGGAACAGGACTATTACTTTCAGTAGTGTCAGTCACTACATTAGTGTCAGGGAACACCTACTTTGTGAAGATACAGACAGGTCTTATTTCCAGGTGAATGGAAGCTTTTAAAGTAAATGCAAAGCTACTAGGAGAAAATATGCTATTGACTTTTGATACCAGGATTCAGCTTCCTATAAAGTTAAGTGATTTGTCTTGCTGGATTCATGCAAGAGCTACCAGTGGATATGTTAAACAAATATGAATTTGCTCAGTAAAATCTAATGGAGGCAAGGGCAGGGGAGAAACACTTGGTTTTTCCCCACACAAGGACCAAAAAATAATTTCTACAAATCAATACATTAACTTTCATCCTTTCCCCTTAGGTATACCAAATTAGCATAATAGCATAACAGAAAATATCAAAGATATTTTTCAGCATTTTAAATCCTTCTTCCATCTTTTCCTATATCTTCAATTCCCTTAAATCTAGGAAGTTTAAATAATAATTTTAAAGGCATAAGTGCTACGTAATTGCTGTTTATTTTAATTTGGACAGTCTGCAGTTGGTGATCTGTTTTGTCTGTAAATAGTCTATCATTTTCCCCAGAAAATAATATGGTATACAAACAGAAAAGCAACAAGAAGAGATTCTGCAATCCGTATCTTTCTGTTATAAAGCATCCTTCCCTTGTAGGGCATGTCATAGGAGAAGTCAGTTAGTTCTTATGATAAACTAGCCAGAGCTTCTTCATGTCTAAAGACAACCTTTGAGCCAAAACTGACGGCAGTTATCTTGCTAAATAATCATTACAGGTGATATTATCTCATATTTTCCTTTGGACAATTCACACTGCTGAGAGATCTGGTTCCCTGCTGTGAGAAATTCTGGTCCATTATGTTTTGCTTCAGGTCCTATTCAAAATAGCTTCTAAGTCCAGCATGA
>KZ506335.1:171152-196715 GCA_002844005.1 Limosa lapponica baueri | reverse complement strand
AAAAAAAGAAGAAGACAACATGACCTCCCTTCCACAGGGTATTTTTCCTATTTACACATTAGTTACACATATAGGACTTCTGACCACTAACCAAGCTATTAATATAACTTTATAGCCCACACGAAACATGGCCTAAACCTTGTACTTTGCCAGTCAAAAGCAATAAAAAAGATACAGCTTGTTCTTGCTAACTCAAATAGGGCAATCTACTGAAATGGCATTTTTAACTGGCTTAAAAATGACTCTATAAAAGGCTGGTTGTTATCGTGGTCTGGTATTCAGTAACTGCATGGAGGTGGGGAGAGAGGGGAGCAAAGTGGTCTTTGAACAAAAGTGCTACCATGAAGAATCAGAGCAAACACCCTAATTTTAATGGAGGAAAATGACTGGAAAAGAAAAACTGTAAAAAATAATGAGTTAATCATACTTAACACTCCTCCAGGTCAACAAACTTCGCTCTCCAAAGTAAACACTGAGCGGCTGTTTTATCAGTACCGCTATCTGGTACCAGCCTCAGTCTCCCAAGTCTGAACCAATGCTGACATAAAGCACGTAGCTCCCGATAACCCATTCCACACGTCAGAGTTTCCACTAGAAACTCAGGTCTCGGGTGTTTTCAAAGGGCAACTCATGCAAGGCAGGCACTGAGGCAGCTGAGAGCAAGGGGGAAGATACTGTTGATGAAGTTAAATGAGGGCAAGATGGTTTGCAAGGTCTGTAAGTCTTCCTCAGGAAGAGGCAAGCCACGCAGGAAGTCTGAGCAAAAAGGCAATTTCATCTGGCAAAAAATATGCTGTGTTGATTAAACAAGTTTATGAAGAACTAAATAAGGAAGAAATTTAAGAAACATTGATCTTAACACCAAGAAAGTTTTTTAAAACTGTGTGTTGCAAAATGTGCAAGGGGGGAGGGATCTGACTCCTTTTCCTTTAAATGCCCATTGACCCTGAATTTTGAGCACCATCATTCCTGCCCAGTTGCTGCAGAGCACTCTCAGCTCCTGGTGAGAAAAGTCACCCCAAGTGCTCTTCTAGCAGCCTGTCCAATTCTGGGAGTGTGCACACAGGTATTTGCAATAATTATGTAATTAAGACTTTATTATTTATATGACATTTAATTAAAAGTGACTTTCAGTGGCACACAAAACCATGAAAAGAAAATGGCTTTAAAAGAAGGTTAAGGATGTGTGACAAACTCAGAGGAGCTATGAAAGTGACAGTTAAGGACTTGGCATGATGTGCACTTCTACCTCCCTACCATCCTTTTTTACCCTTCATTTACACATGGGCAGAAACATTGAGGGACAAGCCTGGAAATCCACCCTCCACAGAACCGTGACTGCAGTAAAGGGGAGCGCTGTCTGAGTAAAGACTGGTTAAACACTACGCAGGCATTGCAGGCTTTGATCTTTAATCCCTTAAATACCAACATCTTTGCTCTCCTGAAACTTTCTCCTCTCTGAACCAGAGATGAATTGTCATATTTTAAAAATGAATCAACTTGCTTCAATTTAAGTCCTATCCCTGCTTACTTATACAGCACGATTTTATTAATGCCGTGTGTATCTAGGTCCTGACCTTGCAGCAGGGTTTGGCTGGATTTCTTGTGTGAGAGAAATTACTCGCATATGTGTTTGCAGAACAGGCTTTAAGAGAAGATGAAAATACGTATGCCCAAAGGTGCGCCAAGAAGCATGCAGCCCCAAAGGGCTCAGTTTTAAAGGCAGCCCCGTGCCTGTCCTGCACACACTGAGCAGGGCAGCCGGTGTAGTGTCCTCGAGCAGAGGTGGGGATCTCCTGCGTGCGACTGCTGTGAATGCCCCCACGGCAGAGCAGAGGAGGCAGTAAGGAGCCTACTGCCTTGTTGTGCTATACATAGATCGCGCACAGAATAGCGCTGGGAGACACAGCATGTCCAAGGGCTTTGCTGTTCCTTTCAGCAAGGCTGGGAAGCAGCCACAGCCGCCAACTGCAGCACGCTCGCCTGCCAACCCTGCAGCAGAGCTGCAGGGGATAGGCAGAAAGTACTCCTGCCTGGTGCGACGGTGTTTTGATCAGAGCCTCTCTGGCTCAACCATTGTACCACAGCCATACAAGATCCTTTACAGGGGATATTTCAATGGCAGAGAGCCTCCTTGCATACCTTACACTTCATTCATGCGTGACGTGGGAGCTGGTCCTGCTCCCAGGGAGTCACCAAGAATGAAAGGCGGCTTCTGCATTCCTTGCTAGGGAGAGACACGTTTTCAGTGGAAGGTGTTCCTTCAAATAACCTTCCAGAGGGAAACAATATTAAAAAACCCCTCTAAGTCACAGTTAAATCTGACCGTCCCAAAAGGTCATTTGGCTTTTTGAAGAGTAAGCAAACTTTAGAAAGCCCTTATACAAGTTTTACTGCCGTCCTGCGGTCTTAACCTTGACAACAGGTAATGACCAACAATAAGCTAATTCTAAGAAACTTGGGGAGGGGGGAGAAAGAGAGTTAGTTTTTATTACTTTTAAATGAGTGTTTGATACATCATGTTGGTTCCCCTGATTAATGTTCACAGCAAACTCAGCCATTGGAGTTGTAATGTTTCTGCAAGCTTCCCTACAGCAAAGCTTAGCCATTAATTCAGTGGCATATGTCAGCTCAGCAGAGCAAGGTCACTCTTCTCTTTCAAGGGGAACCTTTTTAGAAATAATAAAACTGACAGAAAGTTCTTTTTTGCATGCTTTATGTCACCTGAGGTTGAGTGCTGCAGTTAATATCACAGAGCTTATAAACATTCCCATCTTCAGCAGTCTCCAACCCCAGTGGGCTCTTGGAACCTCAACTTTTTTTTTTTAAAGTAATATAGTGACAGCTTTATGTGGGGCAGATATACAATATGCAATCCTAAATGAGTAAAAAATGAACAAATCTTTTCTTAGGTTTTTTAGAGCAGAAATTTTGGACGGCACTAAGAGACTGCTGATACTGCAGTATGCATTTAGGATGTTAGTGCTTAGAGAAAAAGATGTAGGATTAGGGACTTTGTCTCCATGGATGCTTGCACCTTTGGCTAAAAGGGAGGAAATTTTAAAATGCTACTGATCTACCTTGTTTCCATTTCACTGTTAACTGATACTATAGGCTGGAAATCTGTATAGACATGTGATGTAAAGAGAACACAAAGTTAATTGATCTATTTATGGAATAATTTTGAACTTGTAAGTAATTAAGGATGTGTTAGTTGGCTGTTATAACTAATTGCGACTGGAACTTATTTATTGGGATACAAATATTGCAGAACATGATAAACAAACTAACTAGCTGAAGAATAAGATCCAAACAATAGGACAGTTTTTTCCCCCTCATTATCTCCCTTCAGACATCCTGACTGCACTTGATTAATGAATCCATAGTGAGATTAGCTGAAATTGCTTTAATGGAGATGCACTACAGTAGAGAAGAAAAATTCCGTGCAGTATCTATCATCAGTCACTGTGAATTTTAGTGTTTCATCAAATCTATATGTCCATTTATTTACATTATTTTTACCTTAGAAAACAACAACAACAAAAAAGACTATACTCGTTACACTGGGTTAACTTTTGACTCCTTTAAAATGATGACCAGTGGCACCCTTTTTTTCCCCCTTTTATCGTGCCTTGTCAGAAGGCTGTGTTCCAGTGTTGGCTTATTGCCATCAGTGGGACAAAGTTATCCTTATTTTCCAGTTGAAGAAAGCACACATGGAACCTCATTGCAGACTTGCAGGCTTCGAAAACTGGATGTGTTTGCACAACATATGCCCGGGAATCAAAAATATGCTCCTTGAAAATTTGAACTCATAAAGTAAATTCAATAAACTTTTGGTTTTCGACCAGTATGGAAAGTCGAAGATGGTTTATAGCTCAGGGTTTCCTAGTGATTTGGCACTGTGTAAGAATACTTCTTAGTGCAGAAGTTACAATGTGTCAAATTCTGGATTTTCTTTGTATCATAAATTCTACCTCTGCAATCCAGGAAAAAAATTTAGTGATCTGTTGACAAGATAGCATCCTGGTTCTGTGCAGGTCAATTTTATAACAGATAGGAATAAGTACAATCAGCAGCTCACTGCGAGTACTGGGTACTGCAAATGGTACTAGTCTGGTATGAGCACATCAATTCCCCTCTCTCTATTCCGTTATCTCTGTGGCATGGGGTTATTACTATCACAGCCGAGTGTGGAAAACTACAGTTTCATCTCATAAAAACCAAGTGTACTTGACATTTGAAGTCTGTTTTCATTCTTACACACAACAAAATTGAGACTAAGTTTTTCACCCCTCCACTGCTCCCGCAACCTCCATGAAAACCACACATAGCTGGGAGACACTCACCAATGAGATGATGCTACTGAGGCACAGACAGAAGTGAGGGCTTTGGGGTGTTATGTGAAGCCCAAATTCGAGGCCATACTCCAAATCCTACTCAAATCTGCCTTTCATTGCAAAGGAGATTGTGCCACCTACAAGATTTTAGGCTTGCGTGAACGGGTAGGAACCTATCTGCTTTTCCCATTCCCTCAGATACTAACCAAACTCCCAAACACATAATTTTCAAACATTTTACCCATCTAGACACAACTACCAAGAGACTAATCAAACAAATATAAGCTCCATTATAGAAACAGGAAAAAAATCATGGAAACAGCCTGGTAGACAGTATCAGAAGAGTCTTGTCCTGTAGTTAGGACTAGAGCTGACTGCCTGCTCAACCATCATCAGTCATTTCATGCACCCTCTACACAGACTCTGAGCTGCTCATCCATCAGTGAACCATGCCCCCTTTCAGCTCTGTGAAGCAGTTTTTGAACTTAACATCTGACCTTAAAAAGGAGGCAGGCAGACAGACAGAAGTATAGGAGAAAAACAGCACAACTGCAGCGAGTGAAAGCAATTCATGAGTGGTAAAGCTCAGCATCCTCTTTGCACAGGTGAAGGCAGCAGAGAGTCCAACTGCATGAGCTCATTCAGCTGTCTCGGCCACTTTGCCATCTCATCTTCACACATCTGCTTTTGGCTGTGCTGTTGCTAAGTGAAGACAATTTCTTTATCTCATGGCTGCAGGCTGTTAGTGACAAAGCTCCATCTCTATCTCAAACATAATGGTAGAGGGAAGACATAGCTTTTCCATGCTTTCTGGTTGAACAGCACTCCTATACTGCTTCTCTTCTCCCTGAAGAGAAATCCTGCAGAAAAACCTAAACCCAAGTGCTCAAATATTCCAGTAGCCCCATATCTACCTTGTCTTGCAACCTACCTGAAAGAACAGCAAACCTACCACACCTTCTGAATGAGGTCAACATGACCAAGTAAAGGAATTACAACTTCCTATGGTTCCCAAGGAAGTAACCACTCAGCACCCCATGGAAGTCAAGGACAGAAGTGCGAGGTTACTTGGTTGCTCTTGTGAAAACTATAAAAGAGAGGAAGGCATAAAAGGGTAGGAAAAGTCCATCCAGGAGACATAATGGTGCAAAATATTAGGTGGATCTTTTTCCCAGAGAAAGCTTCTTGTCATCCTCAATGCTGGGTGATGGTTAGAGATGACAGACAGTTTACTGTTGACATTCAGCTTATCAGAAAGATGCCAGTAGATGTTATGACTGGCAACTAAGCAGCCTGAAGACCGTGTACGAGTAAAGTCATTATCCGACTTCCTGTGTATCTATGGAATAAACCAAAGAAACATGGGGGGAAAAGTGGCAGTATGGTGTATAATATGTATAGTCAAAGAAGCAGCTTCCCTGAAGCAGTAGCAAATCTCCAGACTTTTCCCTAAGCTGGAATTTCAGTCTCAAGTTTGGGAAGAACAAAAAAAGTAAGAACATGCTCTTGGGCACACTGTTAAGTGGAATAAGATATAAAAAGCTAGAAAGGTAAGAGCAAGCATTTATGCAGGAGCAATTTCACTTGGCGGAAAAAGTAGGTGATCATTCATCTTCCTGAGGAATATCAACACACGTGCACACAGGTGCCTTCATCTGGTGTACAAAACCAAGTTTTCCATTAGGATGGTTTAAAGGACATATGACTTGATAAATATTCAGATCATATATAATCTGCAGCCTGGTGCCAAGCAACAGAATGTCTAGATCAAAAACACTGATGTTGCTAATTTGTGGAAGAGAGTGTAATCATTTCTAAGATCTGAAGTAACTCTGCTGTCTCAGTTGCAAGCTTTCAGAAGATAAAGGTTAAAAGATATTGATTGTGGTTATAGAGGCCCAGAAGACTTTTTATTTTCCTTCTCTGTGGTGGGTATTGCTAGAGGTTTCTGCCCACATCTCAAGGGGTTCAGTCTTCTGGCTAAAGTGTTTGTAGCAACCCACAAAATGCCTATACCCCCTGGCCAACAAGGGCCTTATAATTACTTCAGTCTGGGTTTACGCTTTGACACAGATTACTAGAAGAGTGTTGAAACCTACTGAAAACTGCAGGCCACATCCTCTGTCTGTCCTGCCTGGACACAGTTACTGTATTTTTCAGCAATGACAGGTATCCTGGCCAATGTTTAATTTGGGGTATTTTGCATTTCCTAGAAACACAGTATTGAAGTCAACTGCTCTATAAGGCTAATTAAAGAATTAGAAGGCAACTAATGGTAATTTACGTCACCTTGGTAGCTGTGCTACAGTATTTGTCAGAGACTACAATTATAGCTGATGTGGTTCTAAAAATGGCCACAGAAGGTAGTTCAGACATCTTGAAGTGCTCTTGCTTCCATAGGAAAACAAACAAAGAACCAAACTGGGTTTGTTACTCTAAGCAAAATTAATGTGAAAATATTCCCTTGAGGAAAATTGCTCTCACTTATTTTAAAATATTCTGCTATTTAGGACTTAAGCCTGGTTAATGAAGGAAAACCAAGACAGGGAAGAAATAAGAAATGACCTGAATTTTGCACAAAGTTAGTGAAAATTTAAAAGATGTTGTAATCAAGGGAACACACAAAAGAGGTCAGGACTGGACCAGGCCACACATGTAATTTTTCCCTTTGGCACACAAGTTAGGCTAGAGTTGTGGGAGCCCCCCATGAGCCTGTGTGTTGATCTGGACACCAAAATGTGGAGTCTGGACATCCTAGTCATCCTTCTGTCAAGGGGCATGAGAGAGACGTATGTTCTTTCCTCACAAAGACCCTGGACCCTTACTTTCTGGTGAGAAAATAAAATTCCTCAAATATTAAGACCTTACTAGAAGAGATATGCTAACATATATGTTAAGGCATAAACTACTTTCTGAAACTGCTGCTGGAAAAAAAAAAAAAGAAATGGCTGATGATCAAAAGCAAAATGATAATATAAATGAAGAAAAAATAGGAGAGGTAAGAGGAGCAGTAATGATTGTAAAGCCTTCCACTCACACAAGAAAAATAACCCAAGGTTAACTCTAACCTTGTTCTAGTTTTTTATGAAGCCTGAGGGAGACAGGAAACACCTTCTGAAGTGTCACCTGCAATCCCTTTTTTACCCATCTACACACACATGGTTATTACAAGTATCATTTTTTCTTTCTCTGAACCTTCCCTGATAAAGGCCCACAGGTATTTCCACTATAAACCAGGTTCTTAAAACTACTTCCCAGATGTTGTCATCCGTTTTTGCTTATTTAACAGAGTTCAAATGGATTTTGACAAACAGTCTTTCTTCAAGAGACAATGCAGTAAAAGACCTTTAATGACAGAACTATGTGTCATCTTTGCCTATAAGCATAAATTTGCACAGCGGGCAGTACGGTGAAAACAGCTTATCATCAACTCATCACCTCTCATCATTGTTAGAATGAAATGCAAATGGAAACGAACATCACTTCAGTCATGGTTGTGAAAATTAGCAACTGTGACATTAGCAGTGGCTCATTTATTATGCACTCAAAATTTCAGGGGGAAAGAAATGAATATAAAACTTGTTATTTTCAGAAATCTACCAGTCTTTACCTTTGAAATAAAATTAAAACCTTCAGCTTTCCCCACTCAGGGACAAATCCTAGTTAATATTCATTAACACTGAGCAATCTCTTCACTGTAGATCTTGTCCTCCAGAAGATCTAATTATGTCTTGAATAATTTTTGGTGTTTAGGTTTGCTGTACCTATTTTCTATTTTCTTTTATTTAACAAGTATTCCCCATTGGAAAGTCACAAGCCTCTGTCTAAGAAAAAAGCAGCATCAAAAAACTTGCTTACAGCATTTGTCTGCTCTACAGGCTCCAAACACTTAGGCAAGCAATAAACTTTACTCAGATGACAAATCCCATTGAAATCAATGGGATCTCAGCTAATTTATTCATTTAAGTGTTTTCAGAATCAAGATCAGGCCTTCTGTGAAGAATATATAAAAAGGGGAAATCCTGGCCTCAAGTCTATGGCAAAAAAGTGCATTGATTTCCATGGAGGAAGGGTTTCATTTAAAGCTTATAAAAAGTAAAATTATGAGTATGAAATAGAGCTAGGGAACAAAGTTTCACATTAAAATATTTCCTCCCATTGGATTTGCCACTATTTTCTCATAACCCTGAAAATAAATAATAGTTTATCACCTAAGTAAGTGAATATTGATTTAATTAGAATCTTGGACATATTTTTGCCTAAACAAAATGTACAGGCGTTGACCCTGAATTGTCTTACATACCAGAAGTAATCTGAGTTTCAAGCACCAAGAGCATTTGGAAGCAGAATAAGGAAACAAAAATGTCTCAAACCTTTAGCATAAACATAGATCAACTGTCATGTAAAATAATGACACAAGACTTTCTTCAGTCAAGCCAGAAAAAATGGCACAAAGTCATCTTTGCTTCAGCTTGAAGTGAAGCCAAGAATCATCAGGCAGTTCTCAAGTTTGCTATTATGTCTGTAGGAGTTTGAAACAGAGAAAGAAATAGGCTCTATCTAGCACATTACATCCTGTGAAGTGGGCAAGACAATGCGGGAATGTTTTATAGATTATTTGCACCTTCCATTGTCATTTGCACCTGGTCAAATGTGTAAAACAGTGCAAAGTGGAATGCAGAATAGCTGTAAAAGGCTTTAGTGGTTTTTTTAGTTGTGTGGTGCCAGGATATGGTGCTACCTGAAGCCTATGAAAAAGAGAGTAGGTCCTGCATTCCTGTATAATTTCTTAGAATATTTTTTTTGGGTCATCTTTCTAAATTTGTCTCATGCTACTCCCCAGATCCACTGGCACCTGTAACATCACCATCTCCAGTCAACTGCTCTCCTCCTCCCCAGCTCTCTAAGGGGTGGTGGGACAGACTGCATAAACTCATACCTGAAAAAGCTAGGAAAAGCATCCTTCCCCCGCTTGCTACAGTACTTTCCTGCTCTGCAACTAAAACTCCAGCAATGCATGAAACACATGCTCTCCTTGCAGTGAGCTGCTGGAGCTGGGCTGATTCTGGCCATCAGCATGACCACAAACCTTAGGGCTAGGTGCAAGACCTCGTTTGTTTGACCTCACTTGGCCACAAATAATACTGCAGCTCAGGACAGCTACACTGTATGAACCAAGCCATGTCTCATCTGACAGAAAATAAAAGGGGGCAGGTGAGGGCTGAAAGGAAGCACTGAGAGAGAGCTACCTGTTGGTGGATGCCCTCATGGGAGGTGCACAGGGTCTGTTGTGATAGAAAGTCATTTAAGGTCCTGGATAGACAGGTTAGATTAGACAGACTTGAAATAGAGAGCTTAGCTCTTCAATCGGTTGAATTTCTTCAATATTAAGCAAGGTATTTTAAAGGCTTAGGACTTTTCCTTTATAGTTAACTACCTGGGTCCTCAGCCGATGTACAAGGCCCAAATATACAGTTCCACAGCAGTACATGTAGCTACAATGGTAAACATTGGCAAAGGATCAGAATCTTTCCAGTGTATCTTTTGAGAACATTTCTCACATTTTCTCCCTATTTTCTCTTGAATCACACCAGGTGTAGATTTTTATTTTTTTGTCTAGCAATAAATGCTTATTTATTTAGTTTACATACAAAGCATACAGCAGTTATATGCATATCCATGCATATGCAAAAGTGGCCAGATATGCAAAGAAGTTATTAGCATGACTGCAGCACTACAGAAAACCTGCAATATAAGTAAACAAACTGGAACAGTACTATTTCATGGCAACGGACAAGTATCGACCCTTTCATATCAAAGACTGAGAGTTGTAAGATGCTACTTTTTGTCTATGTAGCACCTAATGCATCTGTAGAAGTCTCTTAAGCACCACAGTAATCATCTCAGTGGCCAGTCCGGCCCAAATCACGACATCAATAAAGTAAAGTAATGCATTGCACAGGGAGAACCGGCAGTTAGATACTGAAAATCTGTATTAGTCCTGCACTGGTCACTGACTTGCCCACCACAACTAGAAGCTTTATGCAGGGACAGCAAATTGCCCCGAGAAGGGTTTTAACACCAGCCTTGAATGGTATTCCTTCATGTTAATCAAAAGGCATAACTGGATGCCTATATTCTTCACATTAGAAAGTAATTATTCTTTACATTAGAAAGCAAAAGGATTAAAAAGGGGATCCTTGTGAAACACTTGAATTAATACACAGAATTTCATCCAATTGTGATAAAGACAACTTGTTACTATGGGTAAGATCCAGTTACCTAAAAAGATCTTTTTGGTGTCCTCTTTGCAGGCCTAAGGTAGTAAACTTGGAATGGCTTTCCCATGGCTCTTGTGTCAGCCCCATATGGAGACAGTGGGACATCTAAGCCACCTAAAGGCAAGGTGAAGTAGCCCAAGACCACCACAGTGGCAACGGCATCCTGCCCTATGCATATGAGGAGGTACCAAATGTTGTCTGCGCAGAACAGGGGCAACCAGGAAGTGATCTAGGGAAGTCACTTGTGAAATCCTGTAACTTCTGTCAGGAGGTAAGGACCTGTGCCCCATCTTACCCAATTCTTTATTAAGCAACTTCAGTATTTGCGTTGCTTCCGTGGGGCATGTTTCGAAACATGCTACAACAAGCTAAGATTTCTATTCCGTGTGACGTGGGACTGTCCCCTCCCATGCCCTTTTTGTGAAAGGCACATTCAGCGAAAACATTCTTGCCGTGGAAAGTTTACACAGTTCTGTGCAAAAGAGGGACTACCATAGGTGAAGTGTTTCAAAGCACGCTACTGAGGCAGAAAGACATCTCGAGCCACCTTACCAAAACCTTTCCATTTTTGTAAACATTTACAGTAAGACAAAGTCAGCACAGCAAAGTCAGCAGGTTTGACACTCAGTCAAGTGGTTGGACTCTTTTTATCCATGCTTTACACATACTGTGAATCAAATCCATGACCATGATATATATGTATATTTTTTTGAGAAGCCAGGACAGCAGCATTTTAATAGCATGGAGTGCATTCATGAATGAATAACTAACTGTGTGGGGGAAAAAAAATAATATCAGAGCATTGTTAAAGAATGACTTATTCTATAAGAAGAGAGTGACCAAGATTGGCTTTTCAAAATATTTAACAGACAGGAAAACAAAGCCCATCCACAGTTTCTTGTGGTCATTTCTTGCATAACCTATAATGTTATTAGATATTAATTATACTTCTTCCCTGCCTTTAAAAAACAGTATGATAACTGAACAGAAGAAAATACATACCAACCAGTGATATGCTTAAAAAAACATTAAAGTCTGTGAGAAAATGGATTCAAAGTTGTTTCAAGTCCATGGAAAAAAAAATTAATTTAACTTAATTAATTTAAAAAAGTAATTTATCATTTAATTAAATTTTAATGAGTCATAGTCCAAAATTGCAAGTCCAATACACAAAAGCCAATGTGTAAAACCAGAAGACATTCCTGCTGGAATAGTGTCTGCAATAATATTTTAGGACCCAGCAGTCACAAAATGAAGTGTATTCCCAAACAATGAGAAGATGGGTCTGTAAACTAGGAGACACTGAGTTACTGAGAGCAGGGATATACTGAAAGGCTTTTCTAATCTCTTGGTTAAATTTTCAGCACTGGCAAATTGCAATGGATACTGAATCGCTCAGGTCTAGTGTAGCCATTTCTCTCCAGACTTACAATCCACTTGCAAGGGTCATTTTGCACCCAGTCCAGGGATGGAAAATAAACTTCTAGCATAGGACACATCCTTACGCATCTTGCAAAACTCTCACTTTCTTTCTTGCAATTCCAGATTGTGGAAAGTGTCCAGTATAGCATACCATCAATTTATTCAGAATATTTCTTTTAGGCTGAAAGTATAATCATTCCCAGAAAAGTGCAGATGACAAACACAGATTGCCAAGTACCCTCTCCTCCTTTGGTTATGATGATGCAAAAGCAAATTTATTAAAATAAGGAACAAATTTAATAGCTTTTCTAATTTTTCACTGATTCTCACACTCTTTTATGGGACATCATCAGTTTATCATAGATCAAAAGGAGAGAGGGGATTTTTGTGACCCTCTCTGTTAAAAGACTGATTCAGAGCATATAACAACAGAAAAAGTCCAGTAGCAGGACTCTTTAGCACAGCTGTAGCAGCTTCACAGTGATGATTCTTTGAATTGCATCATTACTTTTATAAAGTGAGTATATACAAATAGATTCCTGAGATTATAACACTGAGGCACTTGCTAGCACATCAGGAAATCCTGAAGCTAGGATTTAAAAGGAAAACCTCTTTTAAAAAGTTGTTAAGAATTCCTGCTATTATTCATTGACAATAAAAATTAAACATTCTTACCTTTGGTTTTTGACTTTTCTCCTTATCAGACACATTAGATGGTTTTCTCTTCAACATTTTTAATTCGGGTTTATTCAACTGATGTGCAACTGCTACTAGCTTGTAACCAAACTAAGCTCAACAAAGTGTACGACAAGCATACATCACTTACGCATTTCCTTATTCTATCAGGATGTGACCTCACGCAGCTGCTTTGCAGCACGGGTGAGTGAGCTGAAATCTTCATTTGGGGAGAGAGGGAGGAAGGAGAGAAGGAAGTGACAGGGAAAAGAATGAGAGAGGTGCTCTAAGGAGATGAGTTGAAAATGACCACAGGGTTGGGAGTGAGAAATGCTTTAAAATTTATCTCTTTCTGTGTCACCATCAGGCATCAGTGAGACTTTGGAAAACCTCAAGAAAATCATCCTCTTTTCCTCTCTCATTTTTCCCCATTGTGGCACTGACTGTACCTTTCATATCAACTTCTGCTGGGACTCAACGTGAAGAAGGTATGCTGCTGTTCGAGGACCAAGGGATATTATTGCCCAGCAGATTTGCACTGCACTGTGGTACATGGTCTAGCTGGTCCCTAACACCTCACTTTCTCTCTTAGCTCTACAGCAATGCAATAAAAGCAAAGAGGTTAAAAGCCACTGTTTAGTAGAGAGGGGAAGTTTTCTAAAGCCATCTTTTTCTTTTGCATGGTGGAATAAATTTTTGTGATTCATCACAGAATTTGAACACCCTGAAATAGCACTTTTCAGATCTCCATTGTCCTTGGTTTGGTGACAAAGTCACAAGGAGAAGAAGCAAGTCTAACAGAAGGCTTACAACAAAGAGACAGAGGAGAATGACAAAAGTCCTTTATAGTCCCTTTAAAAACAGCCCAGAGGCGAAATGAAAGTGGAGGTATTAAGATAGCTTTGAATTTCTCCTTCATTTTGCTTGATATTATTTGCCAAAGTCAAACAAACAAAAGTCTTGAGTATCCTAAATAAAACTGATTTGTTGTGAATCACAGGCCACAAAACTTGAAACGATAAAAATTCCCAACTTTTTGCTGGAAGATGGAGACAAATTCTCAATTTTAAGCTCCAAACTTTTGGGCTACCCACAGAGCTTCAGTTAAATCTTTATTTAAAAATACTACAAACAAAACCAGATGTTTTTCTAAGTAAGTTGCAAGAAAAAGGTTCAAGAGTAAGTGTAAAAAAAAACCACTGGTAAAAATTAGTTTGTTTTTTTTCAAAATATTGATAACATTTTTAAAGTGTTTTTTTTTTTCTAGCAAATCTATTCTAAGCAACTATTACTCATAAGTTTTGCATAGATAAGAGCTCTTTTAAAAAGCAAGTCACTGCGTAGGTCTCTTGTACCAAATAAAAATTCAGAAATCCTTGCGAATCCAAATACTCAGTGCACACCCCTTTCTTTCTCTATGTCATCCTTTTAATATTAGATTTGGTTGAATTTTAATTTCAAGTAAAGCTAAAACAAGAATCCATCCAAACTGAAAATGAAAAGAACTGATGGCTGAAAACCAATGAGAAATGCACAGGTCTTATTTCTTAGAATTGCCTTTCGCAGTCCCGTAAACGCTTCTGACCTTTTGAAGCATGCATGAGGAGATAGGCAGATAGTCTCTTGGCTGAATTGCTCTCTTCTTCCTCTGTCATGAATACTCCAGAGAGGGGTAATACACTGCTCATCAGATGAATTCCCATTTCAGTTGTTATTTGGACTTCTATTTAAATGTTTAAGAAAAGTTTTGGAGGCCTTCTTGGACTGTGATCAACAGACAACTGAATGGACTGAGACTGACTGGTGAAAGAATAATTATTATATGCTAATGGTATAATGAGGCTTTCCTTTCCAGACCTTCTAAGAACTGGGTGGGTAAGAAGGGGAGGAGGAACTGGAGTTAACGTGCTGAAATTCTGCCAAATATAATGCAAGATTGTTCTCCAGGTTATTGGATTGCAGCTGACTATGTGTTGAACCTCAACCCATTAACCAAGATGTTTCACTTCACATTTTAATCTGAACTACACTAATTTAGAACAGAGCTAAATTTATTAGTGTTATTATTAATAATAACATATCAATCAGTGTTCAGAATAATTGTTACTATTAAGAATCAGTAATTAATAAACCATAATAATAACAACAAACTCTGATAAATATGCTTCCTTCCTATATTTGATAACAACACCTAAAAATTCTGTTTAAGTTTCTAACCATAACGAGGTTTTACCCTGGCTATTTAATCAACCTTAGTAATTCATTAGGGCCATATGCTGTTATAAAAGCTGTATGTATGTTTTATAGTAATTAAACCTGATTATTTATCTACATATAAGTACATAGCAGTATATTGTTTTTCTTTTTAATCTGATCCAAATATAAGTATTAAATCAGACTCTGCTGATCATTAGACTGTGATTTCCTGTCTCAGGCCACTGTTAAAATCTTCATGACTAATAAAATGGGAACTCATCTGAAGAGTAATATATGAGCTTCCTTTCTGTATAATATTTATTGTTAAACAGGAAGAAAGAGGCCATTTCAAGAGATATAGTACCCACCCATATCTATTTCCTTTCCTCATCCACATGTCAGAAAAATTATAGCAGCTTGAAAGCTGACCTGATTATGTTCTTGCCCTTGGAAGGTTGACCCACACCAGTTTTAAAAAGTAACAAAGTGAAGAAAATCAAACACATCTAACATTAAGTTCATTTAATTTAGTTAATCAATACATTTCAAAGAGGCCACTTTTGAATTAAAAATTAATAATAAGCTCAGTGCTTATATCCTCTGTATTTGAAGCTAATTTTTCAAGGGGGAATGAATATCTATGTAAAATTAAAATAAAAATTCTCATACTTAGTTTTCTATTGGACACAACTGCAGGTAACTTATTCCATTTCCTTGCTCGTCTTTGAACCTGATCCAAACCCTAGTGAAATCGATAGAAGTTTTTCAGTTGAATTTTATGGGGCTTGGATCTGAAATACCCAGGCAATGTCACTCCTCTCTGGAAAGTCCTATGGGGAAAAAAAGGCCATCCACTTAAAAATAATTAAGATGACCCCATGAGAATGATTCCCACTGTCATTATATTTATAAAAGGCAACATACACTATAACTTATTATTATCATTGTTCAGTTCAAATGAATGGACCATGATGAATGTTCCTGGATATTCAAGTGCTTTATGTGCCTCCCTCCCACATGGTATCAAGAGCCACACCAGTGCCATATCCCTTCAGTGGCTCCATCCAGTTACCTTGCCCTGAAAGAAGAGATTACTTCCAGTCTACACTGCAAGTGTAAACTTATTCCTTCAATATTTGATTATTCTAATACAAAAACGTAGAGTGCAAAGTAGATTGAATGGTTCAGCATACTGGCCACCCATCAAAAAGGAAATTAAATGAGACTTTTTTCATGTTAGCAACTCGTTTTTCATTGTCTGACGGACAAATCTGGTCTGAGTTTAACCGGAAACTCAGAGATACCTTGGGGCTGTACATTGCTTTCCTTAATACTAAGCAATCCTAGAGCATGTTAGTCTGTTTATTTTAATTAAAATAAGACTTGTGATTTTTACAAGAAAGGAATCATGCCTTCAGCCTGTGCTTTAATGGCCATGCCTCTCCCTGTATAATCTAGCTCCCTTAGATACTGCAGAAATCTCAGAATAGCAAGTGGAGCTAAGTGAATAATTTGTAGTGAATAATTTACTTAATAAATTTAATCTCTATTTCCTTAAGGAATGTTCACGAGCAGGACACAATTACCTCATATGTATTAATTATGGGCCAGAACATAGCTAGATACTTCCCTCTCCTGGTCTGATCTGAGCAAGGGCCAGCCACAGTTACAGTCACTGCAACTCCTCAGCAGAGCTCTCTCCATAAACTACCACAGCAAAGACGCTATGGAAACTAAAAGGAACTATGTAAAAAAGTGAAGTTAAGCCCACCCTCCCCTGCCAACAACCCGTGGAAGAAGCCAGATGTTGCAGGCTGGGCTGTCTTTATAACTATTTTAACTAAGCACTCACTTTTAATTTTAACTCCAAAGATTAAGGCTGTGATTTTCCATTGGGATGCTGGGAAATGGAGCTGGATGCTTAAGGTCCCGTTTTTGAAACTCCCGTACTCACTGCAAACTCATCGCTACAAACATCTAGAACTTAGTACTGAAAATTGGTCCAAAATACTTAGGGGCTTCATGCAACAGGGTGTGTAATTTCCTGTTGAATAGGCTCCTATGTGCTTTTCATCAACAATAAAAAATGAAGAAGCTACAGAAACTTGAAGTCTTTGAAAGACAAGGCGGGATTAAAGAATATTTTAAGCATACACCCTTGAATTGGCAGGGGGTTAACACTGTATCAAGAGGACGCCTATCCTGTATAAAGTACAATTCTTATGAAGCCCACAGACAATGGCTATTCAGTAAAGCTAATGACTAAACATCTAAAGTTAGCTTCAAAAACTTGATCTTTGCTAAATAATTTACATTGGAGAGATTTTTAATGCCATACATACACTGAAACAGCATGAGGAAACAACAACAGAATGGAGTCTAAGCTTGTTTAATCAACTTTCAGGGTGAAGAGCAGCAGGAATACCCTCACCATGGCAAGTCCCAGGAATTGCGAATTTGGCCTTGCTCAGACTACGGGGCTTCCTTTTCTTCCTGCAAAAATATTTTTGTGATTCTTCCTTCTCTTATGGTAGTCCTTTGCCACTAAGGTCAATGGAGTCACAAAGAAATATGGCAGGGACAGGCTATAGAGCATCACTACCAGAGCTTCTACTGAATTTAAGGATGTGTCTTGTACAAAAAGTGGTTGCTACTCTATGAGTAAGAAGAAGTGTCTCATTGCCAAGCCCTCAGACTGTGTCCTTGGCATGCTCCCAACACTGCCTGGCCTAAAGGGAAAATGAAGTACCAAGAACTTATCTCAGACTTTGATCCCAACACATTCTCTTGCATTAGCAGTAGATGAACAGATCAGTCATACCTACACTATGTCAGGTTAGCACTAAAGCTAATAAAAATCTATACTATTGTGACAGAAGGATTCTCAAGGAGATCGGCTTTCACCTATTGAACAAATCCCTTTCTTATTACCTTGAAGACTAAGAGCCAAAGTTGTATCTATATCTTCTAGATAATCCTGTTGGGAAAATTCAAAGTCAGCAAGGTTGGTGTCTTGTAAAACACAGCCACAGGCTTATCCTGCATCCGTGTAATAATTTCCAACAGAAATATGTGCGTCACCGGTGGTTTTCCTGTACAATTTATTGTAAGCAGAATACGCTTTACTGTCTGTGATGAATAACAGAAAGTAACTGGCAGGGCGATGCTGCTGTGGGTTCAGGCACATAAGTAAGTGAACAGCACACTGTTTCTTGGAGTGAATGCTAAAATGTAGCTCAAAGCTACATCACAATGATCATGCCTGGAACATCTCAATGGATTCTGTTAGTGAACAGTGCAATTACTAATCAGCTACAGGAGCACTTTATCCCACGTAATTTGCAGGTTTATATGACTGTTGTTTTATAGTTATCCAGCAGAAGCTCAGCCTCCCACAAATGCATTTACAGATAAAGAGTGACAGTTGCCTTGCACATCTATTCAGAAAACCCAAATATGAGATTTTCAATAAAGTGAACTGATATAGAAATGAATTCAGACTCTGTTTTAATCTCATACACAAAACATGGCATGCTTCATTTGGCATTTAGAAGACCAGCTTAATGCACAAGCGCTGGCAGTGCAGCAGGGGATTTTTTCAAGGTATGTACATGATGTCTGCCTGCCTATCTCTGATTAGAATCAAGATCAACAAAAGTAAATTCTGGTTAACTCTAATGCGCAGCCTGCTGTCAGGAAACTTTGTAGTTTGAGCCGTCTTTTACCAGTAAACATCTCCTGCTGAATTTCTTCACTGATGTCAGAGTGTCAAGTCGCTGTGCCATCCACAGCGTTAGGACTGCTGTGCAAATGCTGACATGAAAAGGAATAAAGTGTGGTACACTGCATATTCACTTGCAGGGCTTTGATTTCATTTTGATTCTAGAGAAAAATCCTATTCTCCCTTTCTCTTTGAACATGGTTTCGAGTGGGTGAAAATCAAAATTTTGAAAGGACAGAGAGGGACAAGCTGGTTTTATTTGTAATTGGTTTTAAAACATTCTTTCTGCCCATCTAACTGATATGATACCTGATTGATAGCCAGCAGAAACACAAAAAATGTTTCATCATCAAGAATAGATGATTAGCTTCAAACTTACATTCGATTTTCTTTTCTTAAAACACTCTGTACCAGAGCTGTGGGCTTATCTGTTGCAACATTTGATTCAGGTGCTAACAATAATGGCAATACCTTCAAAATCAAGCAGGATGTGGGACAAGCTAGCTCCATCCACAGACCTGCCAAATCACACATACAGGGAATGAGACTTCAGTGGTTGATTTGTTCTCATGCTCACTTCCAGGCCTGAACCTTGCTGCAGGAGGGTCTGGCACCTGCTCTGTACGTGTGTCTGGCAGGCATAGGGGGTTACCCCAATCCATCAGCTACCTGCTCCAGTGCAGGGGTGACAGAGGGTGGGAAAGCTGCAGACGCACTGAGCTCACCCATAAAGAAGAGGAGGCACTTTTCTGCTGGATTTTGGCACCAAGTCCCTCATTGGGGACGACTGGCCAGGTGACTGCTGCACTCTGTGCCAGTCTTGGTTAGTGTCCTGCTTGCCTCACTTGGGGACCCCTGGGATGCTTCGGGTGGGGGCTGAAAGCTCACAGTTGAGTAAGTTGCTGCAGGTCAGCTGGGCCTCACTGACGGCACGGGAACGTGCTCTTAGCCCATTGCCAAGATGAAGTGAAGCACAGTCACATGAATTTATTTCATTAAGGATTTAAGATAACATGCTTTACCTCAAGCTGTGTGCTAAAAGCACTCACAGGGACAGTCAGGGTACTCAGTAGGCATAAGGTAATTACTTACGTGTCAGTAACTTGTCTCTGGGGAGAGAATGGAAAGGGAATGCCAACTCCGAAACTGTGCTTTGCCTCTTCACAAACACCCCACTTTTCTTCAGGATTCTCTCCACCAATTTTCGTTGTATTATCAAACTCCTTCCCCCCTCGCTTCCCTACAAAGTATATGAGCTTTTAGACTCACTCTTTTCATACCACTTCTCTGGAGAGTCTTTTTTTACCTCTTACTCTTACCTATTTGAACCTTTTTACTTCCTTCACATATATTATCTTGTGTGTTTTTTGTCTCCTTTGCATTGTTGCTGCCACGGAAAACAGAGGTTGATGAAAAGGCAACAAAACTTTTCCCAACAGCTCCGTGATCTGCTAAAAGTTCTACTGAGGTACAGACAGCAAACCAGAGAGGAGTCTCACTCCAGGAGCAGCAAAACTCTGAAAGTTAGATATAGGCCTGCTAGTTTACAGCAAGTAATTTTATTAATACATGTAAAAAAATGGTGAAGTGAAATGTTAATATTATGCTCCTCTAGTTTGTGAGGTGAAAGTTCACAAAAATCTTTGAAACATCTTTGAAAGCCGAGGGAAGGGAGAATTAATACTATCTGTGATACCTGAATCTCACCCCTATGCATGTATGGTTTATGATGTAGTTTTAATGATGCAGCTTTAATATCTGCCACATTTTCTCTACTGAATATCTTTCTCATTCAACACAAAGGATGAATCAGAAGGGAGATGTCAGAGCCTGCAAATAAACTGTTTGAACTCCTGCTTTTCTGGTGCACACGTTGGTATGTGTAGTCTTGCCCGTGCAACAACTGTCTGATGTGTAAAATAACGTACTATCCCCATTTTGCAAATTAAGCCTGAAGCAGATAAATTAAGTGATTTGTCTAATATCACACAGGAGGTCTGTAGAAGTGCAGGGAATTCAATCTGCATTATCTACATCCTTAATCACTGGATCATGATTCACAGAGTTAAGGAAGCTGTGCTGCTATGAAGAACCGGAATAAAGCTTTATTTTGTCATTATAGTTCAGTGAAATGCTAAGAAATTGTGTTAAAACTTATTTACTTTGCAGTTGATCATTGACTGCACATAATCCTCAGCTTTTGACCCTGTAGTTAGACATGCAGAAAAATTGAGCGAATATAGCTGCAATTGAATTTTTGGAAGTTTAACTTCAAGGCTTTCAGACTGAAAAACCTGAGTAATATCCTACTTATCTTAAAATGGCCACCAGAATTAACAGATTTTGCCCTTTTGCACCTGTACACACCTTTCTGTAGCATGTGAGCTATTATCTGTGTTTATTTGAGAGCAAAGCATGGCAGGTAACATACTAATCCCCTGTCGTAACTGAGGCCACATGTATTGCTGTATTGCCATGCAGATTAATTTTTAGGGAAGCAAGGATGATCTGTGAGGAAGGAAATCTAGTCATTAAAACACCTACACAATCCAGAACTAAATATAGAAATCCTTATAATATCTGCAAAAGTTTCTGTTTCATGAACTTAAACTATCTGAACTCTTGATTTTCCGACTTCCCACGCACTGTTTGTTGTCACTCCTTGTGGTATGCTATCTAACATAAGTTGTAAGTAGAAATGAATGAGAAGTTTCATGTCATTTAACCTAATTAATTTGGTCCTTTCATGAAAAATACTCAGCCAGATTTCTTCAAATGGATTGGAGTGTAAGCACTTCCAGCAAGAATTATGTTATGTTCAAGTTTCCAATTTGCTTTGCTTATGTATTAGGAAACGTGAACTTCTTCAGTCAATTAAAAGTCTACAGAAAGTCAGTTCAGAAAATTCATTACCATAGCTGAATTCCCTTCAAAATAAAAGAGAATACTCAGATACAAATCATTGTCTAGTTTTTTCTGACAAGCCCTGGTCTTTGTCTTCTAATGAGCTCTTCATACAACTGAGAGTATTTAAATAGCAGAAATAGAGGTGTGTCCACTGTGTGTCTATTGTCTCACTTCCAGTCTTATTTTTAAGGCCCTATTCTTCTTTATTTTACCCACAATTACTTTTTTCAATGCTGGATGAAACCCCAGTATTCAAATTAAATTTTCAGTTTCTAAAAACAAGTTTGAAATCATGCAAGACATACCCTGCTTTTGGAGAGTGTCACAACAGAACTACTTCTTTTACTGGACTTTGAAAAACATTCATTATAATAATGCTGCAGCCCTGGAAATCTTAATGCCTTTCTGGCATTGAAAATCCTCACTCTTATATTTATGCTGTTGCAGAGCACTGATATCATGTAACTTTTCCTACATTTCTATGTGAGGCAGATGAAAACAGAACTAATTTCTTCTGATTTATGAAAGACTTATTTCACAAATAGGCTTTACAGGAACACTTTAAAGCATACAAAAATGACTTACCAAAGAGAATAACTAGCTCAATCTACACTGAGAAAAAATGTAAGCAAACATAACCAGCTCCTGAGGCAGCTCAGAACCTCCAGAAAATGAATGTTCCCCAAAAGAAAAGTCATTGAATTAGTTAGGGAAGAAGACAAGGAATACTAGGCATTGCTGTATGCACTGCTACCTGCCACCTTGTAACTTAAGGTCAGTAAGTATCCTTGAGTCATATTAGGTTGTGACTTCCTTACTGAAGCCTCAGCCTCAAAATCCTTATCGAATTAGTCATGTGGGTAGCACTTTAATTTCAGCTTCATCAGGGACACTGAAGAAATGTGAAGCTAAGCTTGCTTTTTCTCCTGAATAAAGATGAGCACACATAAAAGGCATACTGAGCTAATGCAAGCACAGTGAAGATTAAACATTTTGACTACAAATGGGAAACTTGTCACCAATTCAACAAGCACAATATCAGGCCAAAGTTTAGGTTTCAAAAGGGAATCTATGCAGAAGTAACACTGCATTACTTTGTGGAAAGAGATAAATTGCACTTAAAAAGTTGCAGTCTTGGACAGACAGATCCCAAGACACCTGATGGCTTCATTGGTCAAAACCTTCCAGCCAGCATCAGGAGCTAATGCATTAGCACAACACAGGATCAAAACACAGCCTATATTAGCTGATTCATTTGGCAGGAGCACTGCTTGAGCAAAGTAATGTAAGCCTTTTTTTTTTTTCTTTTTGCTTTGTATGGTGTATAGGAAGAAAAGATAGCTTTTATAATTTTTTTTTTAATATAGAAAAACAAGAAGAAAAATGTCAATTATAAAATACTGGACTGACAGCAGATCCACAGAAGGATAACATTATCACAGTGTAGGTAGACAGACAACACAATCTATTTCTTTCATTATGCAAAAGTGCATCATTTTGGCAATTCTAAAGGATGCTAACAGGAAGTCAGGAAGTCAGCCTTTCATCAGACACTTTCTTATCAACAACTGCGCTTAGTTTAATTATATTTTGACTATTATGTTTCATGAAGCAGGTAGCATTCCTTTTTTTCTATTAAGAATTCATATGCCATTTACAAAGAATATGTATATGAAATGTACAATTTTCTCTGTTCTTTCAGCAATTATATTCCCCTCATACTACACTGATGACAGTAATCCAAAATAACCTTTCATTTTTCTCTCTAACTATAGCTCTCCAGTACCTAACAGCTATGTCAGAAGCAAATTCACGAAATCTGCTGAGGTGAATTAAAATGTTCTTCTGGAGTTATCAGTAACCATATTAAAAATATTGCAGTATTTTAAAATACCTTTTACTTCAAATAAGTTCTCTTAAATATCATTCTGCCATATATATGCTAGCACATACTAGCAATCCAACTTTACAGAACAGCCCAGCAATGTTTGGATGGAAAAGTTTGGCATTGTTAAGCTTTTTAGTAGAGTTAGGTATACATGCCTCTAAGATCAATGTACAATGTAACAAAAATCTTTATATAGTTATGAAAATTCCAGTAAGGTATTAAAAATATAAAATAGGACAAGGGTTACCATAGTGAAGAGGAGCAGCATCAGATTATTCACGTTTTCTGAAACCTGCTTTGAGACTGCATGGTCAAAGTCACCACAGATAAAAACATTAAATTTCTAAATTTTTCACATTACTATTCAGGAAGTAGCACAAATCCCTGTAGGACGCAGAATCACAGTGGCAGGTATTTGCTATCAGCACAGTGCAATGGTGCAGCTATAGTGATGCTGGACACCCTCTCAGGCTCCTGTCTTCCAAACACAAAGCTTGAGAGATGAAGCCTTTGCGCTTTAAGAGGTAATTTTATCTCACTTTTTGTATTTAACTGAGGCAAGCCATACAATATTTACCAACTTCCTGATGTAATAGTTTCTTAAATACAGCTCCTGTGACAGGAGACAAAGAGTCTAAAGACGTTGAAGCATGAGGAAAATTAAAGCTCTGAAGTTCACTAGCATTTGTATGTTTTTGGCTGACCCCATATTTTGCTTGGTATTTACAGGAAAAGCAAACACTGAAAATTCAGTCAGGGATCTTGACTTTTCTCCAGTTTTAAAATCAAAGCCATTCAAATTTCACCAATATTTGACTACAACACATGTATAAATATATCTCAATCCCCACCCTCTCACAAGGCTTCCATTTCAGAATAAGCTTTCACAGGGTTCTAGGACAGGGTTTGAACTGGCAAATGGTGAGTGCCTTTGAAATTAACCATATGCCAGATGTAGCTATAGCATTGTTTGCTTTTGTCTATCAGTTTGTGTATCTTCAAAGACTCTGCAGTCTGGGGAGCATGGCGGGGGGAGGTGTTTCTAGCTATCTCTTCACCCTGCAAGAGAGGTGTTGAGTACACAGGGTGAAGGGCTGAGGTGGTGGACTGATGGGGAGATCAGGGTAACAGGTGAAATTAGCTAGAATGTTATAAAAAGCAACAGGAAACCTGTCAGAGGGCTTGTAAATGAAGATACGATAAGATGCAAGAGAAGCAGCTGTGGACAGTTTCATATCTTAGAAAACAAATCCTGTTTTCATGTCTCAACTACAGCTTATCACCTGAACACCCACTTCACTGCTTTGTTTCCTGCCACCCTTTCCATTGCTCTTAATCTTTTCCCTGAGCAAAGCCTTTGGGCCTCAGCTTGGGTACAGCTGAGCAGGACTTCCTAACACCAGTGGAAAATAGATTCATACTTGGTGAGGAACTGGCTTACTACCTTGTCACTGAAATAAGTAGTAAGATCTACAGCTTTTAAAAGGACCACTTATTACTGACACTGAAGCAGCCAGAGTGACTGGAGCAGCTGAAAATTGGTGTCTCAGAAAAGCAATTCCAGGCATTCTTTTTAGTGCTATATTTGTGCCAAATTAGGATTCAAAATGTAATAGAGAAAACTCTTCTAAGGCATGTTCAGGTGTTTCTCAACAGAAAGACATTTGCTGAAGAAAGAAAAAAAGGCAGAAAACAGTCAAATTGCTTAAGAAAACTGAGCAGTCATAAAGTCCATTAAAGCCTGCAGCATTCTAATATGCAGGAGAAACTGCTGGTTGAAATGAAGTAGAAATCTTCCTGCAGCTATTCTCTAGGTTGTGCAAATGGTCAAACGCAACTTTCAGCTTCGAAGCACATTTTGCTCGAGAAGAGCACTATCTGTCCTGTTTGTTCATTACTGGATGTCTAAACTCTTCCTCTTCTCTCCACTAACTTAGGGAGCAATGATCAGTCACAAGAGATCCAATAACCTGTGTAAAGCTGGAGGCAATATACAGCACCTCTTCGAGAACTAAGATGTTCAGGAGCAGCAGAGGCAGTACAGGTGCAGGGTAAGAGCAATCATAGCAAGCAAGCAAGGCTGTTATGAGAAAAGCAGGAACCAGAACCGGCTAAGTATAATATATCAGGGAA
>KZ506335.1:158730-169856 GCA_002844005.1 Limosa lapponica baueri | reverse complement strand
TTAAAGTGGTGTCTGGACAATCTTTTCTTCCATCCTTTGCCTGATTTTTTAAACTGATTCATAACATTACAAACACCGGCCTGGATCACTCATTTCTCTCCCCAATATACTTTGTGGTAATATGAAAATATGCAGCATTGTAGTTTCTTTACCCAGGCATATATTTTTCCCTTTTTTGCTGAAGTATTCAGTATTTTCTTAAATATATTCTTCTACTTTCTAAGGAAGAACTATTTACAAATTACATCTCCTTAGGAAGAATATCAGTAACAATAATTTCAAATGGCAATCTTGACACACTAAAAAAAGCAATGTTCTATGTTGCCCCTAGCAAAATTTTGACCAGCCACTAATTATATTGTAAACAGCTGAACAATGCAGAAAAAAATGACCTATGTCTAAGTTAACTTTGCACAAAGTTGCTAACGGTGGCACCATGGCTATAAAATGGTAACGCAGCACACTCAGTTCTGTATTTAATTAAAGGACAGAAATACAGACTTCTAAAATGTTTTCATAATACATGAAGGTGGGCAGGTTGGCTGAGACTTGAGTTGTTTCCAATGTCCCTGTGCCGGAGGCGGTCAGATAACACAGGTGGTTATTGTGCTCTTAACCGGGGGAGGCTGAAGGAAGGGTAGCTGGAGGAGTCTGCTGAGCCTGCTGTAGCTGAAGATGGATGTGACTTTTGCAGTCTGTTTTCACAGTTCTTATTTCGGTGACCATCTTGGATAATCTCTGTCAGCCTTTTTATTGGTTTAGGTGAAACAAACAATGGCAATACGAAGCACCGTAAGGGAGGCTGTGTAAGTGTGCTGGTTTTGGCTGGGATAGAGTTCCTTTTCTTCACAGAAGCTAGTATAAGGCTATGTTTTGGCTCTGTGCTGATAACAGCATTGATAGTACGGGGACGTTGTAGTTATTGCTGAGCACTCAAGGCCCTTTCTCCTTCTCATACCACCTTGGGGTGCACAAGAAGCTGGGAGGGGACAGCTGACCCCAACTGACCAAAAAGATATTCCATGTGTGGCTCTGTGGTGCTTAGTTGTTGGCTGGGGTTAAATCACAACAAGAGGAAGAAAGGAAGAGGAAGAAAGGAGCCAAGGGAAGAAACTGGAGGAAGGGAATTAAGATCACTCATATTTTGTCTCTCTAAAGAGCAATCTATCATGAAGAGATCCAGGTCTTTTTCCTTATACTTACCCGTAGAATCAGAAAGAGTATTATAGAATATATTTGGTTTACTCTAAGTGGTAAATCAACATCAGAAAGTACATCTGCATCATCCTCAATGTCTGATCCCCTCATAGCAAAACCACCAGTGTTGGCTCATTTGTTTCTTAAAAAGCAAAACTGAAAATCCAGTCCTTGTAATCTTCAATTGAGCCAGTTGGTAGAATGCAAATGCAAAGAATGAGATGTCTTGCCATTGCCTGTAATCTAAATCTAAAGACACTAAGCCCACAGAGATACATTAAAGTCAGGAAGCCCATCAGGAAAGCAGATGGCAAAACAAACAATAATGCAGGAAAAAAAGCACTAAGCCTTTTGCTGGCACTTAATAGTAACATGGGTAGGACAAATCTCACCAGGGTGGAGAACGTTAACAGCCTGTCTGTGGCAAAATGAAATAAAATTATTTGAATTTACACTTACGCTCTCATAAATCTGACCGACACATCCATTATTACTATTTTGCCCTGGGACTTCAGCCTTAGCTTGGAATACTGAAAGTTGCTTTCTTTAGGAGCAGGCGTATGATGGCGCCCAGCATCCCTGACACAATTCGGTTTCTACAGAGTGTCTTATTTACTGGCAGGCATGAGGACTCACCCGACAGAGCACAGTCTTTGTTCACAGTTCCCAACCTATTTCTGCCAATGCTCTGCTCTGAAGTTCTGTCTCCAGAGGCTCTTCCTGGGAGTTTGCAGTGCTGAGACTATCCAGGCTGCACTGCTGCACCTTTCTCAGCTGTTTTTTAGGGGTAGTTCGCTTGTCTCTCTTTTAATTACAGTTCCATCAACCAAAGCTTTAACCTTTCTCTTTTCTATGTCAAATACCAGGAAAATCTTCTGGGCTACATTCAGCTAGATAAATCCCATGTTTCAGTTAGTGCCTGTTGTTATATCAGCTACTGTGTCATTGAAAATAAAATGAATTACTACTTCTATGTATTCAGAAATATGGTTGCTATATCGATCCACACATCTATGTGTGTGTACCTTTCCTAATGATATAGGAGCATATGTTAGAGAAAATGCTGCTTTCAGCAGGAGACTCACTGATCTAAAGTTGTGGTTGCTCAGGTCTCCATTTGAACATTCAGCTGGCAGGTTTCAGCAGGTATCCTGCCTCCTGTGGTTTAGATGCACTTTCCTGGGAGCTCTCCTTATTGCACAGTGTGAATCAGCTCTGTCCCTGGAGCACTGTAGAAGGAACGGGCATAAAGCAATATCTTCCCTGATATATTTCGGTCAGCCAGTCACCCTCTTTGTGTTTACCACTATGTGGAGTGCCAGAGGGCCTGCTGTGCCCAGTGAGGAGAGGGAGAAAAGTCTCATTGCAATGTCCACATTTTTTGTTTCTCAACAACTAAAATTTTTCTTGATTTTGTTTTTCTAGTTTTAAATAGCCCTTTAAAAAAAAGGCAGCAATTAAAATAGAAAAGCCTCCTCTAGATAGCTATCCAGAAAGATAATTTCAGGCTGATTAAACTCTGCTTCCTTGTATCTGGCCCTAAAAACTTCTTGCTGCCACAAAGGTAATTGCAAAAATAGGCTCCACCAGCTGTGCTGATCCAAGAAGGCAGAAACATCAATACCTCTTCAACCTCTGACATTTGTCTAAATAACTAATGTCCTGTACTAGTATTGCAGTGACCTCTAGGGGTCTGATCCAAAGCCACTGGCTTCATTGGCCCTACCTGATTTACCCCAGACTTCCAGAAAGTTTTCTAAGCCTGGAAGGATGAGTATTTAATGTACACATAAAAAAATCAGTGTGTCTGATGAGAAACAGAATAGCCTAAAGCCTTCCATCTCAATGCTGCTGATGTCTGCATGGTTAAAAATGAACTACCTAGGGCTATATGAACCCTTGGTGTTAGCCTGAACAATGCATTCACATCCATTTACCTGAAAAATAAATTTGGTTTATTTCATTTCATAACCACATGGAAGATGACAGGATCTCTTTAATGCTGAATCAGAGCAAAAAGTTTCCACTTTTTATGCATATCAGCACAAAATAAACCACTTCCACTTACCCAGGAGTACTGTAGATCCATATCAGTTAGGGAATAAGTAAGATGTGGCTGATGAGAAGAGCAAGTACAGTTTTCCCATTCTTCTATTTTTGAAATCAAGAAGTCACAAGGACAGAGCTGGTTATTAGGAAATGGCTTCCAGTCACTCCACAAGTGAAATTCGGTTTCTGAATGGATTGAAATAGTTCCGAAGTTATTAAGTCTGGAGGTGTATGAGCGGCCCAGAGATGCAGAAATAAAATCTGCCCTAGTCTCAGTTTCTTCTTTTCTCCTCACATTGTCTTTCCAGGTCTTCTTTTCCTGAGGTTTTGTCAGTTTCATGCAAGACGTTAGTGCTTCTTCATCCTCTTCAGAGAGATAAGCATCTTCTAATGTATCTTTAAAAACGCAAATACTTCTGTTATGTTGCAATTCATAGACAAAATGGCACACCTTTTTCTTAAATCCTGTCTGTTGCATTCTATATAATGAAAAAGCCAAGGACTCCATAAAAAACAAGTAATAATGATAATTAGAGAGATGGAAAGGATTTTGTACTGGGTCAGACATCTGAGTCAAAAGCAAGCTTTATCCTCTATTTGGTAACTTTTTCTTATTCCCTCAGAAGCCTGGAAAATTGTATTGGTTCTGCATCGAACATGAAAATTTGCTAATTAAATGTCATATTACTACATAGTTGCAGAGAGCTGAGTTTAGCTGAAATATTGGAAAATTTCAGAAAACTTTCCTGGTTAATTCTTCTCCCACCCCTTCCCAGTATGTATGCATGTTGTAGTTACAAAGAAGCTACTGAAATCTAAATTTCCTCATATGTTTCAGCTCAAGCAGTGATTTGGCTGGAGCAGTAGTTCATCAGATAGTTCAAACTCATTTTACTAGTATTGGTTTAAAAATAATCATGTACTCAAATGCATCGTACAACAAATGCATGCACTGGTAAATTAACATTGGCAAAACAACTACAGATTAAGAACTGCTGCACAGTCAGATCTATAGGAGACTTGAGAAAATAACCTGAGCCCAGCATTAGTTTAGAATTCCCATGTTTTATGGCCCTAGGCAATCAGGTATGATGAGAGGCTTATCATACCGCAGACCTTCTTGCACTCCCAGCTGCTACTGACTCATGGATTAACACTGAAAGTTATCTTTGCATTTGTGAGTTTTGCCTTTCTGATCTGAAATGTGATACAAAACTAGGAACTACTCTAAAAACAAATTGTCCCCAGCACGGAGGCCCCACTGTTATACAATTCTATTTAGCTAAAATCCCCACTTGCAAGATATACTGTTACAAAACTCAAGCTAGTGTGACAGGAAACAGGTTTTCACACTATGAGGAAGTCAGCACTAAAGTGGTATCACAGTAACATCTCAGTTGGGGTTTGAAAATCGTGGGTGGTGAATGACAGACCAGGACAGGATTGTTTACAGTTATGTTCAATACAGTGTCATTTGCCAAATGTTGGAAAGAATGCTGATATGATGCTGTACTTACTGAGGGGGAGCAAAACATGTTTGACGTCCTCCAAGCTTTGTGTACTTGTTTTTTTTGTTCGGACGAATTTCTGCAATCTTTTTAATGTTCCCATGGACTCTGCTTTCTCATCTGGTTCTGTACCCTGGCAAGAAAAACAAAGACGATAAAAGTATTCAAACCCTACAATATAAAATGAGGGTAACATGGTGCTTATTTGGGGAACGACAAAGTCTCAGATTCAAAGAATTAATCATCTCCACAATGCTTTAAAAGTTAGGCAGTTCCTCGCTTGGGACCAATGGATCCAAAAAAGAAAGAGGTAAGACACAAGAGACATCAAACTTATATCAGTGTTCATATTGCTGTTTACATATTCTTTAATACCCCAGTATTACTTAATTCTAGATTAGTTCCAGAAAACATTCTAATATATGCATCCATTACATTACCCAGAATCATTTTAGATATGCATAGAAATCCCAGATAGGGCAAACTACTGCATTTAAATGTGTATGGGAGTGTGTTCTGAGACACTGATATTTTCCTTTATTCAAGGCCTTATTTTCTTTCCTAGATTAAATGACAATAACATAAATGACAATTCAAATCTGTTATTGTACATTCCAACAACGTCCTGCTGGAGAAACTCAAGCTTTGGGTACTACAGGCTCCTAAAGCAGGAACTTTGTGTACATGCAGCCATCTCACATGCTTTCACTTATGTTAGAACAGCTGCTATCTAGAAAATCAGGCCAGAAACACTTGAGTTCACTTCCAGTCTGACTCTGAACTTCTCTGTGAGTTTCAGAGAGAAATTTCGTACTTTGACAGCAAATAACCTCTCTTCCATAGTTATATGCTGTGTTTCACATAGGATATCTGCTTTTCATTAGAAACAAAAAGAAGTAAATATATCAGAAATGAGTAAAACCATAATTCATTGATGGCTACTTTTTGGAACAATACTGTCTGGCTTCTATGGATGTTCACCTATTTACACCAATAACAAATTTGGCCTATTGTGGCAATGCATCTTTGGTGATATTACAAGTGATTAAGTGCTGGTGCTGATGTTATCAGAAGGTAGAAATGCAGAGACCTTTATTGCACTCTCCCCAACAATTAGGTCACACATAATAGATCCTTTCTGCCTCCTCATATGCATAATCCTTCGAGACAAAGTCATCAGGGAGTTTGCTAGCACGGTCTAATGTATAGTAGGCAGGCTTCTTAGGGATGGGTCTCAAGAGATTCTGAACTCCTCAGCTTTATTTGGGTTGCAGGCTTTTTCAAAGTCTTAGGATGAAGCACATCTGAAGCCCCAGCATTCACATATTACAAGTTACATCTATCCCCTGCAGCAATGGTAAGGGAGAGGGTGTATATTAATTCAGTTTAAAAAAAAAAGACCACCATTCACTTGACAGATACCTGCTTATAAAGATGGCTGTGCTTCAAGTGCCAAAGGTTCAGATATTTTTCTATGAAAACATGAGGTTCTGTAAGCAGAAATAGAAGTCCAAGACTTCTATGCCCAGGCAAAGGACATTTTCATGTGTATTTAGTTAGTTTTGTGTCACTAGACATTTGTGTTGAAATTATGACAAGTTTAAGCAGAGAGTTCGTGAAAGCTAAGCGAGCTTAGGTGAGATGCTCCCCTGTATATTCAGGTGTTTGATTTCAAACCTTGAAAGGGTTTGTACCTAATGATTTGCACCACCAGTTTGCTTTGGTCCAATTATAAATTGGCATGGGGGTTTAATATCCTACAGAATCTGGTATATCCTCCTCATGTTAGACCAACGGACTAACAGAACATTAGAAATTGTCTTGAGCCAATCATGACATAGTGAAATAAACATATACACACATGTGTAAAATTACACACTAAAAAACCCGAAACTATTTTATTCTTTCAGGCTTCTTATCTGTGTAAAACCTTATTATTATTAGTCTATCTCTACATACACCTTTAATGGCTTCCTTCATGGCTGATAAAAATTAGCATGACTCCATTCACGCTGATGGAGTTATGCTGACTTCTTTCCTTAAGGACAGGAACTTAGGACTCTTCCTCTTGCTAAACACAGTGAGTAATGCAGAAGTTCCCATGATGGACAGCATTTGGCTGTTGACTCCCTTTTTCTTAGCAGCATGTTACATTCCTTGAAGACTGCAGACTGTCCTGGGAACTGGGATTCATTGACAGGAGCACAGCGGGAAGCCAGAGAGTTGAATGTAAACATCTTTTCATGCCTCCAGTGTCTTTTGTAAATTACAGCTACATTAGTGTTTTATTTTCTATCAGGGGCATATATTTGAAGCAAATTTCACAGCTATCCCTGTAAGCTGCATTTTGGTCTCAAAGTGCCACAAACTGAATTCACAGCAGATAAAGTTAAGTTGAAAGATGCTTTCAGAAGTTCAGCTAATGAACTCCAGCTACTATTGGATGTCCAACAGAGAGGATCTGAACACAGATCCCCCATAATGCATATATTGTGGAGATCAGCTCATCAGCACTGACTGTTCTGTTATGCTGATACTCACATATTACTCTGTGCTAGTTATTAATACAAACCCCAGGTGCTTTCAATTTTGGCCATTTGAAGAATTAATTATTGTATTTTGCAGACTAATAAAAACTAGTATTTTGGAGTTTAAAACCCTTTATGTCTTCTTGAGGATCTTCACTGTAGGATAAGTTGTCAGCAGATCCACCTTAGCTTAGGGCCCTTTTCAGCTTGTATCTTAGTCATCATCGACTGTAGGTCAAATCCAAGCATCCTTAGATTAGTCATGTTCTGATTTGTATTTCAAGCACTCTCTCCCCTCTTCCAAATTCAAGATAGCAGGACTACAGTTTTAGCTTAGCTAAAGAGAAAAAATGAGGCGTAATTTTTCAGTCTCTCATTGTGAGATGTCTTTGCAAAATAAATCACAGTGGGTTTAAAATGCTAATGTTGCTCTAATGTAAGATCTCTTGTAGTAATAATCATTTGTTCACTTATAAGTAATGATACAAAAGCAACATGATGACTCTGAGTTATGATCTGGGATTTCCATCATGGAGACATCAAGATAAACGGAAGATAATCTATTCAGATAATTATATTAATGGCAAACCCTAATCTTCTTTACCTTAAAAGCACTCATTTGGTAGAGTCTATTGTTAGTGAAATGTCGTAAGTGCTTAAATAATAAATACAGTAACCCTCTTTTATGGAGAAAAAAGCTCATGCAGTATGAGTTGTGGGAGAGCTTTTAAATTTACAGTATTTTATTTTGGTTTACCTAAGCGCTCAAGTCCAGAAGTTTAGCTGCCTATCCAGAGGTAAAACATTCTTTGACGGAGAAACCAGACAGACTATCAGGTGAACTGACCATCCTGGTGTCATAGTTTAAGTGTACTGTCCTGGCAACCCTCAGCCACAGCTTAGTGAAAGCACGCATAAAAGTGAGAAAACCCCATTATATGTTATGCTCTGGTTTCAGGCAATCTCATTCTTGCTGTTTGTGTTATCTGGAATCTGGTATCTCTAGTTGCCACTGTCCAGGATATGGGAGAATGAAGAGCAGTAACAGAATGTGCAGTGCTACTGGCTGGACCAGTAATGTAAACTAATTTGGAGAATGCTACTTTCCAGTATTCCTTCTCTGTGGAGTTCCAAAAGGAACTATGGGGGAATACTGAAGGCCAGAGCACAGAGCAGTACATCTCCACTCATAAAAAGCAGTTTATTTAAAACACATTTAAAGCCTTTTAAATTCCTCCCCCCTACACGTTCTAGGATCAGAGCATTTGCTCACTTGAATATTATAGCTGTACTTGTGTTTTTCCCAATCTATAAGCAAAGATAGCCATAAGGAAAGGATTTGATCATTAGAAGAATACTCTTTATTTCCCCGCTTACCAGGTTTTAGTCATGCAAAACCATGTCACACCACAAATAAATGTGAATTATGAAAAAAAATAAGGCTGCCCTTTAATTGCAAATAATTTGCATGAAGTGTGCATGAATGCTTATGGACAAAAAATGTACATTTTAAAAATGCATTTATAAAGATGTTTTGCAGAAAAGGAGACCTAAATTGTGTCTGATAAACTGTTTCCAGTTTATCCTGATATTCTAAATACGTTAGAAATCTTTGCTCAATGGAGTGTTATGAAGATTAACCTGGTGACAGAAATACAGCAATTTGGAAGCTAAGTGTGAAACACTGTTGGTCAGATTCCAGGAATCTCAGTCTTATTGAGCATTCTTTTTCCTGGGTGTAACTGCATTAGTTTCAATAAAAGTACTTGCACAGCATGCCACTTCTCAGCATAAAGAATTTAGTCATGGCAGAGTCTAATCTCTGTGATTTTTCCTTAATGGTTTGCCTTTCCTGAAGAACTGCAATGATTTAATCATAATTACCCATACACTTAAATTCAGAGTGCAGTGTAATAGTGAGAAGACAAAAATTACTGCGTGTTTACTGTGTCAATGGTGCTGTCATTATTGTATCATAGAAATTTTTTGAAAGTTTCAGTAATACGCTTGCTGAACATAGTGAATATTAAAATAGTACATGATGATAGAGAACTTTCTGCTCTATTTATAAAAAGAGTTAGTTCTGTAAAATGCACTGGATTTGGATAAATTTTATGTTAAAAATATCAGTTAAGCCACGGTCAACCAATCTGTAGACATATACTCTATGGACTTCTTTCATGTGCTTCTGCCCATACATATCTGAACTTTAAATAGTCCCATTATTTTAGTCTGGTACTCCAGCTACTCTAAAACAACTGCATAGTCAAACTAAGCAGGCTAGGATTATGGGCAGATTTTCTCCTGGGGATCACAGAGCAATAATAAGATATTCTATAAAAGATAAAGAAATATCATTATTAATAGCAGAGCAATAATAAGGTATTCTATAAAAATAAAGAGATATCACTATTAGTACCATGGATATTGATAAAGATCTTTCAACTTTTGGGGAAGCAACATACAGTAAAGGAAATCCTACTAAGACAGCATGTTCTTCCAGGTTGCTAGCTGCTGATGAAAAAAAATGAACCATTTTCATGACTACTCACCGTTTCACTGTTACCAGCCACACTTGAATTGTGAACTCGTGGTGGAATCCACTGCTCATAGTTTATCACCTAGATAGTAAGAAAAATAAAATTAAAAAAATCCGACATCAATAAAATGAATAAATATATTTAGTATCCTGTCATTGAATACAGATTGAGAGCTCAGCAGTCTTTCAACCCAGTACTGTGTGCATATAAAAGCAATGGCTGACATACACCAGCCATACCCATTGAAATCAGTTTGATATTGAGCTGTCTTAATTTCCTTAGTTATCTGGGACTCAGTAACATCTTGAAGACATCATAGTCTATGTGGTGCAGTGGCAGAGCCATGCATTATCTCATGGGATGCTTGGGTCTTGTCCTGGATCTTGGCTCTCTTCTCCCAATGAGCAGGAAAATCACAGAAGACTTTCCTCAGCAGCAGCCCCCCCAGCTGAAGAGCAAGTGTCACTGATGCATTTCTAAAATGGTCTTTTTCAGTTCATCTCATTTTGCCTGCGATGTTGAATCCCAAGGGTGTGAGTTTGAATTGGATTAACAATGCAGAGAAAATGGGAGGATCCTCAGAACTAAGAAAAGACAAGACTGTATATACTTTCATCATGTGCCTATAATCCATTTCTTGGTCACAATGTCCTCATGATAGGAACACCATGAGAATACACTTTCCCTGGGGCACTGATGCAGTCCCTAGTGGGCAAGCCTGACAGTGCTTATAGCTTATCAGTGAAAGTAATGAACACTAGCCTTTTTTCTTCATGAATATGAATGACACTTTGAAGGCTGAATGCAACCTAAGAATTTACGTGAGAAATGAGGCATGAAACATTTTTGAAAATGTATTAGCCCAAAGACTGTATTACTTCATATTTTATGTCCTTCCCAATATGCTCCAAAGGGTTTGAGCCATCAAGGGAGCCCTGCTAGTCATGAACAAACAAGAACAAAGATATGATAAATAAATGCAGAAGGTAAAGCTATTTTTTATGGTAAGGTACAATTATAACAGTGGTGTTCATGCTGTGTTCCTCAACTGGTACTTCTGTTTCAAGCCCCTGTTTTCCAGCACTTATAGAATGAATGGAATGAAATCATCATCTATTTAGGGAATGGAGAGGGATTAAAGTTTTTGTGAAGCACTCAGGGAAGCTCATTTGCTTTCTTTTTCTTTTTCTTTTTCTTTTTTTTTTTTTTGTTTTAGACAGGAAAACCCCTAAAATGTTTATCTATTCTTTTTATTCTTGCTTGTTAATTTGGGTCTTCCATGTCTCAAAGAATCACAGACTCAC
>KZ506335.1:33893-154958 GCA_002844005.1 Limosa lapponica baueri | reverse complement strand
AAAAAAAAAAGAAAACACGCTTTAAATGTCCTGGTTTAAGTTATTCTAAGGGATATCATTTGAATTGCACTTTATGTTTTAAACTGTCATTTTGGCTCTCTGAAGTTAATCTTATATCATTTAAGCATGCATTTTATCTCAAACTGCTTTGAAGTAAGACTACAGAACAAATTGGCAAACTGACTTTCATAAAGAAAACTCATTCATGCTTACTTCTTCATAGGTACTTAGTTCTCAAAGTTTAGGAACCCAGAATCCCACCAAGAGCTTCCTCTTGCCCTACTAATTTATAGCAGAAGAGTAGAGACCATTCACATAAAAACAAAATGAAGGCCCTGGGGAAAAAAGATCTTTGCAATTTAGATCTGTTTGCTTAGATTAGATTAGAAATAACTTTCAAAGGATGAATGTCCTCCCATTTCTTTCAAGATATTAATGCTTTACATGGGAAGAGTATTTACCTTCATTACAACAATAAGCAATAATACGTCAAACAAGTCTTTGAAAGCTTTACTTTTACTAAGTCTACTTTGAAAGATCCACTCTTACTCCCACTCTTAAGGCAAAGCATCCACCATTATACTACTGTAGAAAGGCCCTAGTGATTAGGTTCCATCAACACAGATATCAGAGGCACTCAGTTATTTTGCAGGAGAAAAAAAAAAAGAAAAACTATCTGCTAACCACAGGCCAAAGTGCTATCCTATTTTTCCAAAGTTACTAGAAACTAGTAGGAATGTGTTACTTTTTTTTTTCACTAATCCTAACTTGGCCTCCTTATTGCTGCTGAAGAATAGCTTACAACATCAGAAATTCTCCTGTTTGCAAAAGGACAGCTAACAACATACAGATTCACAAAGGCTAACTGTAGGCAGGTGAGACTGATTACGTTTTTTGTCTACAATCAACAGAAAAAGAAAGATTAATTCAGTAAATAATTCCAAGTGAATGAGATTCTTCAGCTATCAAATGAAAAAAACTGTTTGAACATGACCATAAAAATTTATATTCAAAGAGGTAAGTAAGATCCCAGTCCTCAAAATGTCTATGCTTATGTTGGAATTACATGAGACCACAATGTGTGTAAAGCTAGCCAAAAACCCCCCCTGAACTCATGTGAGTGAAACAATTTAAGGGCTGCAAGTTAGCACATAAATTTTTGTATGTTATTTTTTAAGCAAATTCTGAATCAAGAGACTTTTTTAGGGTTCTTATTTTTCCTAAAAGAAAATCCTCTGCAAACAAAAATTGCAACACAGTAACAAATAATATTCCTTAGAGTTTTGCAACTTTGATGCTGTTAAAGCTCAGAAATTACTGCGTGGACATCAGTCAAAAAAGAGCAACACTCTTTTCATATACTAGTTCTGCCTTGAAACCATAGGTGAGCTGCATAGAAAACACCATCAAACAGTTTCCTTTATTTGCCATGTGCGTCAACAGGAAGAGGAAAAATGAGTCACAGAAAATTCTATTGCACAAGTTATGCCTTTGGAGGCTTCTGTAAGAGCTTCTATGATTATAGGAGAGTGTCTTTCTCCTACAGACTTAATGGTTAAAATAAAACCAAAAGCTTCTCCAAAAAATATGTTACATTCCAAAATCTAACATGACTGACCAGATTTTAAGGCGTCTCAAGCACCTGCAAATCTCCTTGAAGTCACTGAGGGCCAGGTGTCTGACAATCTAGTTGTTTACTTAAATATAGAGCTAGCTGGTCTTCTAGAAGCAGCATAACTCATGTCAAGCAGTGCTTATGCAACACCAGCTTAACATAACTGGGTTGTTTCTGGTCCACAGGCTAATTTTTTTTCATCTCCTGCAGGCATCTCTGCACACCATGCCCCTGTGCTCTGTAGGCTTACTCTAAAACTTAAGTCTTGCAGCGTTTAGTCCTGTATCCACAAGTCCTCTTACAGCCTCATCCAAAATAGTATTGCTTGGTAGCTGTTTGCAGCTGAATCACAGAGAACTGTGGGGCAACATATAATGACCTTAGCTTGAAAGACTACCTACGGTGACACTTTTTTAATGTAATTTTGGTTAAAACCAAATAAACAACAGCATGATATTAAAGCAAATCTTAGTGGTCCCCCCCAACCATTATCTCTTTTGCTAGCCGTAATAACATCCATCCACAGTAATTTTGCTTAAATCATATCTCCAATCCATTGAAGTATGGAATAGGGTATATGGGTAAAAGAGAAAAACGAACATGCAAAAGATATAAGTAAGCTGCAATGTTCTTTTCTTCCTAGTCTAGGGATGGGCACCAGTGACTTTACTGTGAAGTATTACTGTTGCTATTAGGACCAGTGGAGAATTATGTCCACTGACTCTGAGAGTGTCAGCTCTTTTCTGTTTTCCTCTGTAATACCCTTTCACAGAAGCCTGATGACTGTGATTTGCATATTCTACTTTTTCAACAATCATACATTTAGGCTGGCAAATCTAGTACTGACGATTTGGGTTTGGGCTTGTGAGCAAAAAGAGGTGTTCCCACTATTGTGTCTGTGGGATATATATGTTTTTACTGCCTTATCAGTCTGGAAAACTGATTTTTGTAGAGTTTATACACACAGCAGCACTAAGGACCTAATCCAAAGGCTACCAGCATCAGTGGATGTGTTTTTATTGTCTTCAGTGAGATTTGGATCGGGTCTGTGAATACAGCTTTGAGGTAAGCAGAGAAGTCTATGCTGGGCACCACACATGGTTTATTATACCTAACAGAAATTCATATTATGCAATAGACTTGAAGACCTTGAGGGATTATATCTGTTAAGAGAAAGGTTTGATCAATAGTGACAAATTATCTTGATCAATAGCAATACACTGTAAATCTCCTTGCAATGGTTTTCACCACTGTGTGAAGGGGACTTCCCTTCAAATCATTTTACTGCAGAGAGGAAAAGGAGATTTTTATTTAGCTGCCACCTTTGCTTCCCGTTCCCTCTGGGCCCCTGCCCTTCAATTACAACACTTGTCAGCTTCTAAAATGTGCACTGCTTCTTTTGCATGCTTTGGATATTTAAAGGGGTAAAAAAAGTCTTGAGTAGAAAAGACCAGAGCAAGGTCAAAAACTTCTGTTTTCTTATTCAGCATTTTTCTACCTCCAAACTGACAACCTCTGGAACAGTTTGAGGAATCATTCCAAAATGGTTTTGGTTAAAATTAAGACTTGTCTGGAGAGAAATGCCTCATTTTTCTTTCACCTATCATCACAACCTTCTCCCTTGCAAGCCAATGAGACACACTGAAAATCCCTTTCTGGTTCCGGTTCCAAGAAACCCGATTTGCCACACACGGGCAAATGCAATAGCTATTGCAATTTCAGATCTATTTGCCAAGTATTTAAGAGTCTATCTTCAAGTGGTGAAGTGAATGAAATCCAGAGGGAAAGCTGGTGCCCTGTCCTGTGCTTTCTTTGGCATATCCAGGTAACAGTGGAATCTCCTAAAAGTGGATGATATCTAGACCATTTATACAGGAGATGTTAAAAGTTAAGACAATGGCCATCTTCCCACTTTGATGGCTTAAGTATAAAACAAAACACACATCCACTTAAATCTCATATATCTTGGTTTCTGATTCTGCAGAATCTTGTCTGGTTTGGTCTGATCAGGTAACTGTAATGCATCTACCTTGACTTTGAAATGTACAAATACAAATTCCATTCCTGGAAGCAACATTAAGCAGATTTTCAAAGCATTTTGATTTTTAAAAGTCCAGTTCATGTTTAAATAGACAAAGTGACTGCTTACTTGTTATTTCTCATAGTTATCTTAATGAATTTATACCAATGAGCTCTTAGTGTCACTAGCAATTTCCTACATGTGTTAGTTGTAAAGTTGCTTCAACATAGTTGGTGAAAACAGTTTTAGAAAGAGGATTGGACAAAACAGTTGCCTACAAAATTTTACCAACTCTCTGTTGCATGTCACGAGTTTTTTTCTGGAAAAGTTACTGTTCCTCTGTTGGATAGCTGGAGCAGTGTAAGTACACAGGGAACATGAATTCCTACTGTAGGCTCATATGACAGTTGGCAAGCCCTATACAACAGAACTATGGCAATTTACTGTAATGGAAGTCTTCTTAGGTCTGTGGACTGCAGACTTTATTGCTCAGAGAGTATTCTTAGCTTCCCAGTTTTAAGGTAAGCTTTATTTTAACTACTTTCCCCTTCCCCCACTTAGGGACAAGAAAAATCTCAAAAGGACCTGACAAATTATTTAGCTGGATTATTGGTGAAAAATGAGAAATTTTCCTAGGTGCCCTTTAAAATACTTTGTGGAAAATGCAAAATCAGCTGAAATATGTTTAGCAATTACCTTCAAGCTGACAGTGCCTTCTGATGTACGAATCATTCTCCAGCTTCCTGGAACCCTGCCAGATTGTGCCATTCACATTTTTCCTGTCTAAAGTAAAAGAGAGCAGTCACCTGAATTCATAGCAAACCTGTGAAATAACAGGAAAGTCTATAAAAATAGCATCAGAATGCAAATCAAACAAGCTTGCAGAACACTGTAGTGTCTGCTCAAACACAGAAATGAATTGATGATTTCACAATATAGGAAATTTGATGGATGGATGGTATTTATTGTGGGCAGACTTCAAGTTTTATCATCTTTTGCTGCTGTCTAATATCTCATTTAACACTGTTAAAACATGATCAGAATGTTTTTTATCCTAACCCTGGTTTTAAGACCTAGGAGCCCACAGAACATCTGTGCCTTTATTTTGCTTCCAGGAATTGTATAAATATTATTTAATTTTACAGTTAACAAGCTAGTGTGTTAGCAAGAAGTAGCATCAAAGACACCCACATCTATGTCACACATGCTCCAAGGCTAGTACTGTCTCAGCTTGAATGGGAGAAACTAGGTTGGCTTTAAGAACAAGATGGGTATTCTTCTGTTCTTTCAGTGAACTTCAAAGCTGTTATGCTTCACAGCATATTGATAACTATTAAGTTTTTGTGCTTTCTGGTTTTGGTTTGTTGGTTTTTTTAATGTTAGTTTTCACTCTATGTCAGACAATTTTCTTTATGAAAGCACATGTCGATTCTGTCAAATACTGGGAATTCATTACAGCCTGAATGCTGTAGACCAAGTGATACTGTTCTGTGTCTTCCCAGTGTGGGGCTACGGAATGAAGTCTTAACATAGGGGAACTTTCAGCTATCTGAGACACATTGTTATGAAATACTGCTGCATTGTTACAGGCATATATAATAACCTTTTTACTCAGTAAGGTCTAGATACAACAACTAAACCCAAACTCCAGAAAATAAGTAATAGAATGTTAACAGGAAGCTCTCACTGAAAAAAAAAAACCAGTAATTTTACTTTTTAAGAAAATGATGATTATTTCCTACAAAGGATTTACAAACCAGAACTCATTGAATCACAAGTGTGGATAATAATATGCAGCATCAGGATAAGTTTAAAAAAAACACCTGAATTTCTTTGGTGAACTTGTTTGTGAAAGCTGAAGCACAGTAGTTTAATATAGGAATGGATGGGGACCTGAATTTGATTAGATCAGAGATATTTGAAATTTTTATTTATATGATTACAAGAAACACTGCTGAGTATTTCTCATGCTGTCCCATAAAAGGCTCTTTAAAACTCAGTTAGGTTTCAATGTTTAACTAGTTTGTTTTCTATATGTACCTACAAATGTGTCTGTGAAGGGAGGGGGGAATATATTGGTAGCTTAACTGTATTTTTTCCTTTGCTTTGCATTTGCTCCAACAGCTGTAAAATAAATCAGACCCTTAATTAAAGGTGGTTCTGTGAGCGTATACAGTAAACGATTTAAGAAGTTACTAACCAAATGCTTCATTTTCAGACATGGACTTCTGGATGGATCTAAAAGAATTAAAAGAATTTACCGTTAGTTGAAAGTCAGAATGAAAAACGAAAGCACATTTAATCAAATATGGATATTTTCAACCTAATTCTTCAAAGCAGGGCACAGGGATTTATCTGTGCAATTCCCACTGGCTTTAATTGAAGTTACTTGGCTTTCCTCATTCACCCAATCATCTACTCCCACATGCCACACAAAGCTCTGAAGGCTTCTGAGTTTTTCTCTAAAATTATGTTATTCAAGATTCTTTTTGGAATGAAGAATTCATGACTGAATCAGGAAGCCCATCAGGAACAAAATAAGAGATACTTTTCTTTAGACATTGTCTGAAATGCCCTACAACTTTTAGAAATTAATGTCTGGAGTTTGGCGACGTAATAATGGCTTGTGCCAAAAAGCTACATATGAACATACCATCTACACAACTTTGAGTGATATTTTATTGCCCAAATAAACCTCGAGCTTTTTGAACATTTATATCAAGGAATAGTTCTAACTCATGCTTCCATCTATGATCAATGTTTTATAAATGATGACTTAAAGAATATACTAACTTAACTGAATAAAAAGAAATTTTTGAACTAACAGATTTATCCTGAGAATTAATTTGTTTCACTTTATCCATAAAAAGCCCAATGGGTAGTAATTTATAAGTGCATTATCAGTGGAGGTATCATGTAGCGATGGCTGGACACTCACAATGAAATAATTTTCATTGCAAAATCTTTTCATGTTGAGAGAAATTATTTTCATCTGGCTTACTTATTTTCTATATTTAGTCAAATGATCTGGACAACCCTTCTAAATTCACATAATTCATTTATAATAGAATTAGTTTTAGAATAGAATAGTTTTGTTTGCATTGTAAGATTTGATACTGTAGTTACAGACTGCTATTTAGGCAGCTAGGTGATTGCATCATATTTGGTAGAGCTTGGTAGGGTAAATCTCGGTAAGGTCTACACAGTAGTTTGGCTTCCTTAAAAGTGTTAAAGAACGATGAGAAAACCACGAATAATAGACTTATGTCCATACTTTAGTTAATGCAATTTTGGGAACATTTTCACAGGGCCCTGGCAGGTCACAGATAACTGAGATCTCACAGCTCTGTGTTTTCAGTTGATAAGGTACTAGTGTTTTTATCAGACGACCAAAATAGATTCAAACTGTTATTTAAGACAAATGAGTGCTTGATTTTCTTTGAAATCTTTATCTATTTTGACATTTCTCAGTAATAGACATAGATAACATTGATCTTCTGAATTTAGTGGAACCCCACCTAAAAATGAGAAAAAATAATAATAAAAAAAAAGCGTCCAGGGATTTTCATGTCTGTCACAGCCAGACAGATTAAGATCTGTCTCTATCATTCCATTAGGCAGGATTTCAGATTTCATCTGAAGGGGACTACTTCAGTAATGCAATAGCCTTCAACTTGAAGCCAAAAAAGAATTTTCAAAATAATTTCCTCTGCTTACTAATATGTATTAATCATTAGCCCAAACCATAACATTGTGTCTTAATGAATGGATGCAAAGCATGCTCCTGTCACAAATATACTTGATAAAGTACAGTCTGACCTGCTTTATCTGAATCATTTTGCAAACTAATTTTTTACTTGGATTAAAAACACAAACAAAAAACTCTTCAGGAGATTATCAGGTCAATGGTACAAACATACTACAAAATAGGTTACCACTTCAATCTTTCAGAAAAGCAGACATATGGTTAAACCAAGCTCATATTAACCGCATTTGGTTTTAGATGTGCTGGTTCTGATATTTTGGAAGAAATCTTTATGTATATGAAAAAATCATGACAAAAGAGCTTCAGTAATGCATTACAAGCTTGTTACTTGTTTTCCAACTGCAGCATTAATACACATGCTCTATGAGAATTAAAGCAACATTGGTAAACAATAATAAAACAACAAGTATGAAAGGTACAGACAAATATAGTGACACTGTGTAGACCTCAAACTGGTCTCAACTTACTTTCTTTTTTTGGTCACTGTGTTCTCAAAGTCAGGAAATTCCTTTTAAAAAGATAGAGAAAAAGAATCTATGAAAATCAAAAAATGTTTAACTCAAACAATATTTTCCTCACTGGAGAGACACTGAATGAGGTACTTTTGATGCATGTTTTTAATATCCACTAATATTTTCAGACTTTCTTTTTCCAACAGCTGAAGCTGTGGAGGACACAGTGCAGCACAGAATATATGTAGTTATGTGTCCTGATTTCAGGATGCTTCAATATCCATGACTCCCAAGAAGTTGACCACCATAATACCCCTGAAACACCAGAGAACAAGAATATTACCCCTAAGAATGAATATCATATTTCTTCTATAGTATGATTCTTTTAAATTTTATGAGGATAAAAGCCCCAAAACCCCCACATGTTACAATGGGATGTGGCTTTCTGAGGGACACAAAAGGATGCAGACTCTGTAATCCCATTACATGCAGAGGAATGTGGAAAAGAGCAGGAAACTCTGCAAGTAAAATTGAAAATTGTGCAAGTTGGCCTGGCAAAGCTCTGAGGGGCGCAAAATCAGAATCAAGCACTGGCCTGGAGGCAAGGTCACACAGCCCCCAGGGCCCAGATGATATGTACCCTGACAAGATGTGGGAAGAAAGAGAAGAGTTATGTGGGTGTTGAAAGAGTGAAGAAAAGGATGCTTCACTCTGCAAGTGATGCTGAAACATCTCACTGCATTTTTGCTGTCGCAGTTACCCTGGGACTTGAAGTTAATTTTAACTTTAAGAAAACCTGAGGATGTCTTGCTAGGACAGAACAGATCTCTGATCCCTATACTATTTTGATATCTCCTGAGACAGAATATCAAAGCACTGTATCACTTTCGTTTCTATTTCTTTCAGCCTGGAAAGCAGAAATGAAACTGGGATAAAAATGTCCATGATGAATGCCACTTCAATCTGCTGTGCAACAAGAGACATTAAAAAATATATAACCATTCATTATTTTATAAATATGAAAACTTCAGTGTATGGACCTATTTCTCATATTCTTATGTTTAATTTATTTCCTTCGTGTAATACTATCTACATCTGCATAGCTCTGACCACAGTAATTTAAAAATGTCATCCAGGTTGCATGATGAAAAGCCAAAACATGTACTACATAAAACGATGTAAGTGCATAATTGAGCATTTTATATTTTTCTCCTCCTCTTGGTAAAGCCCATTATAGATTTTTTTAAGATTCTTTAGGAGAGTGCATTAAGAAAAAAATGGTTTACTGCACTGAAGTTATTTTAGCTGTGCAGGAGGTCCTATTAGCACCTGGACATTTGTGAATGCTAATAATTGTATGCAGTTTCCACATGTAGATTTGCTCACAGATACTGTGTGCAGATCAAAAGAGTAAACAGAATTTATCATCTACTTTGAAATATTGCAAGCAATGTAAGGTAAATTTCTTGCTGAAAAAAAAAATCAGCATTTTAATCTTGGGACAAATCTTTTCACTAGCTCTAAAGAAAGGAGTAGATGAGGTGCACAGGCTAACAGAGAAGTTGAAAAATGTTAGAAAAGTGATTTTAAGGGTCTTTTAAAAGGGTAGTGTCAACATCTCATTAAAAAATTCAAATATTTGATTTCCAAGAGGCTTGTTAAAGGAAGCATTATGCATGGAGGTCAGAGATCAAAGAATATTGTAAGTTAGAATCTGTGTATGATCCCAGGAAAAAAATGGACACAGAGCCCTTTCTAAACTTCAGTGTGGCCATATACTTTGAAAAACTATTAATTCATATCTTCACATGCCAAACACCTGGTGCAGAACATGAAACATAGAATTGTAAGTTGAATCTTTTGCTCCATGATTTGAAGCCAATGCTTCAGCATCAGTTTCTTAAAATCCAGCAAAAGATACGTTATGGCATTACATCATATATTGAGGTGATACTGATGTGAGTTCACTGGATATCACGGGACACAGTACCACAACGAAACATGACGGTGGGTTTAAATGGCCATTTAAAAATGGCATCTCTTATTTGACACCCTTCTTCCTGCTATGTCTGAATCAGCTGGCTAAATTGGGGTACAAGAATAAATTACTCTTGTTTGAACTGATTTCTTTAAGTATCTCTTTAGTATTTGACTGCACGTAAAATCCTGTGTAACTTTAATCTGAAACTAGGAGTCAAGCAGTTTATAAAACATGTTCTATCTTAGAATGTAAATTAAGTTTAATATAGACACTACCCTCCACATTCTCTGAAGAGCATAATTACCTTGTTTATGGGAACAATTCTTTCCTTCCTTCCTTATCCCAAATATGAATGATTTATTTCCCAAAAACAAACTGCACATTTGGAAATTCAGCATTATGAAATTCTTAATAAATGCCTTTCTTCACTGCTTTTATTGAATAACTCTGAATTAAAGAGTTGAACAAATCCCTCTGGTGTTTACAAACTGGCTGAGAAAGCCAGAGCTCCTGCATCTGTTAAGACTTGCAAAGAGGGAAATGATCATTTCAGATAACTAGCCTTCTTCTTTCCCTCACTGGAATTAAATGTCAATTATAACACTGTAGATTAAAGCAGGTATCATGACTGACTGTAATTTTCCTGGCAATGACTTAGAAAGACTGATAAATTATTTGGCACTTTTCTGATATACAGGGTAGTTGATCATATCACAGTCAACAGTTCAAAAATATGTGGATCTCATGACATTTGGTGATTCCAATCTGACAGGAAATATATGAAAATAGTTGTAATACTGAAGACTTTTTCTTGAGAAGCTTAAGACAGCTCATGAGGTAGAAGTCCGTAACACCAAGCTACAAAAGGTAGAAATGCAGTTTTTCAGATAATAACATAGTTGAGGCAAAGAGCACCCGTATGATTCATTACTGTTGGCTACCAACTGTTTCTAAGGAAGATCCTATTTAACTTTGCTATGTATAAGGTTCAAAATCAACTCCAAAAATCTATTTTTGTTCTTTCTATCTGAGAATAGTACTGAAGCTGAGCAACAGGCAAAGTAACCAAAAAGTTAACAGGCCAATTCCTTGGGTGGATTACAATCAAGAGGTAAGCATGTGTAACAGGCACAACACAGCACCATATGAACCCAGACTGGGAACGTCTCAGGCAAAACATTTTGTATACTAAACAGGTCTTCTAGGTTATGTGAAGGAGAAAAGCAGAGAGATTATTCTTCATCCAGGAAGTGTTATTTGGGCAGATATTTGTCCAAGACCAAAAATAATCATGGTTCAAAAAGGTGCCCAAAGAGTATGTTCACTGAATTATGTTCTGCACAGCTTCAGTGAGCACAGTACCCTGTATTTCGCATGTCTCCAGAAGAGTGTCACAGCCCAACTGTGATTAGGACAAATCACAACAGACAAGATAACTGCAAGAAAATAACTACCTTGCTGCAGTATAAGGAAAAATTTCCTCTAGCAATAGCCTCCCTTTAAGTGGAGGAGAGCAGACCTTGAATGCCTGCCCTGTTGATTTCCAAAGTTGTATAGAAAAAAGGAAGGGGCAAAGCCTCCTAAGAAGTAAAAGCCAGGCTGCTCCAACCTGAGGAGATTTAACAGCTCTGTGGAATCTGCATGGCCATGGTTCAGCCAAGCATTTAAACGTACGCTCAAGCCCATATCAACTTAGCAGTGCACTTAAGTGTATGCATTACTGAATAATGATAGATGGCTGAATCAGGGCCTGAGGGAGCCAATAATGTCCTGAATTTATCATGCTATGGGGGCCGCCCTGCGGCCTGGAACCAAGTGACGGAATTAAAAATGGGAGAGAAGTACAAATGGGCTCAGTTAATAAGCTTAACGGCTTCATCCAAGGTGTAGGTCTAATAACTCACATGCTAGAAATAGCAGATAAGATTACACATAGTCCTTTGGCCTTAGCGGCATTTTTCCATAGGTCTTACTGCTGACACGTCATCACTAATCTTGTTTTCCATTTCTAGAGAGTATTTTATAAATAATCATGTTGATTCTACAGCCAGCACAGTGACACAGCATCCAGCCGTTATTTTTAGTTTAGTGCTGAGTTGAATATTATCTCAAAACAGAACAAAATAAAACCCACAGCCAGTCTTAGGAAGCTTCTTGTTAATATTTAGTGAGCTAACGGTTTGCTAACCCATTTACCATTACTTTTATTGACAATTAAATTTAAATTTAGTGATGAATATGTGTGCCCTTACTAAAGTATCCTCTTAAATATATGACAAGAGTTAGAAGAAACCAAAGTGCTAGAATTTTCTATTCACTGTTGTACGTGTATCTTTGTGGACTATACAGTGCCATCCCAGCAGTGAGCAGCGTGAAAAGATGTTTTGCTACAACGTGTTCAAATTAACTACAGGGGTTTTAATCTTACACTAGTAGCAAACCTGCTTCTCTAGGCTGTCTCAATGAAAATAAAGTTCTGTGCTGAATAGGTTGATTATTTTTGTTTAGCTCAAAAATTTATGAAGCCTAACTCTATACTAATATGATGAAGAGTCTGAAGTAATGCTGTCAAATCAGAAAACAGAAGAAAACAAAAAAAAAGCAAGAGACAAAAAGCCTGAGGTAAACTATCACTGCACTTTTAATTCTTAGTCTTACACATTGTGAAAACCTGGTGCAGAACACAGTGCTCGGGATGTGGCTTTACCATACCTTGAGAAGATAAAGGATAATTTTCAGTAGTTATCTATTGCAAAGTATATTAGGAGGTGATATGTCGCATGCTGGACACAAACTGGAAAACAAATCTTCTTTCTTTTTGTTTTACTTTGTCTACTTTTACTTTGTACTGATCGTAGTAGATAAATGTCTGTTGGACACAGAAATACTAGTGTAGTTGTCATTAACTCTTAAGTTGGTTTGTAGTCACAGAAAAAGGCTGTGTGACTGGGAAAAAGAATGAATAGATGTAGGAGCTGAACTATGTTGTCCATCTTTGTTACTAGAATGGCATGTTTCAACACAGCTGTGTAACACAGCCCTAGTCAAATAGCTAGAGCTTCACACAACCGAAATACCGCAAGCATGCTAGGATCAGGTTACAGCCATATTTCACAACCATGATTAAACACACTTGGCTGGAACAGAGTAGAGGTGGCTCATTTTTATAGTAACAAGGTCACAACCTGATAATGGGGAGAACCTGTCACACAGGAGAACATCTCCCACCCACTACAGTAAAGTTATATTGCAGGCACATGTCAAAGCCCAGGCTCATAGATCTGTGGTGATGCTATGAGGAATCATCTTGAGATCTCTCTGCTGCTATGCTCTCAAAACAAGGACCATTATATAAAGCACCATAAAGCACCAAGGTGATTATTTGGAAGAGAGAGACACGGCGGAGTGAGATGGTTGCAGCAGAAGGATCTGACCAGAACAAGTTATTTCCATTCCTCTAGGAATTCAGTAGCTGCATGCCACTATTCCCAGCCATTCTCCTATCCAGCACTCTCTCCACGCAGGTCCTGTGCACAAATCTGCTTTGTGATATTGCAACACCATAGGCCCAGCAGTCTCATAGGTACATGGTACCTAATCCAGAGTGTGTAAGGGTAAAGCCTGGCATAATTTCTGAAGGGAGGACAGTCTTTCTTCTTTGAATAATGAACTTCCTGTTTTGTCTTTATTCCTTCATCAGACTGCATCATATGTTGCTATAGATAGAAATAGTAATTATAAATGAAGGAGCATTGTAAAGAGAGAACAGAGATTATGAAATGAAAAAGGTTATGAAATTCAATATATTCTGTTAAAGTATACGTCAAAGCCTCAATGATATATTATACCAACAACATACCAATAATAAAGGATTAAGTAGAGTAACATTATTTAGGAAAAAAAAAAAAACCAAACCAAAAACAAAATACAGAAGACAACCTCCTTGACATGTTTACCTAATGAAATCTTGTAAAATGTAAAGGTTATTCCAGATGCTGTTGGTTAAAAAACTCATACAGCTCACAATTTAGAAATGCATTTTTTTTGTTAATAGAAAGGACAATCAAAGACACCAATAGTATAGCCTGTAGAGACAAACTCAAACAATATCTGTACTCAGCATTTTCATATGCTATTACTTGCAAAGAGAAATTCCCTCATACACTGAAGCTGCACTAATCTCACTTTGCTGCTAGCTGTATAGAAATTCATGACCTGTTTTTCAAGTGTGCTTGTTAAGACTGGACAGAAATCAGGTCATTGGCTACAGGGATGAGATTTGAACAGTGGCTATAAAGAGCCTAAATAGTTCAAACTGGTAGTTAAGCCAGCTGAACACGTGTGCCTGCATAAAAAGCAATAGTTTATTGTAAAATAAATTGCATACTTCGCAATTCAATTTTACTTACCAAAGACATAGACCTATCAGGTGGTCCACAGTTTACATGCATGCTCACTGGACTGCTAGCCCGGCTGTCAATAGTAGTTGTATCCTTGGATTCTTGATGTTCTGGGACAGGCTCATACAAGCTGTCCATTGAGCCCTCCTAAAATATATTTAAACACTTGTAAACACATTAAAATAATAGTAATTTAAAAAGCAAATAGGTTCTGTGGTTTAGAAAATAGAGTGTCTTCCCTTCCCTATCTTTTGAAATCCTTTACTTACTTCTTTCTCTAAAAAAACATATAGAAATTGATTATATTCAGTATCTAAATGCTGAAGTTCACAGCATCATGGCTTAGATTACATAGACTGGCAGGGGTAAAGATGAGGCTACAGCAAAAATTAAAATTACCCGCTCAGAATGAGTAAAATCAGGTGTATATCTCCACCTGAAAACTACACAAAAATTCCTGTGAAAACTATGAAAGCTATAAACCATGAAAATTTCTATACAAACTATAAAAATCTTTTATAATTAGTACTTCTTCTTCATGGGAAAAAGTTGATTTGATGTGGAAAGGTAACTCTATTCCTCAGAAATAAACGACAAAAATGCTGCCAGACCCCAGAATTTGAGAGTCATGATTTAGGCCCCCAAGGTACTGAGAATGGATAGAATTAAAAATAAATTCCATTTGCATTCAAATTTTTGAACTCTGTGTTATAGAGAGTATAAACATTTTAACAGAAACTAAGATTGTCACATTTATCCCATAGCAATGAGAGACAGGACTACATATACACCCCACGATTCCATAATTCAGGAGTTAAATGAAAGCAGATGGCAAAACTAAAGACACTCTAACTAATGATCCTAGATTTTAGATGTTGCCACTTTGATCTACACTGAATATTTTCCCAATGAATTTTGATTACTGCTTTTAACGCATTAATTAAGGAATAAATCAAATTTATAGCAGTGTGACTTACAGCAGAGCAACACCATTGAAATTAACATGGTATATTATTATTTAAAAACATTTGTTCATCTAGGATAGAAGATAAACACAGACATATATTTGAAGTTATATTGTTAACATGTAAAGTTTTACAGGCAATATTATTGACTGGTGAAACAGCAGTTCAAAGACGTGACTAATTTTTGCAACCACAATGTTTATCTATGCATCTTTATTTGTTTCGGTCTACTAGAGTCTTGATAAGCCAAGATCAACGTTGTGGGAGAAATATTACAAGCTGAATCTCTTGAAAATACTGAAGTTATATACTGGAATATTTTCTAGGAACTAATGAGTTAATGCTTCCTGGGAGGGGCCCACAGCTTAGGAAACACAACACACAGGGCTTGTGCTCCTAACAGCCCCCTGAGCCCAGGTTTTCGCTCACAGCTACTGCATTTATTCGTAACATTATTAATTTTTGTTCCTGCAACTTTGTGCCATGTAGCAACTATGTTTCAGATTCCAGGTCTGAAATTGTGGATTGAGCATTTCTAGACAAAAATGATGAGTTTAATACCCTGTTACAGACTTCCAGTATTCTACAATGTAAAATGTAACCATGTACTTCTCCCTCAGTAGGGAATAATACAGCACTTTGGTGAAGAGAGTATTTAATTAAGAGATGGAAGCATAAAAGGAAGCTTGTGTGAGAGAGGGCATGAGGGAGAGAAAAACATGGGGAAAAGAGAGGGCAAGATAGAGCGAGGGAGGAGAGGATGAGGATAACAAAATAGGGAAAAAGAAGGCAGAAAGAGAGAAATAAAAATATGTAAAGGAGAAAAGGGAGGAAAAGAGCAAGAATAAGAGAGGGAAAAGAGATGGGGAGAGAGAAGAAGAAGGAAGAGACACAGAGAGAGAATACATAGGGGGGAGCATGCGAGAATGAGCATTCATGAATGGGAGAGAGAGAGAGAGTGTGAGAAAGCTCAAATGAGAGAAAGATGAAGCATGAAGGTGCAAGAAACCTCAGGTATGTAAGGACAAGCAAGCATGTGGAGAAAGAGCAGGTGCACATTAGAAAGTGAGGGCATGAGGAACAGGAAGCACAAGAAAAAGAGTGAGGGCAAGAGAAAGAGGATGCATGCAAAAAGTGGAGCACTTGAGAAAGAACAAGCACACATGAGAAACAACACAAGAAAAAGTGAGTGCACAACAAAAAGCATGCACACAGAAGAGAAAGCGGGTGAAGAGAAAGAAAGATACAAGATAAGAAGGGAGAAAGAGTGAATGCATGAAAGTGAGAGAAACCATGAGAGAAAGTGAATGAGGGCGAGAGAGGGCAAGAAAGACAACATGAGAAAGCTATCAAATGAGAAAGCTCACCTGAGGAAGAGTGAGCATAAGGGCACAGGAAAGGGTGTGAGTGCATGAGGAAACATGTGAGCGTGTGAGACAGAGAGTAAGTGCATGGAAAATAGTGCATATGAGAAAGAACCAAGGAATGAGAAAAAATGAGGGCACAAGAAAGAGAGAGGGCACCAAAAAGAGCTAGGACATGGAAAGGGGCAAGGGTGAGAGAACGGGAGGGCACTCAAGAAAGAGGACACACAGAAAGAGCGTGAGCATGGACAAGAAAGTGAGCAAAAGAGTAAAGGCATGAGAAAGAGGGGGTACATGCATGCATGCAAGAGTGTGTGAGAAAGGCCACACAAGAAAGAGGGAAGTAGTGCATCAGAAAGAGAATGTGTGGAAAGGTGCAAGAAAAAGATGGCAGGAGGAAGAAAGTGAGCATGAGGGTGTGTCAAAGAGTGAGTGCACGGTTTCAGGAAAGGTCACAACATCACAAGGAAGAGTGCAAGGTTGTAAGAAAGAAGGTGAACCTGCAACAAAGAGACCAGGCATGAGAAAGAGTGTGCCAATGTCCAGAAAGAGCAAGTGTGCAAGCAAAAGTCCTCATGAATGAGAAAAGAGTGTGAGCATGACAAAAAGAGAGGGAAAGAGAAGGTGAGAATGAAGAAGCAAGAAAGAGCAAAAGCTAATTAAAGCAATAAACAGGGAAAGAGAAAGAGGGAAGGTGAGATCAAGAGAGAAAGTGCTAAAGAACAGGGGAGGGAAAGAGTGCATGAGAAAGATCAAATGAGAAAGAAAGCCCAAGTGAGAAACAGTGGGTGTGAGGGCATGGGAATGGGTGGACACAAGAAAGAAAGGCACAAGGGTGGGATAAAGCACATAAGCATGTAAGAGCATGGTTGCATGATAAACAGCAAGCATGTACTAAGAAGAATGAGGATGTGAGAAAGAGGGAGGGCACAAAAGAAGCAAGGCCACAAGAAAGGGGGAACACTCCAGAGAGAGGGAATGCACAAGAAATAAAGAGGAAGACAGTACAAGAAGGAAAGAGAAAGGGTGCGGGACAGGGTGTAGAGAGATGGAGTGAGAAAGCAAGCATGAGGATATGAAAAGGATTTAGCACAAGGTTGTGAGAAAGGATGTGAGGGCACAAAAAAGTGAGAGTGTGAGAAAAATCAAAGGCATGAGAGAAGGAAAGGCCATGAGAAAGAATATCTGCATGCGAGAAAGAATGAGCATGTGAGAAAGAAATTGCACGTGAGAGAGAGAATGAGAAAGCAAATGCAAGTGAAAGAGCGAGCACACATCAGAGGGAATGCTCACAAAAAAAAGAGAACACTCATGTGAGAAAGAGCAAGCATGAGGGCACAGGAAAGGGTGGGAGAAAGAAAGGGTAGGGTTGAGGGCAAGAGAGCATGAGGGCACAAGAAAGCAAGCACACAGGGCAGAGCAAGAGCACAAGAAAGGCCAGAGTGTAAGAAAGGGCAAGTGCTTGAGAAAGGAAGCATGCAAAAAAAGTGCAAGCATGCATGAGCAAGAGTGCAAGAAAGTGCACATGTGAGAGAAAGACAAGAAATGGAGGTCAAGAAAGAGGGAGGAAGAGAAAGAATGTGAGAAAGAGAGAGTGTGCTAGGAAAAAGTGGCATGTGAAAGAAAAAGAATGAAGCAAGCATAAGGGTGTGAGAAAACCAGAATGCAAGGGTGCAAGACAGCGTGAGGTCCCAAGAAAGGGCACAACGGTGTTTCAAAGGAAGCACTAGCACAGGAAAGGATGTGATGGCCTGAGGAAAGGAGCAGGCACAAGGAAGTTAGTGTGGATGGGAAATAGAGTGCCCATGAAAAAAAATATAGGGGAAACAGAGAGTGGAAAGTGAGAGGGAAGGGAAGAGTGAGAGAGATCATGAGACAGCTTAGAAAGGGGGAGAGAGATCATGTGAATAGTGCAGAGAGGGTGTGTGTGAGAAAAAGATGGCATGTGAAACAGAGATTGTGCAAGAAAAAGAAAGAGTGTACAAGAAAGTGAGTGTGCAGGCACGAGAAGCAGAGTGAGGTTGTGAGAAAGGGGATGAGATCATGATAATGGGGAAGAGACAGTGCAAGAACCGGTGTAAGGCCACAAAACAGAGAGGGTGTGAGAAAGGGAGCAAGCATGAGAAAGAGCAGAACTTGTGAGAAAGAGTGTGCCTGTGAGAAACGTTCAGTGTGCGTGAGGTAAAAAGAGAGCGCACGTGAGAAAGACAGCTCTCAAGAAAGAGGGAGACAGAATGCAAGAAAGTGAGCACAAAGGCTCAATGAGTGATCGTGAAGTCTCAACAAAGGTAGCAAGGGCATGAGAGTGAAACAAAGAGAGTGAGGTCATTAGAAGTGAAAGAGCAGGACCATGTACAAGAAAGACCAGGTATAATAAGAGGTGGATGTATGGGCACAGGAAAGAGAACTAACATGTGAGAAAGAGCAAGTAGGCAAGAAAGAGTTTGAGTGTGTGAGAGAGATGGCAAGAAGGAGATAGAGTCTGAAAGAGACCAAGAATGAGGAAGAACAAGGGGGAAGAGGAAGAAAGAGGGAGAGACAGAAGACAGTGGGGGAAGATAAAGCTCAAAAAGTTTTATCAATCTCTCTCAAAAAGAGATTGAGAGAGGGACTGCACCAGAAACCAAGAGACAGAGTATGGCAGAAGGAGAGAAAACATACATGAAAAAATGAGTGCGAGAGCACGAGGAAGAACAAGGATGAGGTTGAGAGAAAGGGTGTGAAGTCATGGGGGGTTATGAGAAACGGAGTAAGGACATGAGAAAGAGAACAGGTTGATAGAAAGGAGGCAAGCACAAGAAAGATCACTATCAACTGAGAGAAAGAGCAAGTGCATCTAACTATTCTATGATTCTATGTGAGAGAAAGAGAGCTAGACAGAGAGGGAAAGAGACAGAGAGATAAAGGGCTGCCAAGAAAGAAAGCTCTCAAGAAAGAGGGAGATAAAGCTTGCATGAGAAAGAGTGGGCATGAGGAAGGATGGGTGTGAGGGCACAAGAAAAAGAGCCAGCACACAAGAAACAAAGGAAAGCAAGCATGCAAGAAAGAGCAAGGTGGTTATAATGGGGAAGGGCACACAAAAAAATAAGGACACAAGAAAAAGAGGTAAAGAGTGAGCACATTAAAGAGTGACAGAGAGGGAGAGACAAAGGGGGGACAAAAAAGGAGGAGATAATATGAGGAGAGAGAGGGAAAGAAAGCAATATATGAAGCAAGAATGAGGCGTGGGGGAGATGGCAAGAAAGAAGACATAAGGGAGAGAAAGAGGGGAAAGAGCACAGCAGACAATGAAGGAGTGTGAATGAGAGACATAGGAATTGCGAGGGAGACAGAATGCAGTGTGTTTAGGAGACAGAGGTGTGTGAGAAAGAAAGTGAGAACAACGTCAAAAGAAAGAAAGAATAAGGTTGCAAGAAAGGGTGCAAGGTCACGAGAAAGAGTGACCTCATTATGGGAGTGGAGGCATAGCCATGAGAAAGGGTACAAGGACATGAAAAGGGGTGCATTGGAGCAAGCAAGATTGAGGGAATAAGAGAGCGAGTGAGCAAGGAAAAGCATGATCATGCTTTCAAGATACCTCAAGAAAAAGGGAGTGTGCAAGCAAGAAAAGAGAGAGTGTGGAAGGAAGAGAGAATGTGCACATGAAAGAGTGAGTGCAAGGGCATGAGAAAGAGTGAGAGTGAGGTTGCAAGAGAGAGCATGAAAGCACAAGACAGGGTGTGAGGAAAAGTATGGATATCAGAAAGAGTGTGACCACAGGAAAGAATATGATCACTTGGAAGAAAAAGCAAGGCTGCACATAGAAGAAACATAAAGAGGGAGAGAGAGAGAAACGGAGAGAATGGGATAGCATGCAAGGAGAGAGGAGAGGGAGCAAGAAACAGGGAGAGTACAGGAAACAGAGAGATGGCACAAGAAAGTGCATTTGAGAAAGCTAGTGTGAGTGGGTAAGAAAGACTGAGCATGAACTTGCAAGAAAGGATACAATGGCTTGTATCAGAAATAGTGTGGCCAGCAGGACTAGGGAAGTGATCATCCCCCTGTACTCAGCACTGGTGAGGCCACACCTCAAATACTGTTTTCAGTTTTGGGCCCCTGACAAGAAAGACACTGAGGTGCTGGAGCGTGTCCAGAGAAGAGCAACAAAGCCTGGTGAGGGGTCTAGAGCACAAGTGTTAGGAGGAACAGCTGATGGATGATGGGGTTGTTTAGTCTGGAGAAAACGAGGCTGAGGGGAGACCTTATTGCTCTTTACAGCTACCTGAAAGGAGGTTGTAGTGAGGTGGCTGTTGACCTCTTTTTATAGGTAACAAATGATAGGATGAGAGGAAACAGTCTCAAGTTATGCCAAGGGAGGTTTAGATTGGATGTTAGGAAAAATTTCTTCCCCAAAAGGGTTATCAAGCATTGGAATAGGCTGCCCAGGGAAGTGGTTGAGTCACCGTCCCTGGAGGTATTTAAAAGATGTGTAGATGTAGTGTTGAGGGATATGGTTTAGTGGTAACTTGGCAGTGCTAGGTTAACAGTTGAACTCAATAAGTAAGCAAGGAACAGAGAGCGTGAGAGCACACGTGAGAAAGAGGTGGAAAGAATAGAGAGATGCACGGTGAAAGAAATATTGTGTGCCTGAGAAAACAAGCATGAGGTTGTGAGAAAGACTGAGTGTGAGAGTGCAAGAAAGGATGTGAGGTTGTTAGGGTGAGACATTGTAAGAAAGGACATGAGGTTGCAAGAAAAGTTACAGTGTTGTCTGAAAGGACGTGAAGCTGCAAGAAAGGGTATGAAGATATCAGAAAAGGAGCAGGCATCAGAGGGTGTGTATAAGAGAGAGAAAGGGAAAGAGAGAGATGAAAAGTGAGTGAGAAAGAAAGCACTCAAGAAAGGAAGAGAGAGCGTATGAATAAAGAGACTGTGCTGGAAAAACATTGCACGAGGAGAGAAGTGGCATGAGAAATTGCATACAATGGCACAAGAAAGCACAAGAGCCATATCACAAGAAAAGACATGAAGTTGCAAGAAATGGCATGGGGGTGTGTGAAAAGGCATTAGAAAGGGACTAAGTCTGAGAAAGGGAGCAGGTGCAAGAAAGAGTGACTGAGAAAGAGCAAGCACATGAAAGTGATTGCGTGTGGAGAGCATAAACAAGAAAAAGAAAGAGTTAGAGAAAGAGCAAAGAAGGGGAAAGAGAGCTTTGAAGGAAGAAAGTACTCAAGGAGGGGACAGAAAGAGATTGTGTGTGGGAAAAACATAGAGATGGCACAAAAAAGCGAGAGAGCACAAGAAAAAAACTCATGCAAAAATCCAAGCATGTATCTGTGAGAAAGAGCACAGGGTCACAAAAAGGGACATGAAGTTGTGAGGACAGCAAGGACACAAGACATGAGACAGGTGCACCAGCATGTAAGAAAGAGTGAGTATGTTCATGAGAGAAAGGACAATTAAAAGAAGAATAGAAGGAGGGAAAGAAGGAGGAGAGAGGAGAAGGAGGAAGGGGAAGAGAGAGAGAAGAGAAAGGGAAAGATAGTATGTGAATAAGAGTGTGCAGCAAAGACAGACATGGCAGGAGAAAAAGAAAGCATGTGAAACAAAGTGAGGGTGTGATAAAGAGTGAGAACAAAGTCACAAGAAAGGGTGCAAAGTAACAGGAAAGGTGTGAGAAAGCACATAAGGGCATAAGAATGGTGCAAGAAGGGGAGTTAGAGAGCGAGGTCATGAAAAGGAGGAGTGGGCATTAGAAAGATTGCGACTGTATACAAGAAAGCAAGTATGGGAGAGAGTAAGTTCATGTAAAAGAATAAGAATGAGACAGAGGGTGAGAGAGAGAGTGGGCGTGCAAGGGAGAGAGGAATAAAGCGCGTGTGAAAGAACGAGTGTGAAGGTGCTAGAAGCGTTGTGCAGGAGAAAGGGTGTGGGAGCATGAAGGCATGAGCATTTGTAAGAGAGTACGTGTGTGCAACAAAGCAGTGAGAAAGAGCTCAAGTATGAGAAAGGCAGAATGTGTGTGATAAAGGGAAAGAAAGAGTGATAGAAAGTGAGAGTGCAAGAGAAAGAGAGATATTGACAAGGATCATGAGAAACAACATGTGAGAAAGTGTGAGAGAAAGAACAGAAAAGAGAGAACAGAACAGAGAGAAAGAACAGAAAGGAGAGAAAGAACACAAAAAGCATGAGAATGAGGGAGTCTGAACAATACAAAGAGTGAGTGCAAGAGGTCAAGAAAGGGTGGGCTCAAGGAAGGGCAAAGATGTGGGAAAGAGCAAGGGAACAAGAAAGAGCAAGGGCTCATGAGAAAGTGGGCTTAAGTAAGAGCAGGCACAAGAAAGAATGAGCACACATGAGAGAGAGGGAGGGTGCTACAGAGGATGGCCAAGAAAGGAAGTGCAAGAAAAGAAGCGTGCACAAGAAAGTGCAAAAGAGTGAGAAAGAGAGCACCCAACAAAGAGAAAGTGTGCCTCAGTTTACAAAAGAGTTTTCTTTGCTGACTGGTTTTGTACTTTGTAGAAGTTTGTTTACCTTGTAAGAGGTAAATGAAAGAAATAACTTCCCTTCAGGGAAACCAGTATTTAACTTCAGTATTTAACTGAAATTGAAATTTTCTTGCTTCCTTTTTTAAATTTCTTTTTAAGTTAGGTCTACTTTTATAAAAAAAAATGCAATGTCAGTAAAGGTTTCCATTTCACACGTCAACTCTTTTAGTAGTCCTGAGCACACTAAATATCACAGAACAATATGAGAGACAGCAGAAGAAAACAATAACATAATTCTGGAGTAATTAGTACATTTCCTTTCTCCTGCATGGGATGAGAAAGCCTTTTGAAGCCCTTTGCATCAGGATTTTTACGGGAGAAAAGATCCTAGTTCAGATCTAGAAGAAAATAATTGCCTGTAGCTCTTTGTTTTGCATGATATTATTATCATGGCATGCAGAGATTAGATTGATCATAAGGCAGAGACAGGTGCATTTAGTAATGCAGTCAGGTCATTCGCTCGCTCAGTGTTTAAACATGATCTCCTGTGTATGATAAAAATGCAGCTAAAATGAACAAGGAGTATATGAAGATGGGAAGCACTACAAAGCGCAACCACTCAGACCTTTTCTACTCAGACTACACTTTAGAAGACGGTCTTCCACATTCAGGTAGTCCTTCTTTGTTAAAACAGATATTTTTAAGTCAAATCCGTTTCTAAGTCACATCACGTCCCAATAGCCATAGCAGCATTAGCGTCTTTCTATTTACTCTATGGTTTCTTTAACATATGGAGGCTCCATCTAAGTAATAATGTATCTATTACATCACTTTTATGAATACTTACTTTCTCTGCATCTTGCACCACAGAAACGTGCGCCAAGGGCTGTTTCAGTTTATAACATTAGATGTAATATATTTTACATGGTGCTTTCAGCACATCTTTAAACCAACTATTGAAATACAATATAGAACTAGTTCAATTCTAGTGACAATCACTAAGACGATTAGACTTTAACTCAATACTTAACTTTATGTTTTACTAGCAAAAGTGGTGGTTAGCAAGCCACCATATGGAAGAAAAATGGACAAATGAAAAGGATCTTATTTGGCTTAAACCCTAAGAACATTGCTCACCCTGAATAACTGATCTGAGTGACCCTGTGATTAGGAGTGTTATATCCTTTCTCTGCTGCCCTCCTCACACAGGTTTCTGATAACAAGATGTCAGCACCTCTTAAGTATCTGAAATTCTTCCCTGGCTTCATTAGTTCCATTACTAATGCCACTGTCTACTGCCAAAGAAGGTAGGACCTAGTCTTTAAGTATTGCCTTGTGTAAGGAAGTCTTTCATGCCCTTCACATCCACTTTCTTAATGGAAACTTTACTGAAATTCAGTTTTTCTTTCAAACAGAAATGCATCTGGCTGCATCTTTCTTAGTAAATGAAATGATGGACAAGAATGAACGAGGGTACTGAAAAATGATCATCTGCACTGGTCCCCCCTGCCCACACTTGTCTTATGTGAATTAACAGACATCCAAATGACTTCTTGGCACAGTTGCTTAAAACAACATCAAAATTGTACTTGACAGGCAGATTGCATGCAGCTACCTTGTTTTGGAGGGTTTGCTAGAACACAGGTGCTTATGTGACGAGAAGGCTCAATGCCTGGACATGTTCCTGGCCATGTGTACTTTTTTAATTGGAGCCTCTGTAGAGAAATATGTGAAAAGCCTGTTATTTGGGCTCAGTGTACAACCATGGTCAAATAAGGCCCCGTCTAAGGACACACTTTGCTGCTTCCAGGAGCAAATGCTACCAAACCAGTAAAAGTATAACCTGTCAGAAAACAGAATAACTCATGACAGGATTAACTGGTAGTGTTCCGGGTGAATTGGTACTAACCCCAGTGTGTCTATCTTGGATACTGGAGAATTGATTCAGGTAAACAACGTAACAAAAAAAATTCTACCTTAACTAAAGGACTTGATGATTCAATATCTTTTATTTCTCAGATTCATAGGATGCTGTCATTTTTTAGGCAAAACATCAAAATAGATGGTTTGTCAATATAATTTCTTGCAATTCATACAGAGCAGTGCTTGGTTGGGGCACCTCTCTGTATATTGTCCATAATACAAATAAGACTGTTCTGATTTAATTGTCTGACATGCTAACCACCATAAGATGGAAAAGACACTGCAAATTCAGAGTCTAAGGTTGACCTTTTAACATGATATGTCTACAAAAGAAGCAATATTTATGCTTCTGATCATTTTGTAAATGGAAAAGGGACACAAGGTTTTGAAGGCAAATCTAATTTGTCTGTAAATCCCTTGAGACCAAGGCAATAAGTCTGATGCAAAATTAATCTCAGTTGAGAAACCAAATAATTCTGAAGTCAACTCAGGACACAAAGTACTGCTGGGGAAACACCCCATGCTGGAGCACTCATACTAGGAGATCAAAGGACTCCCAGGTGGCACCAGATTGGAGTGATTTCTGTCTGCCTCCCTGGGAAGGAAGAGTCCAGTCCAGGCTCCAAAGCCCTTGCAACCATCTTGTGACTTTTGAGTGTCTTCAGCCTCCCTTTCACCACTTGCTATACTGACCCATAACACTGTGTCTCTCATGCTAAAACTATGTCTCAGTTTTATGCACAGGTGTGAAAGCAAACCCACAGAGAGTCAAATCCAACAACATAAACTGATGTTCCTTAAACTAGCATAGTAGTTGTACCACTTTGGATCAGCCAGAAGTCTGGTTCTACTCTATTTTTAAAAAAAATATTCTGGTCATTCCCTCAGGTTCTTGCTTACTTCAACCACTATACTCTGTAGGGTAGAAAACTATTTACTGAGCTATAAACCAGTGTATTTTACAAATATATGCATATGTGTACACACATACACACAGTCACACACTTGTTGTAGGCTTGTCTTGTCAGTCAGTCTATGTGAAGAAAATACTTCCATGAAAATACTGGTTTTTTTGAAAGCTCTTTTTGTTCTGTCTGCCGGCAGTCTAAACTTCTCTTCCACGGTTTCAGGTTTAGCAGTTACTCCAGATGTTCACTTGACGTAAATCAGCAGTCATTTCTATTCATCAGTGGCTATTTGCATCTACTGAGGAACTGGCTCCTCCAGTGTCTTTAAAAGATGGCTTTAAAGCCTAATTATTTTTTTGCTGTGCATTATTTCTAACTTGCTTCTCCTGAAGAGAAAAATACCCTCATATTTATATTTCAACTGCTTTATTACCAGCCTTTTCACAGTCACAGGCTGACAGATAAAAGTAGCTAGTGTACATACTTGGGTCACCAGCTCATTTCCAAGCTAGACAATCTGATTACAGAAAGCAACTGCACTGTGTCACATGCACAGGGAGGGCTGCAAAGGGTTGTAAGTTTTATGAAATACAGCAGTGACCTGTGAATTATCTTTAGATCTTGATAGTTTGTGAGATGTTTTGCCAGGTGCTCAAAAGATTACCACAGCGGCTCTCATGGGAAGCTTGTAAAGAATGGAGGTTATCTTCTTAGCAGCAATCTTTAAACAGAACTAATTATTTCATTACAGAAACTATCATGGCACTAGCTTTCACTTGTCTGAACTGTCCATTATTGCTGCAGTCATTATCTCTCTCGTAGAAACTCCAGTTGCTGCATACCCGGTTTATGAGAGAAACTGCAACCTGACCTAGTCTCACCCACACAATTCACCCCGCATTTTGTCTAAATGCCAATTCCTCAACTGATACAAAGCTCAACATCTTTTTAAAAAGTGAACTACATAGAAAGCAAGAAGCTGCCCTGATGGAACAATAAAATATTGCTACTACGGGTCTGTCCCAAAGAACTACAGAAATGAGTATTTTCAAGCTGTTACAGATTGTATCACAAAGCCATTGTTAACTTTGAACAAATACACAGGTATTCACATTAAACTATGATCAAAAGTGTCATTGAATTCCCAGGGAATTTTTTTTTATGAGTGACGGATCACAGAATCCTAAAATACCACTGCATTTCACTTTAAGTACTCCAAAACAGCTTTTAGTCCATATGATCTGGAGAACACCAGTACTCTGCACTAAGATAGCATTAGCATTTGGGAACAACAGTTTACACAAAGCAGTTCCCCTATTTGAATTTGTGTCAGTGCAGTTTGAATATTAATTTTTATTGTTCTTTCTAAGCATATGGGGAAGATACACTAAACATCTGGACAAAAGATGAAAAGTGGGCAAGCAGATCTACTGTGTGGTGTAAATACAGAAAATAAACTCATCTAATTACCACTACTAATACTGAGCATTGGTATTAACAGATGGTTAAGCTTTGAAAACAGAACCAGTTTCCGTGGACTTCCTATCCTGATTTACCTGTTCTTTCTGACCAGTTGTCTTGGGGTCAGGAAAGAGAGGGGGGAGGGGGGAAAGAGAAAGTGGAAAAAAAAAAAAAGAAAAGAAAAGGGTCTTAAATTAACTCCTCTGTCTCTCCTCCAAACTACTTAAAAAGGAGATACTACTAACTACTATCTCAAAAAAAATAGCATAAAGCAAATTATAGCATACATATATTTAGGAATTTTAACATACATATGAGACGCTATACTGTGTTGGGGTCAATGCCTCATGCTTAAGTCTGCATGTTTTTGTAATATTCACAGATAGTTCACAGTACATTTATTATATGCTTTTTACTTCATCTTATTTTTACTGAATCATATTTTGCTATGTATAATTTTTCATACATAAACTTTCATCTCTGCTAGAAATAGTATCGTTACACAGCCCTTGAACAGTTTCTGATATAACACCTTGGTTTTTTTTCCCATCCATATACACCCACAAGTTCAGTTTATCAACTCAGAAACCCACTAAGTAAAAACATGTGTGTGTACACTTACCAGAGAAAAACAGAAAAGATTCATGTTGGTATTGAGATCCACTCCAGCACCCCAAAATTCTGCTCCACAAACTCCCACCGCACAATGCAGCTCCTCCTTGCTCTCCCAGCTGTTGGTATATTTCCCCCTGGAGATTACTGCAAGATAAAATCCCTGCAATAATCCACTGGATTCAGAGCCCATTATCAAATGAGACAGGCTTCCCCAGGCCAGTACAAACTGTTTTCTGAATTAAAGAACAATGTTTACCAACAAAACAAAAGCATGGTCTGAATGATTATGATGGACTCGGGAAATGCTCTCTTGCAGGCTGTTGTTTCCATTTAGTTTATCATCTAATAGAAATAAAACTCTTTCTGCCTAAGACCACTAGAACATACTGCTAGCTCCAAGGCAAATCTTCTCAGCGTGCTCGGATTACCAAAAGACACACAGAAATTCTTGGAAACGACTGATTTTCTATACAGAATAATTAATTTACAAAATGCAGTAGTTATTATTGACTACATTTTGAATGCAAGCATCTTATTTAGGGACCTTGGAAAAGAAATCTGTGTGCCACTATCAAATTATTTAAAAAAAACCAACAACATAAACAAACCCCAAAACCCTCACACTCTGGGCCTGTACTCTAAAGAATAACTACCAAACTGGTGTCCGACAAGTTAACTGCTTGATGATGTACACTAGGACTAAACCAATTTTGCTCTAAAAACATGGCAAACCAGGAAATTAAAAAATTGGGAGCATTCAAAGCTGATCCATGGGTTATAATGAAAGGTATTGTATTCTATGCAGGCAGGCAGACGAGGGATAAGCAATTGTAAAGAAAAACAGTAGCCTGTGTCACTAACTGGTATAAATCAGCAAAACACCATCACCTGTAGTGGAGCTCAACTACAGTCTAAGGAAGAAATAATGATGAAAGCAATGTGAGTTTCAAATTGTTTCAGATTATGAAATACCTGAAATTAGGCTGGATTTAGAATAATGTTACCTCCTAACTCACAATTAATTTCTCATAGCTCTTATGTGAATGCTATGATATTTGGTTACATGAACAAGCAGCAGTTGGTAATAAAAAAATAATCTGAAATTCACCACAAATGGAGAAATAGCGTCATTTTGTGACCAAGATCTTGGTTTACTTTCTCTGGGCCCTCAGCTTCATATTGGTAAATGTCAAACATTTCTTTCATTACTCATTCTTCTGACTACAGTTTATTCTAGTAATTTTGCAGTTTGATCCTGCACCCCAGTGAATTTGAAACTTCCATATTTTGGCAGGATAAATACATTTTAACATAAATTGGTTTCTACCCTGAAAAAAACCCAAATGAGGCTCACACAAAGGCTCACTGAAAAACACCAGAGAAGAGATAAGATTCAAGATTTTAAAAGGAAAAGATCTTTAGTTTGCACTTTTCCTATTTATTGTGTAGCATAGAAAAGTCTATTTTAAAGACTTTTCCCAGGCCTCCTTTTCAGTTATCATTTCTGGTTGGTTTCAAATATTAGAAAAGGTTGGCTATAAAGAGGTTCATGAAAACTGTTATAGATAAGAAGCCAATTAAAGAGAGGCTTCTCATTTACTTCTCCTACAAACTTGAAGAACACTGACAGATTTTGTCAATTACCACCTAGTGATACTTTCCTAATGTGATTATACAAAAATAGACATCTGAGAGGCCTAGCTTGCCACAGATGGGCTTGCATTTACTTTGTGGCTCACTTGCTAGTTTCCTTGTGAGGGGGCGAGTTCTTGTCCTTCTTGTTCCTCAGGTTCTCCAGCTGGAAAAACTGAAATAACAGCACAAACCTCACGTGCAAAGTACTATGAAAGTAATGATTAGAAATGCCCCATCCCAGGGATAGAGAATTACTTTTTTTTTCTTTCTTTTTTAATGCCTATTTACAGTAATAGCTATCTGGAAAACTCCAGAAAGACTGAAGAGCTAGTAAAATGACAAGATATAATAAACAACCAACACCTAAGTAATTCAAGGGGAATGTTTTTTTCATTCAGACTGACTTAATCTCTTGATCTGGGATTGTGGCTTTTGAGGGGGTTTTGCCATGTATATTTTCTCAGAAAACTTTAGGTCAAAGTTTCGTAATTTTGTATGTGTCATGGTTTAACCCTTCCCTCCCTTCCTTCTTCTTCCCCCACCTTTACATACTGAGCATGATGTCACATGGTGTGGAATATTCCTGTGGTCAGTTGGGGTCAGCTGTCTCAGTTGTGTGTCCTCCTAACTTCTTCACTCCCAGCCTACTCACTGGTGGGGGGGTAGAGGGAGCAGAAAAGGCTTTGATTGGTTAGCAACAACAAAAAACATCAGTGCACCATCAACATCACTTTCATCCCAAATCCAAAACATAGCACTATGCCAGCTGCTAGTAAGAAAGTTAACTCCATCCCAGCTGAAACCATGAAAATACCAGAGATCCTCAAGGTAAGAGTAGCTAAGAAAGCACAGATCTTACACTAAGTTACTCAGTTTTCATTTTGCTTATATTAGTAGACATACAGAAAAGAGAATAATTTGAGGGAAAAAACATATTAAAAAGCAGCTTGTATCTACACTTACAGGCATACACATATACAGCAAGCAACTATGTAGGAAGGCAAAAATGCAGAGCTGTACAAGACAACCTTTTGTGAAGTGAGTTAAATACTCATCTGGAAACTTTCTAAGCCATCGGGCCAACTCTTGTTTCAGTTGTTCTTGCTTCACTATTTGGACAGGTGCAATTCATCACATCAAGCTTGAAATCTGATGAGCTAAGCACATTCCATTGAACTAAAATGTGAAAACCAGAGGCAGGCTTTTCGCAAATACAGAGCTGGAAATTGAAACTGGGAATCATACCAGTTTAGACTCTGCGGATGTGCCTCCTCAGTGCATGCCCCAGATGGCTTGTCTGACTTCCTTCATTCTCTGAAAAGCAGAATTCCAACATTAGATTACTCTCATTTCATATCCTGGTGCATTCATCTTTTTTTCCAGCTGTGTTGGCTCTCGCCATATATCTATACTGAAAGCATCATGGTGACAGCATTGGGTGAAAGTTATTCAAGTCAGGTTTAAAATATTCAGTTCAAATGTCCTGCTTGAGAAGCAGAGAAATTTAACCCACTATGATTTCTATTCTGCTGGGCTAATAGCTTTACTAAAAACAACCTTCAGTGAAGACTTCAAGTGGGAAGTGCTGCTGCAGATACTCTAGATGCAAGCCATTGAGATGCTAAGACTAAAGACTGCAATTTTTTTATTACATGTTTTTGAGTATTTAAAGTGTTAAGACTTCTCTTATGAAAAGGTAATATTTTAGACCTCTGCTAATTCACTGATATAGCCATCTGTAAGGGTCAAGCTTTTTGATAGGCTTAAACCCATCAGGTTTCAATCCTAGGCTAATAAATTACCAACTGTGAGGAAACACCTACTATAATAATTAAATTAAGATGCAACAGCTTGTGATCAGTTGATCAGGATGAAAAATATACATAAAATACTTAGCAAGAGTTCTTAATGCCACTTGATATCACAGCTGTCTGTGTAAAGAATTTAAACTTTGAAAATAATTAAAAAAAATAACTAAGTAGAACAAATTTGAAGGTAATATCAGTGTTGTGACATTTATGCACATTTTCTCTGGTATAAATAGGAGCAATTTGCAGCAACAGCATCATACCAGAACAGCAAACCCACAGCATAACAACGGTACAGAAATCAGTTTTACCAAACAGGAAACACTTGAACCTTCACTTTCTAGTTCTAATCTTGCATTTATGTTAGTATTTAATTCTCTTTCTTCACTACTTCATGATTTCTACATCCTTGCAGTTCAAACACATTTAAAAAGAAAAGATGCTGACAAATTGAGGCTTTAATATGCTGAGGTTTCTATTCCTCAATGAAAAGACTTCATAGCTGAGATCTCTAGGCATCCTTGGCCTTTTCAGGAAACTGGATTTCAGCTGTGTATTTACAGTAAGTGGCAAGCCATAATCTAGCCTGGCATACAAGCAGCTATTGTTGAGCCATGATTCAGGTACTCATGATTCCGTCTTGGCTCCAGGCTCCCAGCCCTATGCTAGCCATTCTACTGGTGCAGCTTCATCTGTCACTGGAAGAACTCACCAACAGAGCTGTGCAACTCGCAGATTTCTTTGGTTTGCTGGACAAAGGAGAAATAATGTATTAGTAGTTGTTAACCTGGACACATTTCAGTAAATCTGGAACTAAAACTTACTCCTTTTTTCTTTTCCCTTCCTTTTTTCCTCCCACAGCATAGCTATCTTTAGTGAAAATGTGCATCTACTACTACTCTGATCATCATCTATTTGTCATCTGAGTATCTTTGTACAGATTTAAAACTAAAAGCAACAATGCTACTGTCTGATATAGCGTGTGTTAAATACATAAGTAATCAAATACTAAGTGGTCACATTTCTCTATTCACTCCATACAAAAGACTAAATTATTACTTTATCATGAGCTCAAGGTAAGCATACTGTGTTGCTACTATGCTCCAGACGCTGTCCTGGTGGAAACTGGGAGATTCAGAAATTCAGTCAGTTACAGGCTTCTTCTTGGCTCTCTCACTTCTTTGGAAAGAGACTGTGTGTCTACTTTCAACAAGTGTCAATTCACATATTCTCTGACATATGAAGGCAACCATGTAGACGGCACACTGCATAAAAACCCTGCCTCATTTCACCTCCTTCTGTTCACTTAAAATAAGCAGATGAATCATAGAATCATTATGGTTGGAAGAGACCTTTATGATCATCAAGTCCAACCATTAACCTAGCACTGCCAAGTTACCACTAAACCATGTCCCTCAGTACTACATCTACATGTCTTTTAAATACCTTCAGGGACGGTGACTCAATTGCTCCCCTGGGCAGCCTGTTCCAGTGCTTGATAACCCTTTCAGTGAAGAAATTTTTCCTAATATCCAATCTAAACCTCCCCTGGCACAACTGGAGTCTGTTTCCTCTTGTTCTAGTGCCTGTTTTCTGGGAGAAGAGACCAATACCCACCTTGCTACAACCTCCTTTCAGGTTGCTGTAGAGAGCAATAAGGTCTCCCCTCAGCCTCGTTTTCTCCAGACTAAATCCCAGTTCCCTCAACTGTTCCTCATAACACTTGTGCTCTAGACCCCTCACCAGCTTTGTTGCTTTTCTCTGGACACACTCCAGCACCTCAATGTCTTTCCTGTAGTGAGGGGCCCAAAACTGAACACAGTATTTGAGGTGAGGCCTCACCAGTGCTGAGTACAGGGGGATGATCACTTCCCTAGTCCTTCTGGCTTCAGTATTTCTGATGCAACCCAGAAGGCTATTGGCCTTCTTGTCCACCTGGGCTCACAGCTGGCTCAGACAATCTCACGTCCTTTTCTGGCAGGTAGCCTTCCAGCCACTCTTCCCAAATCCTGTAGCGCTGCATGGGGTTGTTGTCACCCAAGTGCAGGATCCAGCACTTGGACTTGTTGAACCTCATACCATTGGCCTTGGCCCATTGATTCAGCCTGTCCAGATCCCTCTGTAGAGCTTCCTACCCTCAAGCAGATCAACACTCTTGCCCAACTTGGTGTCATCTGCAAATTTACTGAGGGTGCACTCAATCCCTTTATCCAGATTGTTGATAAAGATATTAAACAGAACAGACCCCAATGCTGAGCCCTGGGGAACACTGCTTGTGACCAGCTGCCAGCTGAATTTAGCTTCATTCACCACAATTCTTTGGGCTTAGCCCTCCGGTCAGCTTTTACCCAGTGAAGTGTATGCCTATCCAAGCCAGGAGTCAGTTTCTGTAGGAGAAGGCTGTGGGAATTGGTGCCAAAAGCTTTACTAAAGTCCTTTACTAAAGGTAGACAACATCCACAGCTTTTCCCTCATCCACTAAGTGGGTCACCTTGTCATAGAAGAAGATCAGGTTAGTCAAGCAGGACCTGCCTTTCATAAACCCATGACAGAGCAATTCTGTGCAGAACATTTTCCTTGTTGATGCACAACCCATGACAGAGTCCTATATGAGAACCCACTATTTGAACCTAGGAAACTGCTATTATAAAACAAGTTTAACATTTTCTATCATGAACACCGCCTGAAGATACTTCAAATGGTAGAAAGCTCCATTTCAGACCACAAACACAATAGCGTCTCTAAGACAGAGCTACTAACATTTGATATTCCTGAATCAAGTGTTCCAATCACTGGCTCTAAATTACATCTACTTAATAGTTTGGAAAGGACCCATGAAGTACTAACTAAAAATCTGATTCTTTAAACGTTATTGATTTTTTTTTTTCTTTCAGAATCTCCTTCAATTTAGAGACAGCTTCTTAATTTCCTCCTTTTACATTCAGTAGCTAATTAAAAATTGGTAAGGAAAAAGCTTCACAACCCCCCTCACCTCTGCCAAAGTGCAGTATTCCCATCCTCCTTTGAAAAGACAGTTTTACAGATCCAATGATCAATTCAGCACAGCAGCTTTTACATCTTTGCAACAAGGATTTGCAACAGAGTTTAGCTCAGTTAAAGATTATTTTAAGCTCACTTAGCATAAATAGCAATAACATTTACTTCAGCCCTGAAAATCAAACAAATAACGACACAAAGAGCCAATATTCTATAACTCAAAATCAAATAGGCAAGTATGTTTTCACAGTTTCCAGAATCCTAGGGAAGGGTCTGTGCCTATTAAAGTCACTGGCAAAATTCCCATCAAATTCAAAGGAATCAGAATTTAATGCACCTTTTCCTGCTGTTTAATCACAACATCAAAAAAACACATGGTGTTTCCCATACAATTCCTTGTAACATTCAGCCATGCCTTGAAGCTACCATTCCTTCTAGGATAAATAATCACATTGTTCTTTCCCTTGTCGCAGAAGATTTACATTTTTTTCAGAGCAGTTATATTTTAATCAAAGGAAAAACTGCATCTCTGCTCTAGAGAGGAGATGTGTATTTCCTAAATGGGAATGCCAAATCCTCTGCTCTATAATTTTACTGAAACTCAATGAATCTGACCCACACATTCTTTATTGCTATCTAGCACTATACTGCAATTTAGAGTGAAAACTGCTAACTTCTATCATCAGGCCAATTTATGTATTATCAGACAAACCTGATGTCTACAGTGAATTATGGGCATAGGAGTCATTATCTTCTAGGAGCACCTTGAAAACGAGATGTCTAATCTCAATAATGTAAGTTTCCTGGTTAAATAAATCCCCTGTGCTTAGTAATTCTATGCATTTATAGAAGAGATGTCACCCCCCCACACACCTCCTTAGACTTTAAAAAACATTTTACAGCCTCAAGGGGATTTGAATCCTCACTAAACAGAATTGATTTCTGTACTTACTACTTAGTATTCTTAATCACACAGTTCATGCATTTTTGTTATGTAATGGATTGGGAAATTCAAAGAACCAGCCTGTTTTGCAAACATTTGGCTTCCCATCACCCTACTTGCCTTTTACTTTGATTTTTTTTTTTTTTAATATCAAGATGACAGTCTTATTAAGCACAGCCTGCTTGAAACAGCTCCAAACAATCAACATCGCCCTCTAAATTTGTAGCCACCCAGGCCTTGCGTGAGCATTTAAGAACAGGATTTTGAAAGGCCAGCAGAGGTTTTCCAATTCACTCTGCAAGAAAGATTGCCTTTCCACATTTGCCTATAAGAATTCAGGTTAAGGACTTTAGTCATCTATTTCTTCCCTAAGATCCTGATCCAAAGGTAAATGAAGCCAAAAAGAACCCATCTATCGATCCGGGTACTTATGGCAACTTAATTCAGAGTTCCTCTACCAATTTACACACTAAGTTGGATACAGCCTGAGGATAGTCTCTCTAACCTAACTTGCACCCACTGCCTGCGGCCACAGGTACCCACTCCTGTTCCCACGCACCACCTTAGCTCCAGGAGATATCCACAGATGGCTGCTGACAGCCCCAAGCTGCAAGTGAAACAGAAAGAGCCAGCTGGCTCACACAGCCCACAGCACCTAGATGAGTAGCCTCTGAGCAGAATGTACTATTTTGTCCATACCACCATCTTATCTGCAGTTTTCCAGGCTGAAGCTGGTTTCCAGCCAGCCAATTCAGACTTGCATCTGCCTATATTTGTAGACACAATACCAGATTAAAAATATTGTTCTGACCTTCAGGAGTCTACGCTAAGACTCTTGGGTCCTGTCTCAGCTCTCACTCATACAAATCAGGAGGAATTCCCTGGAAGACAGTGAAGTCACAGTAGCATCTAGAAGAGAAAACTAAAGCCTAACAGTTTAATTGGTGAGTTTCTGGCTTATGTTCTAATTTTCTTATCAGGTGTGTGCAAGTCCCACCTTTCTGGAAATCAAGATTAGGAACTCATACTTTCCCCATACATTTTGCATTCATTTCTTGGATCTTTAGCTGATCTAGATATGTACCTACTGCCAGTAGCTTGTTCTTTTACAAATCATTCCAAATAAATTCTCTACTAGCACCCTATTTTGACTGTTCTAATTCTGAGTTAAAATCAGTGGCTTTTTAAAACCAACTTCCTGATAAAAAGCAATTCTTTTATACAGCCAGAGAAGACCAGCAATCCGTATCAGCTATACATTAAAAGCTATACAGTTGCTGTTGTGCCAGATAAAGTTTTTCTCTAACACTCTGCAATTTAGGTTTCAATCTGTACTTAGTAAAATACAGTGATAAAACCTAATGCCGTAGGCTAGTTCTGAAGTGTGAGTACCAATGCATCCAGGAAGTACAATATTTTCTTAAAATACAAAGATCTAAACACTTTAGGACTGCAAATGTAGCCATGGAATAAACCACACAAAATAGTTCATGTCGCAATAATAAACACATGCTGCTGCACAGAGCACTTCTTCCCACCACCTTACTGTTTTCCATAGCTTAACAGATCCATGTTGTTTGGACAGACTCTTTAGATGAGTTGGAAATACCTCTGGACAGAGCCTTAGTTGTTAGATACTACCAAAGCTTCATATTTTTCATCTAAGTTCTGCCACCTCATCCAGTGTCACCAAACAGTTACAGCCATGTAGCTAATTTTTGCAACAGTGCTGTTTTTCAGAGGCAAGGATACATCAACTAAGGCAGTGGCAATTTGAGCTGTTTACATCCCTGTGCATGTGATTTGCAGAGCCTCCAGCTTGGAGTGTCCTCGTTTTTGACTATCCATGACCCTGATATGCTGTCTTACTGCCTCTCCATGTGTTATAGCACTTTCCTTCACTTCTACAAACATAACGTGCCATGTGAGAGACGAACAGTATTTGCCTCTTAGGGCCCCTTTAAAAAAAGTGGCAGTCCTCATGTCCTGTGGCACCTCACGCCTTTATGTACCTGCAAAAATATTCCCTGTCTTTACCCACTATTGCAGAAATTGCTGTCTTTTATTAAGGTAATTAAATATGCAGAAGAGGCTGATGTTAAGGGGAAGAAGTCTGTATACTGCTGTCAGAACATGTTGCAGGAGCAACACATAGGATATCAGTGTGTTCTGAAATATTTGGGGAAAACAAAATTTAAATTTGATTATCTCATGCCAGTAAAAAATTGCATCAGCTACACACTGTCTGCACCAGGCGCATTAAACCCAGGCTTATACAGTGGGAACTGTAGATGCCATCTGCAGCCCTAGAATAACCTTGGCAGCATACCAGCGCGTATTCATTTCTGTGGAGAACACCCTTGCTTGCTGTAGCTGAGTCCTCATGGTACTTCAGACTGCCAAATCATCTCAGAGCTAGTAACTGGATATTATCACTTATTTAAATCCACCCTAGTTAAACAAGATGCTTGGAGTTGCCAGTTCCTGAAACTTTATTAAAGGTTGAGTAGGTAACCTTTCTCGCCTCCCCCACTCTTATTTAGCAGAACATGGTTACCTCAGGCAACTCAGCAAAAGTCTACAATGAATAACTTGAAAACTGGAACATACATGAAGGAAACAGAAGAGAAGAAAAAACCTGTTGAGGAAATTTTAATGTTGTTCTGCTTTAGGTAGAGCAGGATCTTTCAGCAGGAGAATTAGTATCGTCTTAATGAATTATAGACGAGAGGGGAGAAGGAGGGAAAACTGCACAGCAGTATTTCTGTATTTGCATGGGAACTTCTACCTGGATAGCTTAATTGTTTTTAACTTATGAGAAAAAAGAACAATCAAGACAGTTGTTGAAGAAGACTGGCACCCAGAGATGTGCAAAAAGGGTACAGACAACAAGTAGTTACAGATCAAAGACTTGCACATCAAAGTGACCCATCCCCCTGCGATTCCCCCTGGTCTTATTTCACTCAAATGCTTCAAAGTAGGATTCAATGGAATAGATGACTTTTTTTATCCTGCATAACCATGGAACAGACAAGATTTACTCTAACTCTATTGAAACCAGATGTGGTACAACAACCTGTTACCTTAATAACTCACGAAAGAAAACACTGCTATATGTAGAAAGTGATGTCCACCGATAAACTCCAAATGTCCATCAGGAGTAGCTTAGTGAATCACACACATATTGGTCTAGTGCTACAAACCCCTAGAAGCAATTTTAGCCAGTATAGTGCATAAGTAGGACTTCAAAGATGGCTCTTCTAGGCATACCTTTCTACATTCACTGTAGGCACTCACATGGTACTATTATTACCACATTTAAAACTTAACAGTCTTTAGTACAGCTATCCTTTGAACATCCCTATGACAGGGGATGTGGTACTATTTCCATGTCATCATACAGCTGAGCCTATTGTTTGTATCACTAAAAAGCATAGTCATATACGTGTCATCCAGTGTTCACTGATGATGATGTCTGAATCCAAAAAACTGATTTTCAAATCTGTAGTTTAAGTTACTTCCTCACTCTTAAGGTGCTTAAAGATACTTAGAAATGTAGTTTGTCTGTAAAGAAATCCAGATACTGTAGAATTCTTGACAAGATTGAGCAGCTAGACAGGTACCCTACATTTAAGTTAAATCAGGATCTATATTTTATACATTCATGTTCCTATATTACCTCTGTGATTAATCTGATTGCTTTCCTCAGAGCAAACTTACCCAAAGAAGCTTTGTAGAGAATAGGGGTAAAGAAGCGGACAGGACTTGCCCCTCCTGCTGTCTCTTACCTGTCAGCCCACCCATCGCAGCCCAGCAATCGCAGCACCTTTTCTCACTGTAGGGCTTAGGGTTCAAATTTTCTTCTGGGTTTCTGTTCTCGTCTTCTATGGGATTTCTCCAACCAAGTGAGAGATTTTTTTCTTCTCCAGAATATTGAATTATCTGTTCTACTTTATACAAACTAATTATATACCAATTGAGCTAAGGGGGGTGGGAGGGTGGGGGATGTGTGTGTGCACATGTTTGCACATGACTGGCCTGCTTGCTGGAGCAGTCACTTGACAGGGGATACAACTGGGTTCCCCAGTCCCAGGCCAATAAACATCAAATATTAATTTAGTTCACTGGAGCAGAAGTGAAAATTGTTGCAGCAAGTAAAATAAAATATTTTGGAGGACTGGCTATAGGTGCTCAGGCAAGAAGTCTGCAGAAGACAGAAATCTGAACAACACTTGTGTGGTTTTGTGGATTTGTGTCCTGAGCACCCAGTGAAGATACTTGCTTGTGCTAAGAATGAAACTGGAAACAGTTTAATTCTCCAATTAGTCTGTAAACTGTGCAGTATATGTAGTACAATTGCCAGTCTCTAATTTTCTTTATTATCTCTAATGTGTGACCTCTGGAGGGACAAAGGATGGCATGCATCTTTTTACTCTGTCAGCTCCCTCTGCTCAGTGCTTACCTCCTTCCTCCAGTCTCTGGAAACTTACAGGACAGAAACTGTTAGGGTGAGGAAGGAACCATTTCATAATGGCAGTGGGAAAGCCAAATGCAATGAGCTGATTACTTGTAGCTTACTGCTGTGTGCAGCATTAACCACAGGAAAGTCAGACCATTTTGTCAACAGCGCCTTGCTGTAAAAACCCAGTTGGATTGAATGGATACGGGGAATCTTATGTAAGTGAAAATGATGATACTATGTGAAAACTGAATAGGAGAGGATAAATGTTTATGCATATGTCCTAGCCCAGAACTGGAAACTCTTACTGTTACTACAAGTGGTGTTAGCCACAGCCATAGCTTTGCTGAAAGTCAGTTCACAGTTAAAGAAGATATATTCTTACTTAAAGACATGTTATTTATCTCATATACAGCAGCTGAGCCGTAATATATTATTAAGGGATTAGATAGTCAAAAAGAAAAAAAACAATATGAGGGCTGGAATTATTTTTTCTGGATGTGACTAATAACAATTTCAGTCACTGTTGGAGATGAAGTAACTCATCCGTTCTTGCCCAAACATCTCAGTGTACTGAACAGTATGTCTGCTCATGTGGTCTTAAGTACTACAGAGATGTTTTCCCATTTTCAGAAGGTATCCTACACTTGCATGTTACCTGTTGATTTTATATTAATCCTAGTAGCAGAAGATTAGATAGAGTCCAGCCTACAAAAGCCAGTGGGAGGAAAGATAAATAGGAAAAAAAGGTCAGAGATGAGAAATTGATCTGTAGGAAATGTTTGCAGTTTGCAGTGGAAACTGAGAAAAAAATACCACATAACATAAAGATTCAGTGCAGTTGTCTATGAGAGAGGTCCAGGCTTTCACACAGAAGTCCTAATGAATTTGACAGAGAAATCTTAGGGAAAATTTTTAAATCAACTTACCACTTTCAGGATGAAATGTATATTCTTGAGGCAGAGAAGTATATGTGTATATAAATCCTGTATTCCATAAACAGTTTTAAAATAATGTCTAGAAAACCTGCAAGTATAGGTCTTCTGCCCTCTTTCTTATTAAAATCTATGTTATAGTAATGGGTTTATTTACAAACTAAACAAGAACTCTATGATGTCATCTGTTTGACAGAAAATCGCAGTAAACTTGCCACTTGAGCATTATAATTTTGTATTTGCCAAAACTCTGAAATGATTGAAAAACTAATGCAGTCACAAAACTCCACTAAATCTAAGTGCACAGCTTAAACAGAAGTGTCTAGAAAAAATACCAAAGCATACAAGTGAAAACAAATATGAGGGGGATATAATTATAAGGGATAACAAGACTTTGGTTGTAATCTCTTGCATGTATTGGTATTATCAGCTGAATCTTTGGATAGGCCTGATCCAAAGTCTGCTAAATGTTAATGAGGGTATTTGGTTTGATTTTAATAGGTTCTGAACTTAATCCTAAAACATTTTGGGTTTGTGATGTGAAGCACAGTGTATGAACACAACCCTTATATGACATGAAGTATCACAAATAGTGTCTCATTATTCTTTATTTGTAATGCAGCAAAAATAGCCTTTTTAGAAGTAAAGACTCAGGAAAATAAATTTTTCAGCAGTGCATTTCGTGAGTCCGTGCACTTAGATTTTTGGCTTAGATGTACTATGATCAATATTTCCAGGTGAAGCAATTAATTTCCTCTGTGTGGCATGTGAATAAAACTCTTGCAATGCAACTTTGACTTTCATTTTAGTTGCAGTCTGTTATTGCTAATGAAAAAAAATACTTCCTAGCTTTTCTAATGTATCAGCTAGATAAATTGTTAACACTTAAGAACTCCCCAGGCAGTAATGAATGACACAGTTTTCTGTGTTATCCCTGATAAAGTTTAGGATATGGAAAGCAGTTTAATCCTCTTTCTATACTCTTCCATCTGTGCTTTAGAGCTACCATAGTAAATTACTACATACTGAAGCACTGCTTCAGATGCAATTTCATATTTTCAAAGCTGAGATAATTTTACTCCACAGTGTATTTTTTAATCTTTGTAAAAAAAAAGTAAAATGTTTAAGGAAGCCAGGTCAGATAACATTGTTGAATTTAAGAGATGGATGGCAGTTTTCACTGAAGTAGACCTTTCATAAAGGTTGCTTGGAATACAGAGTTAAGCCAAACTAATCACTTTGTTTACAGAAAATCTGCAATGCAAAGTGTTAAGATTTAACTCAATTGTAATCTTTTGTTAATTATAAGACACTCTTTATGCAGGAATAGCTGCTGACAAATGTGGCTTGAGACACTTTTCATTGTATCTCAAATGTTTTTGATTCTGCTTTCATATTGCAGGATGAATTTACTTGGTACAATTTTGCCATTAACCTGTTCAGTCACACTTAGGGCTCATTTCTTTCTCTGTGAGGGAAGCTTAAGTCTTGTGTTGGATTTCTCCACATTTTATCAGATGTGCATTTTGCTGCTGTCTAATCATTACAGATAAAGGGACCAATTTAGTATCTATTGGAGTAAATTGACTGACTCAGTTCAGACACCGAGCGTAAGCAGCTGCTCCAAGAGTAGAAGTGAATACAGACAGAGAGAGAGACTGATTTAATAAAGTTCTCCATCTTGGCATTTTTCTGCATCCACATAAAAACCTACATTCAATAACACCACAGAAACCCAGTCAGTCCAGGGTCTTGCTGAGGTCACCATATGGTAGTGGAACAGCTGGTTAATGTTAAACCTTCACAAAATTGAGATTATACTTACAGGAAGCAGCAGATACTTTGAAGAATCTGCAGCCACAGTGCGGCATTTAAGACAGACAGCAACAAATCATCAAAACACTCTGCCAGAGAAAAAGCTCCTCTGTAACCCTTTGTTACTTTGAATTTCAAAACGACATCTTACTAGCTATTTTATGTCCAGGGACTAACCTGGAGAACACAGCCCATCCCACCTGCTGACCTAAACGCATCTAAACAAATGTCTGTCACCTCACAATCAGATTACAACAATCCAGCACTTTCTCTGAGACTTGGCAATTGCTTCTAAGACTACTGAATTGTCAAACCTGAGTTGAATCTCCTGAATTGGGGGTGGAGAAAAAGGGTCTGTGGAATTTTTGGGGGAGAGGGGCAGGTAATCCAGCTCTGCAGAGGTTAGGCTGCTGACATTGAAACAGAGCTGTTTCATGCTGTGTATGCCAATAAGAAACTCCTCCTGCTCACTTCATTTTCTCTGGGTCTTCGTTGCCGCACACCCACCGCTGGGATTGCTAAGGAAGAGGCTCCTGTCTTCACTGCTTTACCCACACACATCTGCTCCTCCCGTGTGGGGTGGGGTGGGCGGTGAGCGAAGAGCGTCTCGGTTGGTAAACCTGGATTTGTGCTCACCAGTGGGAGAAGTGACCCATGGAGTTTGAGACAGCTTGGTAGCAATCAAAAAGTAGCCATTGTGGCTAAATTATAGTCGTATATTGTAAGAATAGTGAAGTGGTGCAGCTACGCTGCTGTAAAGATGGAAGTTTCAGAAAGCTCTTGAAAAAATAGAAATACCTGAATATAAGGTGCTCATGTGGTCTTAAGTTTGTCCCTTTGGGTACCTAGTATGATGTTATCAATATTGACAGTAATCCAAGGGATCATGTAGGAGAAGCAGGGAGGGGCTCTAAACCCTGCCTTTGGGGGGGAAGGAAACCTCACTTCAAAGCTTATGCCTCAAGAGGCAGGAGAATGAGTTACCTTGAGCCTGAGAAGGTCAGAGAATAGGGGGAACTTCTGGTCACAGCCTGCTTCTCCCTGCTTCCCTCCTCATCCCTGTGCTGTCACCTTCCCTGGGATCCTGGATGGCAGCCCAAAGGCCCACTCCCCAGAGACAGCATTTTTCTCCCTGCACACCCACAATGACTCTGAAGAACAGGAGGGGGAAATAAAAAAAAACAAAAGGAGAGGAGGAGGAGGACCTGGCTACTCTTCTGCAGTTTAACCTGAACATCGTTTCGTAAAATTAAACAACAGATGCTTCTCAAGGACATGACACATTGTAGAGGCCTCCTTGAAGTAGGGGAACTGCTAAAGCCTTCCAGCTAAGGTTGACAGATTTTCTGATAACAGAAAATGAAGCAGTCTAAAAATATGCTCTTCCAGCTACCCCTACAATCGGTTGCAGGTAGATCATAACATTTTTCATAAATGCCAAAGCAAGCTGTCCTGACATCATTAGTCCTTTAGTTAAGGCACTGATAGAAGAAGAGCTAATTATTTATGAGTATTCAAAGTGCTATTAGGACAAAGAAAGCACATAAACAGATTGACGTGAACACTCTTAATAACCTGATCCAAAGATAATTAATGGTTTCCAGTCCTGATTATTTTTTTTTTAGTTTTTGTGGCTATGATACTACTTGACTACATGTTCTTTATTATACTGCTGTATGCAATAATAATTTAGAAGTGTACAAAGAGAAAGCAAACAGGTTTTGAAATGGCTAGCTAAAACTTAGGTAGTTTTTATAACTTGTCGATAAAAGAATGGAAATACTGTACCTGGTATAGTAGAAATCAAGTTTGGACCTTGGATACAAATGTAGAGGAAGACACATATTCTTAATGGAATAAGAAAATTAGTTAGCCTTTTAGTTAATTTGTGTGCTAGGTTGGAAATACTTGTAAACAAGGTAACTGAGTTATTTTGGAACTGAGCATCCATATAAACTGCTAACGAAGTAATGCTAGGATTTCTGAGACATGCAAAGTTACTGCTTGAATAAAACTATGACTCTGCAAACATCATAATATAGGAGAGATGTAAATAAAATACCAAATATATCTAAAATATTAAGTATTCAAAATATATTGTGGAGCACCAAGACAATGGAAATAAACTGCTTAACTTAACCGTATAGGCATTAGAGGGTTCAGTCACAGGAGGATCTGTTTCTCTTTGTCAAGTCTTGTGAAATCACAGAAATCCTGACTGGGATGTAGGGGTCTGCTTAATACTAAAGAATATTAACAATAAACAGTGTTTAACTTAAATGTCACTATGTCTACCCTGCAAGTGTACCATATTTCCTACTAATCTGTTAATAACATTCATGAAACTGTTTAGAAGGCATTCAATAGCCATCAGACAGATTTACCTGGCCTACCATTATCTGACAATCAACATCTCTTCGCTGGAGCTTGGGATACAGACAATCAGAGTCTCATTGTGAAACCAGAATGTACGACATGACAAGCTGGGAGAATGTTTAACAATAGAGTAAAATGACAAGTAAGAAGGTTTTGATAAAACTATGAAAAGAATTCTTTGTTCTTTTTTTAAAGGAAAATTTGTGCTTCCTCTCAAAATGCTTTCCAGGAAACACTTATTTCCTAATCAGTTCTAATCATAAGTTATTATGAAGGGCATTAGTAATTTTTTCTCCCTCTGACAAGAAAAAAAAAAGCAATTAAATGACACAGATGTCACTTGTTCTCATGAGTATGTCCAACTGTGCCAAAATAGTATTACCCGTAAAAGACAGTAAGCAGCATTTGAAAATGTTAGTGTAACCAGCCAGGGACAGATTACACTCGGGCTCATAAAGAACAAGAGTAGCAAGAAGGAAGAGGAGCGTGGGGGTGTTAGAAGAAACAGGAGCAAAGGAGGATACAAGAGAGCTCTGTGCATTCCCTGCCTTGAGTTCACTTGCAGACACAAGACCTAGTCTGTTTTTTGCAGCTTTGTAGAAATGTCAAGAGTGTTGAAAGCAGCATCCATCATTTCACCAAAGGGGACAGGGATTTGACCCTATTCACTCACGCATTGGCCCACAGAGCTGGCTGCATATGTACACCGTATACGTATATGCACTCTATTAAGAAGACTCTGTCAGAGGCTACCAGAGGGCTTCCAAGAGAACTGTGTAATGTTCTTTGAGTGACTCCCTCTGTTCTTTGGAGATGAGGTGTCAAAGGAGTAGCTAGTGCAGACAGGCACAAGAACCCTTGAACACCCTCATGTTGGTTAATGCTGTGCTTTCCACACAGTGTGTATAGCCAGTCTATACACGGAGTTAAATAATTGTGGCTAATCAATGGCAGCCTAAACTTTTGCCAAGCAAATTTAGTTAACCGTTCAAAACACGTTTGTGAGATTCCGCAAAATGAACAGCTTACCCTCCACCTTTGTGAAATTACTGTTAATCATTCACTAATGTCTGCATCATCCTATTTAAACCTTCCCCCTGTGGTTTTAGACTTCTTTCTGCTTGCTAATCCACCACAGGGGAGTGATATGTAAACATGCAAATACATTTTTATAGGCTTTGCCTATTTGTGGTGGTAGGTTCTATCAAGCCATATTTATAGCCTCACCGAAAATTATTTATAATTCATTCGTCTCACATTCAATTAAATTAATTTAAAGGTATAATTCAATTTAACAAACATGCAGCTCAGTGTACTGAGCAGTGAGACATACTGCAGCTGTTTCAGGGATGCTGTACTTCACTCCATCTTTCTGTTTTCAGCCAGCCTCCTAGCTCAGTGGTATTCTTATATATCGAAGCAAGTACCACACCAGAACAACAATGGACTATAACAAGACAACAGCTTTCAAACCTCCAAGCTGTGTAACTATTACTTAGCTATCCCAAATTTCTCTAAATTTTCCTTCTCCATGAAAAGTGTGTCCTTCACTCTCTATTATCAACTCCTGTTGATATGAACTACTGCACTCTTACTCCTGACTCTGCTGAAGTCCGTTATAGACAACCTTTTCCTGTGATTTATGCCTCATTATAAAAATCAAATTTCTTGGTTGTCAAAAGTAAATTGACTGCAGCAAGCTGAAGGAACTAACTCCCTGACATACAGAGCCATCACACCAGGCTAAGGGTGTAACTTCAAACGTGATGGAAGGATATCCTATAAATACAGAGCTCTCTTAGAAAGGAAAATGAAAAACTGATTATCAGGTTGAGTGAAAAAGTGCAAACTGTCTCTCTCCTAACCTTAACCTTAACCACCAGGATGGGCCGAGACTTGGCCCACACTCAGAAACCATCACCTAGATAAAAAAGCTGTCAGGAGAGAAATTGTTCTGTAGGATACCGCTCCTCTTGCCAGCCCTTTTGCAGCCCCACTACAACTGGAGATCTAGAAGCACAGTACATGTTCAATAGACCCTTCATTATATCTTTCTTCATTGATTTAACCAGCCATTTCTCATCAGTGCTGAAACACAACTTAAATTCCAAACTTCTTTCCAGCCATTCGCAATTCTAGTAAAAGAACAGTTTTTAAATTGACAAGGATATATTGTATGGGCCATACATTTAAAATAAAACAAAGGATCCAGATTTATGTTTTTCCTTTAAAACTATAGATGTAATAATAAATTTGTTTTATGGGAAATTTTTGCATTAAAATTAATGGCAGTAACTACATGAAGACACGTAGTCCTTTTTACACACATACAGAAATATTACAGACTCTAACACCCAGCACATTTCCTCACATTTTCTTAATTTTCCACAGCTATTTTGTAATCTTTTTTTAAAAAAACTTTATTTTATTATTTTTTGTGTATTATCAGTTTTAAAACATTATTTTCTTCTTCTATTTACTTTGAGGACATGTAAATTAACTGGTTGTCCCTGTTTGAAGTAAAACTGAACCAATTTTGTGTTCTGTAATTTTACATGTTAGCTAGGCCTCCTCTAACTCTCTGAAATTAACGGCATATTGTGGAGAAACTGCTCGTTCTCAGAATGGTAAGACCAATGTTTGTGCTACGTGCCAAGGAATGGTATGCAGAGCGGCCCTTGCTTATACTTATTGCTATAACAATCAAGGTCAGCCCATTTTCGTTATTTGTCCCTTAGAGGGTTGGAAACGGAAAGAACGTAGAGGGGTCACACCTGTGGGGAGGAGTGGACAGGACAGGTGACCTAAACCTGACCAACTGGGATATTCCATCCCATCTGCCCCATGCTCAGTATAAAAGCTGAGGGATCAAAGGGTCAAGGTGCTTCCTGTGACGGCTGACGTCCGAAGAGGACTCTGTCTGTTCATCTGCCTTTGATCCCGATCCCTGTGTTCCTGACTCCAGAGCTGGAATCCAGTTCGCATCCATCGCTGAGTCCAGTCTGGGACTTCCCCAGTGCCTGCCAGTGACAGGACTGTCATCCTGGGAGCTTGATATGGTTTTGTAGATATTGTATATATTGTATATATTTCATTATTTTCTTTTTTATTTTAGTATTAATTCTTCATTAAAGTAGTTTAGTTCATTCTAAACTTCTAAATCTCCTTATCTCTTCCTCTCCTCTTTTGCGGGGCGGAAGGGCCATCTGTCGATCCGGTTTTGGTGATTTCGGCTAAAACGACGACACTGGTTGAATGCACCAATACTATTAGAGGTCCATAGGCTACCCCATATATCCTGGACCCTTTGTTTCCAGAGGATTAAAATTACACCAGCTTCCGCAGCGAATAGCACTGAAGGTATCATATAAGTGAGCTGTGTTTCTGATTGACTTTGACTTCCCCATGCACATGACCAAGAAGCTATTGTCAGTAAGGTTAGCAACAGACAACTTTGGGGCTGAAGCAGGAACAAAGGATGAACTTCCACATCTAGCTCTGCAGAGAAACACCTATCTCATCAAAAGGTCACAGTTAAATTAACTTTGCTTAATATTTTAAATGGTATATCCTTATGCTGCATATATTAAATGCTAGTAGATGACATGTAGAAGTTTAGAAATTAATTTTTTTCTACTACCTTCCTGTATGTAGGAAATCTTAACATATTTACATTATCCACATCATTCTCCTTTATCCTGTACTTCTTTTCTCTCTATTCATGCACATATATGTGAAGGCCCTTGCTAGTTTTAGCTTCATTCTTTTCTGTTATTCTTTGTTGTTACCAATCTACCCTAAAACTTGGAAAAAAGCATGTACTACAGTTACTGCTTTGTGTGTCCCATACCAGCAGAGCAAACTACATCATCAAAACAAAAAAGCTGAATATGTCAAACACACTGCATGAACAAACTGAAAAAGAAGAAAGCATTTTCTCTACATTTCTCTGTTTTGGTACTTCCAGACTCATTTATCACAATAAAGGGGGTCATATTTATACTCTGATAGGTGATTCTTGAGTTGGCATGCCACTTCAAGCTTTAAAGGCTTCTTAACACAGATTCTGACTTTAGTAAAACCTGAAATTAACAAATATACCAGGCTTTGGACCAAAACGGTTTATTAGTGGTCCACCCACCCCCTCCTTCCTCTCCCCCCATCATATCTGAAGAATGTCATGGCCTTACAATGGCACACTTTTTGAACCTTTTCCAATTTCAGATATTTCCTTTCTCTTTTAATACCTCATTGCTTTTGCATCAATTACAGCCTGACCTAAAGCCACACTGGCAGTGAATGTGATATATAGTAGAATCCATTTAAATGAATTTCTGATGAAAGAATAAAACTGTTAAAAGAATAAATTTACTGCATAGATTTATACAAATCCTGTATATGCACTGAAATCCTCTTAAAGGAAAAACTGATGGAAGATTAAAATGTTAAATGAATTAAAACTCAGCATCCTAGTGAAATATAATGATTATTTGACCTATTAAATGAATAGCTCCACTGACCATATAATGGTAAGTATTCAAATATATGTCAATTTTAAATATGTAGTGAAAAAATGTAAAGCAAACAGTGATCAATGGGAATATCTATTAAGACAATAAACTTACAGAATAGAAGTGAAATGTTCTTGAAAGGTCTTTGTTCACCCAGGCACGAAGCTAGCAAGTCCTTCATTTCAGTTGAGAAAAGAGACTTTTAATGATTATTAAAAGTTATTAATTGCACAGCATAAAAGTAATTTTTGCTTTGCTCAATTTCAGCATATTAAAATGTCTGAGATAGCCATGCTCTTTCCTTCCAGCAGGACTCCACCTGTGGCAAATTTTTAGGGATCTGTTTTAAAAAAGATATTGATCAACACCTGCCATTAGGGCTATCTGTATTCCATTTTATGGAAACTATCTTTTAAAACAGTGCCAAATTTTTCATCACCGTGAAACATACAAAAATATAAATGTTGAAAGTACTGTAACATTTATTTAATTTACGTAATTTTATCATATAGTCAAGAACATAGCATATAGACATATTTCTGATAAATACTACATATATGTGTTCCAAAGCTAAAATAAAAATTAGGCATTCTGTCTTTCCCCATCAAAAGCACTATTTTGTTAGCACTAAAACCCTGTGAAGTGATCCCATTTTGAAAAAAAAAGTGTGCTTTATTTGTATATCTTGGGTTTGGCCAGCTCTTTAAGTAACTGTTTTCAGGTTTAAATCCCATATTAAACGACTGAAAACGTGCACTCTAAATCCCCTGCCAATGAGTTGAAAATTATTTTATACATCAGCTTCCTACCTGAGAAGAGTTGAGTTCATATTCAGTTTAGGTCATAGGTGAAATGAGTTTGTCAGTCGCTATCTAGTCTGTAATGAATTTATATCTTGATCACAAAATTACTGTACTACCCAATTAAATATTGCCTGAAGGTACTGTTCATTAAAGATGGAGACCCAACAATGGATATTAGAGACTGAAGTGCATTTTCAGTGTATGGAGAACCGTAAATCCCTAGATAGTTCTGTCTTGGTAGCAAGATGCTATGCATGGAAATGGTGTCCTTCCTCCTGTCAGGTCTTCATGTTTGCACCACTTTGTGTTTATATGATCTTACAAATTTCCAAAATTTCATACCAAGAAATACTATAAAACTTGAGTAACAGCCTTCTCTGCAGAAAAAGCTTTGTAGAAACTCAAGGGATTTTTTTAGTGACTACGTATGCAACTGTGATTATCCTTTTGTCATTTATCTCAAAGTCTATATTTTTGAAGCATGTATGGATAAAGCAAAGCCTTTATTGGAGAGGTCTGGCTGGCAGCGAAGTGTGCTGAAAGCTACAGCTTACCTATACTGAGGGAACAAAGAGTATGTGTGAACTGTAGGCCACCAGAAGAATACACATGTAATGGTACAAAAGTAACAATCCTTTCTTACAAAAGAAGATGACTTCTGTCTGTACCCCTCCTGAAAGCAAAACCAGATGGATATGAAAGGCCAGGAGGGATACTTAGGCCTTTAGATGAAGTTAATTTCGAGTCCTTTGAGTTTCCCTGTGACTCTCCCATGAGCTTCAGAAAAATTTGGGCAAGGGAAGATTTGACTGCCTGACTGGTGAAATGCAAGGAAAATGTGTCTTGGGAGATTTGGTAGTGGAAACCTTTCAAGGGATAATTTCTCCTTGAATTTCCCTTGTTACAAGTGTGATATCCCCTTTGTCTTCCACTCACACTGAGATCTGAGACTACAGAGAAATTTTTAATTTACCAAACATCCATCCACCATTATGTTTTTGTAATCAATACAGAATAATAGCCATAAAAAGAAAGCTGGAAATAACAGTGCAAACACATCAGTCATCCCTAAAATCATGTTCTACTGTACCTTATTGAGCAAAAATGTACGTGAAAATACAAATAGCTGATAATAGGGAGACAAAGAAGATTAACTCCAGAAATACAAACATATTGGGTCAAGGTTTGGCAAATTAGAAATTTGATGATCATGTTAGGATGGTCAGTGAGACTACCTTGTTGAGAAATGCAATCTAGTTGAGAGCTGGGAAATAAACAGCTCCTGTTGACAAGCTGCTAGAGATGCCAACCACTGAAAAGCACAGCAGATGGCTGCATAAGAAACAGGGGGTATCCAAAACCAGTAAGGAGTCAGCAAGACTGGAGAGAAGCTGCATGAGAAATATAGTTACAGAACCTTGTTTCGGTAATGGTTTTACTGGGCCATACAGAAAGAGCACTTTTTCTTAATGATGTAGTGACAAACTAGATGAAGTGTGGAGCACATTCCAAGAAGCCCTTCAAGGGGCAAGCTCCAAGCAAGGATCGAGAGGATGCTGCATATACATGCAAGAATTAAATACATTTTGAGATATATGCAAGTGTTAATAGCTTTATGGGACAGCAGAAAAATGTTAATGTGAGGGAGGTCTTGATTTTCTGTTGCTTCACATAAATAACAGATTGCATAATCCAATATTCACAGTAAATTCTTTGGCCACGCTCCAGAGAAACCCACATTTCCATCCTCATCTCTTGGGAGTCCTCTTCTGAAAGACTCCTCCTTTTTAACAGTTCATCCCACATCCCTTTCTGTTAGTATGAAAAAGGAGAGTCAGCTCACCATATCTGATTTTTAGTCTGATTGAACACTCAGATCAGGTAGCTGCAACCTGTCCTCTAACCCCTTTTTTTGCCAAACTCTTCTCTTAAATCCTTGCTTGTCACAGTGGTGAAGATGACTGAATCAACATAAAAAGGTCTTAAACATCTTTTGTCTTCAGGAAAAGAAATAACTGAATCAGGATCTGAATCTATGAATGATGTTTAAGTGGGTTAATCTGATTTAATCCAAGAAAATCAGACTCAAACCACGCTCCTTGAGAGGACTTTAATTTTGTTTTGTGTTTTTTAAACAACCTAGGAAACATCTGACCTCCCTACTGATAATTTTTCTGTACTATTTATAAGTACTTTTGAAGGTGCTGATTACAATGCTGAATGTCAATAGGATTCTGTCTGCTATTAAAGTTATTACTATTGCTGTAGTACTTAAGCGACAATTACGGAGCAAAGCCTCACTGGGCTATAGGCTATGCAGATCCAGAGTAAAAGACAGTTGCTGTCATAAGAATAATATGAGAGACATTAATATTTAACATGGATCTACACAAGGAAAAACATGAAACTGGTCAGCATGACAGAGGGGAGGGAGTTGGATCACCAATGCCTTCATTGACAAAGAGAATTTTAAGGAAGATTTGAAGCATGATAAAATAATGAACATGATATTCTTTTCAGATATTTATTGGGATCATTGCCCAAGAATGAGGGTTATCATGCGAAAGTTTTGATATGTTTGATACTTGATATGAATGTAATTGGTTTGTCAAGCAGAATGAACAGTCCTGGGCACTTCCGAGAGAAAAGGTTTTAGTAAGTTCAGTTGGAGAGGTCTGGTGGAGCAAGAGGGGAATAAAAGTGAGGATATAACTGGAAAAGTAGATCTTCAGAGTTCTAAATAGCCCCTTCAATTAAACAGAAATGAAAAGGAGAAAGAAAAGGGTGCATATGAAATTTGTAGTAAGATAGGAAAAACTGAAGTATGACTACTGTGAAGAGAAAAGATCAAGAATAGTAAGATAAAGGATAGGCTAAGGGAGGGAAAAATATAAAAATACAAGGCAGATTGAGAACAAAATAGGATGGTATTGGGGCAACTAGATGTGACTAGAGAAGAAGTGTGACTCAGGAGCTTGCACCTGAGTCAGAGGAGATAACACCACTTGCAGAACCATTACAAAGACTGTAAAGCAATCTGGGATGGTGCAGGGAGGTCAAGTGATCATTTCATGGAAGAAAGGCATATACAGTTTTCACTGGAATAAATTGCTGTCAACATGTGCAGAGAAGTCAAGAGCAGGGATGTAGAAGGTTTGAAAAGGGGATGCAAGATGGGAAAAATGTGGCTGAGATTGTAGGCATGGGGTTTGGCTGAGCTGGAAGAGAAAAATTATTTAGTCAGGAAGACTAGAATTGAAATAGAAGAGAAATTATTTTGCAATGGGGGGAGACGGGCGTGGAGAAGAAGCTTTCATTGAAACACTGCAGTGTATATACACAAGTGCAGGAAGTTGTATGTTGAAAGTGATTCTGAGTTGCAGCTTGGTGGGGCAGACCACACAATTAGAGAACACATTGAAAGAACTAATGGTAAATGAGAATGGGAAAAAAACAATGCATCAAAGTATAAGCTAAAAAAACTTCTAACAACAAACCAGACACACCCCCAAAAAAAAAAAAAAAAGCCAAAAAAAAAAAGCCTGAGAGTGGATGAGAAGTTATCTGCTCTTGGCTACAAGAAATGATGGGGAAAAAGATCAAGCAAGAAGGCCTGTGGGTGACACTGACCTTAGTATCTTGAGAATAAATACTTTCTTACCATGTGTTCTCCAGGGTGGAGAAATGCCACACTTCAGATCAATTCTATTGATACAGAACAGGAATGTGTCATGATTAAATTATTTGTGTGACGTGACACAGAAATCAGAGCCAAAAATTGACCCCAAGGTCCCTGAATCCCAGGTCAGACAGTTTGTGAGCTAATAACTGTCAGTTGGCTGGTATGGAGAGAAATCTGACATCCTTCTACTATCTGCAGAACCTCTCTTTCTTTTCCCAGTATAGGTCTACTAACAGAAGGTCATCTAAATTAAGATGCTACTCAAGCTAAACAGCAGATTATGTCTCAAAATATTTTGCCTTTCTGATTTTTGTATTCACCATGAACTCTGAAATGCTAAGAAAAAAAGCACACCCAGAAATGCTTCGTTCTTTAATCTGCTGATAGGTGGGCAGAGAGGAAAGCAAACTATGCCCCATTACATCATAGAGTTTAATGCTTCCTATAGCACAGAGAAACAAAAGGTAAAATTTCGCTACTTGTGAAGTATCTACCTACACCGACAGCTAATTTAGGTCCAATATACATGCTATGCAGAGAGAATAAATTCTTGTGACACATCAAGTCGGGAATCCAGGGCAGGCTGCTAGTGATATTGAAGCAACACACTGTTAGCATACTGATTTCTGTGGTACTGCTCTTTGTTTTGGAAAAAATCATATTTATGCAGTTTCACTGGGAGCATAGGTGTCATAGCCAAATAAATGAGGAAATCCAACCAGAGGGACTAGTTTGTTAACAGCTCATTCTATAGCTGGGGAAAGATGCCTTCTAGGGTTTGGGGGTTTGGATTCTGTTTGTAAAATAAAAGTTAGGGACACCCTCCTTGTTCTCATTTTAGATTTTGGAGATTTACAATATCTCCTTGTCTATTTTTATAAATTCTGCATACCCTGTGGAATCATTTTATGTATAATTTTGATTTACTGGTAGCTCACTGAACATTTAGAAACAACATAATTCATGAGCTTCTTACTTTTTATTTGAAGGATCTTTGAGACTTTTTCTCTGCTTCTTAGCTAAGTACTTCTTTAGCCCTGTGTGCTCAGAATTTTCAGAGTTGCTTTTAACAGATCTGATCTTGCATGCACTTCATCTGCAGAACTCCTCCTCAAGAAATCTACAGCACAATAAACAAATAAAAGAACTTCACCTCAGTGTATCCCCTCAGTGGTTTTGCATGACTTTTACTTCACCTCTTGAACCTCTTCAACACGCTGTCAAACCGACTGTCCTCTCTGCTTATCTGAGATTACTTTCTCTCCACTGAAATGCAGTTCATTACTTTCTTCAATGGAATTCTAAATCTGTTCTCTAATAGATTTCTAATCCTTAGCAAGCCCATGCATTACGAAGCAACCACTGTGCTTGCCATATGGTTAACCTGATTTTCAGTGATGCTGCCACATAATTTTCATTAAGAGCATGTGATTAGGAAAATACCACACCAATCAGAATGTGATTCCCCTTTCCGGCTTTCCCTTATGATTCTGAGGAGATTCTGATTATCACACACCCTCCAGCCTCTATGGAGAACTGTGATTGTTTCCCCTCAGATATCTCCTGTTCTTACTTTTAAGTACATTCAAGAGCATGATAAGACCTTGTTTCTCAAGCTCAGACTGATGGGTGCGCTGTTCCCTGGACATCTGTAGTTCACTTGCTTGTAGAAGATCTAATAGATCAATAGACTTTTGATATATTCCAATAAGGATGGCACTATAATACAAAGCATGTTTCCATATAAACGCACTGTTAAAAGAAAAATGTTGTGTGTAATTTTTATCCTATTTCTGACCGCGCAAAACATTCTGAACACTTGTGATCATTACTAATCTTGTGCAGCTTTTCACAGCAACAGAGGACTTCATCAAAATGTGTTTGGAGAATTCCTGCTCATGTAACTGTATATCACCTCACCATACCCTTATTTCACCAACTGTGAGTTTCTATCTCATGTCCTGTTCCAAGCTGTGCTGAAATTATACTGAATATTTTTCAATAGTAGCAACTGTTAACTTCTAAAGTACAGGAATTTCTGTGTTGGAAGGACAAAAAAAATACATACGTATGTCATGGTTTAACCCCAGCTGGCAAATGGGACCATGCAGCTGCTTCCACACTCTCCCTGGTTGGGATGGGGGAGAGAATCGGAAGAGTAAAAGTGTAAGAATTTGTGGGCTGAAATAAAGATAATTTAATAGATTCAAGCAAACAAAAAAAGGAATTCATTCACTACTTCCCATCACCAGGCAGTTGTTCAGCCATATCCGGAAAGCAGGGCTCCATCACACATAACAGTTACTTGGGAAGACAAAATGGTATAACTCCAAACATTCCTCCCTCCCTTCTTCTTCTCCCAGCTTTATATACTGACAATGACATCATATGGCGTGGAATATTCCTTTGGTCAGTTGTCCCAGCTGTGTTTCCTCCCAACTCCCAGCCTACTCGCTGGTGGGGGGATACAGGCAGCAGCAAAGGCCTTGACTGCTTAGCAACAACCAAAAACATCAGTGCGCTATCAACACTATTCCCCACCCCAAACCCAAACCACAGCTCTATGCCAGCTACTGGTACGAAAGTCAACTCTATTCCAGCTGAAACCACAACAACACATCAGAGGATAGTGATGCTTAAGTATCTGTTGCAATACGACCACGGTAGTGAATCTGGACAATTTGTCTGCTTAGTATTGAAAGAAAATGAAGTATTTAAAAATACAAACGAAGGATGTTTAGAATGACCGCATTTAGCAAGGGTTTTGAGATCTTCGGGTGGAAGATATTATATAAATGTTGATGTTTTCGCACTTTGTGTTATGTTTTCTTTGTCGGTTTATTTGGTTTATTATGGTGTGGAGGTTTATTTAAGTAATTATTTTAATATTAATTTAAATATATTTCCCAGTGCTAGGCTATACCAGGCATCTTGGAATGAGTCCTGCTGAAGAAAGACATTTAGAAAGTAATTTTTAAGTACTCAGGTGAGTGAACATATTGTTCTTTTCACAATTAAAACATACAGAACTTGTTGTTTTCAATTAATATTCTGTTACCATGACAGAACAACTCCCCCTTTATCTTGTATATACACTGGAGTCAGGACTAACAGCCCCAGAGTAACAGTGACAAGAATCAGTCATGGGGAGTGTACAGGCAGCTGAGAAGAGGCGTGACAACAGTTCCAAAGCAATGATACAAACATGTGATGATGCAGTGCTTGAATAAACTTGTCTCAGCATTTTTTGCATCATCAGCTATTTATTTCAATATTCTGTATGTCATCAGTACTTTGGCAGCCAGCCCATTTTATTCATTTTAATATTCCTTTTGTATAAACAGCACATACCAGAGCTGAGTTTTGGAATAGCTCATTAATCTTCACTTGTTAAAGCCTAGTTTATCAACACACACTTGGTAGCTGCATCATTTGGGTTGTGACATCATCCCAAGCCATAAGAATTCAAATAAAGGTGTTATAAATCTTTCATTTATATGTTTGAACAATAATTTCACAGTGGAAAAATATCTGGGTCATCACTTTCCAGAGGCACAAGTGTCTATGTTTCTGTTCCTTGCCAACATTAGAACGTGTTCCAGTGCCTGCTCGCATGATGTTTTCCCTGCTGACGTAACTAGCTAGATCGGACAGAACTATAAATGTTATGAGACACAGTGATTTCCATGTGGGAGTGGGGCTGATAAGCATACACTGCACATTTTAGAGAGTTTCAAACTACCCTATTTTGGCTCAAAGAAACCACCGGTGCTTTTATTATAGCGTCTTGATTTAGCTGTTATTGTTGAAAGGGCAGGTCTGACCTGCTACAGCCAGAGGTTTCAGTGCTGTAAACAAGCTGCATACAAGTTTTTAAAGATGCTCCCAGTTTGGGAACAAGTACCAAATCTATGTCAGCAGCTTGGTTTACCTGTAACTTCAGTGAGTAAAAACCAGCCCCATACCATTTGAAGTGGCTCAATTCCATATAGCAAAGTGAGATTGAAAACTAGCAATGACACAATTCTTTCTGTGCCTTTGAATTGACTATCAGTGTCAACAAATAGCACTGACTGTAGTGAAGGGAGTTCTGGCACTAAAAGCTGGTTATTGAGAACCACCTTGCTTAGAGACACAGGAACATTCTTCTGTCCCTCATTGCTTCATTAACACTTCAATGAACCCATTAACAAGGGCTTTCAGAGCCCTCTTGGAAAAAGTTTTGCCTTTCAGGACCTGACATTTCCCAGCTGGAACTGTATCTGTCTCTACGAAAATGAAAAAGCAGGTGTATTCCATGGCTCTTAAATTCCAATTTTTTTATGTGCATCTATCATTCATGCTAGTGACCTAATCCCTGTGAAGTCAATGTGAGACAAGGAAAGAAGACAATTCACAGACCCTAAAAGACTCACACACCCATTCAGAAGTCTTCCACTGTGCTGCTTACGTATGAGTTAAAATAAGAATTATTTGCCAGAAAAAAATGACAAAGATTTTAAAGTAAGGAACAGTTGGGAAAACAGTGACCTCTTGACAGACAGTCCATGAAGAAATTAATAGAAAAAGAAACATTCTAACTTATGTTATTCAGAAATGATTACCCAACCAGCTCTCTTTTCTGTCTGTCCACTGCCAGTGGAACATGCCATAGCCACAAACATGTTTTTCTCTTGTTTAATATTTTTATCTCCTACAATTTTCAGAAATGTCAGATTTGCAACCAGTGCAAGTAGGTATCTCTCACTTACTTTAGTTGTTACGTGATTTACACCAGACAAGGACTGATTTCCGGTTCTACTTCACTCCCTTTTTTCTTCCTCTACTTGCATGAAGAATTTGTTAACTCACATACAAAATCCCACTGAATTATTCACCAGCGTAAGTGAAGGCTATATGATCAGGCTCTCTGAATCAGACTTCTGATGTGACTTTAGTTACAGACTTTCAGTTTTTGTCTTTTTTTTCCAAACAAAATTGTATGGAAAAGAATATGCACAGTGCACAACTATATTCTAAACAGCCATAACCAGCTGCTTGTTCTTCCTTTTTCTCCTTTTGCTCTATATCCAGCCCTCCTGACTGATGGCAGCTGTGTGGGTGGAAGCATTTAGATTCACCCAGAGCCAAGGAGAAAAAATAACATTTGAGTTCTATGTATTTATTCCAAGGCCTTGAGCTCTGTAGATATCTCAATACACCCAAATTGTGGTATGCTCTGGAAATCATGACTCACCTCACTATTTCTCCGTATCTCCAGACAGCCAATAAATACATGTAAGTCACTCGTAACATCAGTGCTCCTTGCAGTGCTTTCTTTCACTTCCAATGGCACACACATTCATAAAATGGTTACCCAATTCCTATCATGCCTACTGACACCATTTCTGCCAGCATATATCATTCAGACCCATAGCACTGTTGCCACCTGACCTCTGAAGAGCCCACAGTAGCCTGGGTTCAAAACTACAAAATGCTGCCAGCTGCTCAAGATGTATTTCACCTGCAACAGTTGATGCCCTTCCTCCTCATTTAAGATGCTTAAACCTCCTAACAAACATCACTATGAGAAATGGGACTTTTATCTAACTCTCTTGGGAGAATTATCCATCACTTGGAGTCTCTGAAAACAGCCTATCCTATGACCCTGTAGACACAAAGAAGCCACAGGTACCAAAGAACTAGACATTCGTGTTCACAAATGGTGAAGTCAGAAAAAGCCATTACACTTAAGAGGCAATTCTCTACTTAGGTCAGATAACTGTACATGGTTATTAAGCTATCCATGTAATGACCCCCTCCATTAAAAAATTTGCATAACTGCCAGGAAGGCACTAAAACGTCAAGAGATGGTGAGCCTATTGTCCATAGGTCTTGCAGCAGTTACCTAAACTCACTTCTCAAGGTTGTGACTTGGTTTTTTTTTTTGTTTTCCCCTCCAGAATTACCTTTGGTGATATTGTTCAGGGAAAAAGAACACTGGATTAACAGGCTATACAACCAGGAGCTGCTTGGAGAAACCAAAACACAATGCTGAGCTCCAGACCCTGAGTTGCAGGTGAAGGCTCCTCACTGACAGTTTTAAGATCTCTTGAAGCTATGCTGAGTTTTGTTTCGTGTCAGTGTATCTTAGAGCTATTTTAAATTGGAGTCTGCCAAAACCTCCAAGGGGTCATTATGACAGCCAGAGATTACCAATGAATAAAAATTTCTGGTATATCCCTTTGCTGCAGGCTTGTAGGATGAAAATTAAGGACACTATCTCCTTAAAGCTCTCCCACATTTTCTGACTTTTCAGATAATCTTTCTCTTCTCTAAACCCCTTTATCATTTTATCTTATTTCCCCTGGCTTCTTCCATTGGCCTCACCCCTGGTTTTTCCATAACCTGCATCCTTCCCTTCTCATCCTGCCCTCAGCAGCTCCTTTTCTGACTGAAAGCCCTCTCTAGTACTAGCTTTCAGCATTGCCAGGTATGCTTTAGGCCACTGTCAGCTTTCCTCACACTCAAGGCTTATGTTTTTCCCTGCTTCTCATGTCTTCCCCCATCCCCCATCAAGTATGATGAGCTGCTATAAGTTTTCACATGTGTTTTCTTCCCTCACAAGCTTCTTCAAGGTATGAGCTGCAGTTTCTTTCACTTTATCCCTAAGTATTTTCAATATCCTGTATTTCTTCTTCCCAGACTTTTTTGCACCAGCAGATGGTCTCTTCACCCTTCTAAGACTATTTCTCCTCTGAATTACTCTCTGTCTCTTTTCTTCTGTAGTGATCTTTGAAATTATCAGTTTTCTTGAAACACTCCTTATAGCCCTGCTGTCTCCTGCAATTCCAGTTTTCTTTAATGGATGGGTAGTTGGTACAGTCTGTATAAACCTTTAACTTACCTGTACCATTTGTGTTTCAGTGGCATCAGTTCCATTCAACAGCGCCATTTCCAATGAAAAGTAATATTCTGAAGCATGCACTGTATTTACATTTTTCTTCAAATGTAATATCTCAGCTGTAGAGCCAAATTTGACATTAGAGAAACTTTCACTCTCATTCTCTTTTCCTTGATCTAAAAGTACTCTCTCTCTTCCTCACTTTTTTAGTTTTATATTTCGTTTGGATATTATAGCTGTCTGAGTAGGAAGCTGTCCTGACAAACACCAAATGAAACAAAAGTCACACCAGTAAAAATAAGAAAATAAAGCAGACAAATGTCTGCTTAGTCAGATACATTTAAACAAAAAAAAAAGAGAGACAAAAAGAAAACACTACATGACAAATGACAAAAATATCCAAGAAGTTCTGTGTGCCACATGTATCTTAGCTCCTCCTGAAGTCCTCCGTCATTTGCAGTGGCAAAACACCTTACAGTAGTTTCCCAAAGGTTAACATAAGGCTGCAGTAATATTTTATTTCCTTCTTCAGTGGATTTATTTTGTCAATGATTGTTCTCTGCCTCAGCAAAACAGCTTAATCTCTCTTCTCTGTTTAGCTCATGTGGAGTTGAATCCTGCAGTACTAGTCCCAGTGAAGTTAGTGAGAGTGCTGACTCTGTAAGAATCAGATGTGTCCCATTGAATAATTATCCAGGACTGAATGAACTCCCAGAAGTTGTATGTTCAGACAAGCATTTGCATCTAAAGGTTGTTAACCAAAGAAGGAACCCCATTAAAACAACCTTCCCCATTGCCTCTCAATAATGCCCTCATTGACCTTATCAAATAAATATTTCCAGTAAAAAAAAAAAGTCAAGATAAAGACAAGATTTCAAAGAAAAATGTCCAGTATTATTCAACAAAAGATTGGAGCATTAAATTCTCCCAACTGTAGGTCAATTAAATTTCTAAACAGAGGTCAGCTGGATTTTTCTGCTGTAGAAATACATGCAAAAATTCTTCAAAGAAACTCACTTTCTGAAATTTTAATAAACCAAAATATGTCAGAGACATAGGAAGGTGAAGCTCTTATTAATGTTGGGTAGTATGTAGTAACCACAGCACTTAACAAGTTAGCTACTAAGTAGTATCTTACTGTTGCCTAGTTGCTGCCCTATTGCCACCTAGTTTCTAACTTATCTTCTATATTTTCCTTTTCAGTCAATGCAGATACATTCTGGGAAAAAATTTTTTCTCCTGGTGAAATCACTGAAGACTTAGTGTACCATTTCAGTAAGAATTTAAAATTTACTATCAAATTGGGTGTTAAAGTCAAAATCAGTCTTCAAATTTTAAAATGTCCTTTCTGGTAAAAAAATAGTGTGAACTATGCAAAACCTGAAACAGTTAGAAAATGTGTTAAAGATACTTTGACTAACATCTTAGTGATGATGCAACTCACTGGTAGATAAGGATGCTGTTCACATTTTTTTTCCTTGTTCTCACAAGAGATGAGATCCTACAACCCAGGAGAAGAACTCTGTGCCACTGGTGGAACAGGGGAGAATATGGTCTAAAGGTCTAAAATTCTGGAGATTCATCCAAGGAACAAGCTCCTGTTTGCAGCCTTTCTGGACAGGACATGCTGTTTCTCAGAGCACAAGGCACAGGGCTGGTCATTTGAGGCTGAATATTGGTGCAGCACCAGTACACTTATGTTGAGAGCAAAGGAACTTTACACCCGAGAATGTCATTTTCCAAGCGAGAAAGAGAAGCAGGGCAAAAACACAATGTTCATTAAAAGACTCCCTCTGGGGTTGTTTCCTAAAGGAATCTGCTTGTAAATTAATGTCTTTTGGCTCTGACTTGCTACCCTGAGCTCAGCTGGACATTCTGCTGCAAATCAGAGATTCCTCCAACTGCCACAGCTCTAGTTCAGCTGATGCCTGAGTAACAGTATCAAAGAAAGATGATACAGGACAACAAATCCACATTGTCTGAAGCTCCACATGGCAAGGGAATAAAGAAATATGTTTTTCTTTGCACTCAACCTTTTTTTCATTACTTGTTCCTGCTAAGTTCATAAGGCGTATGAGTCCTAGCCTGCCAGAGGTTCTGAATGGGCTTTGGCCAGGTGCGTTGGATTCATTGAACACAAATATTTAAGCCCATGGAAAACCCCAAACTTATGAACATGTTCATAACTTGGGAGCTATCCTGTCATGTGTTTCAGGGGCCCAAGAGTGTTCCCTGACCCCCACCAGGGCTTGGGGCCAACTTGGAGACAGGGCAGCCTCGCCCCACGAGGGAGGCGCAGTGCCCTCCCTCTGAGGCAAACCAGCTCCACCCTGCAGCTCTGCGAGGTGAACTGGGCTGGGGCACAGGATGGTAACCTGGGCTGGCCACAGCCTGGCCACCCCCAAGCACCATCTGAGGCTCCAGGCTCAGCTGAGAAGGCAGCCCCTGGGACTGGATGGGGTTGGGACATGGCTGTGTTGGGGTTGGAGCTCAGGCCTGTCCCAAGCTCAGCTGAAAGCCCTCCCAAATGCTGGGGTCAGCCCTGGTCACATCCTGCCTGGAGCCCAAGGCTCTCTGGCCATACTGCCCCATGGACCCAGGGGAACAGGCCTGCCCGCTGTGGCATGGTCTGAGCTGGCCTCGAGCCCCAGCAAGGACACACTGCCAGGGCCTCAACAGCAGGATGCCAGGACAGGGCATAATTTATTATCAAATGGAAATGTCATAGAAGCTATGACAATACAATGGGGCAAGGCTGCTTTTTCAATCTAACCGGAGGGAAAAGAAAAGGAAACAAAAAAAGTGTTGGTGAGGGATTGTTAGGCAACTGCCAAAGAAGGTTGCTATTTTTTATATCTATCACTCTGACTTTTAAAGTATTGGTAACATGAAGACCAGGAGCAGCTCTTACCTTGGTGACAGTGGCATCCATCTCCACCAGGAATTCAGTAAAACCTTCCTGAGTCCCATGTCTCTCTAGCACTAAGCACAGCAGCACACGTGCCAGCACCACAGCACAGGGATCCCAGTCCACGACCCGCGGTGGGGGCGTCCACCAGATAGAAGTCATTAAAGCTGCCACCAACAAAGACAGCTTCAGAAAGACAATCGGACATTTTTCACCATCAGTAACCCTGCCACAGCCCCCTTCTGACCAATTAGTCAACTGGCACTCTGCAATTGCATTTAGATTAAAATTTACAGGAGGTCTTTGATTTTATTTTTTTCCAAAAGTCTCCATAAGGAAGATAAAAAGGCAAAAAGCAAAACAGAACAAATTCTGCAGGGACTCTCAAATTAGTTCTGCTGACAAACCCAAGAGCTTATTACTCCCAACACTGTCAGATACTGCAGTGGGACGGAGCAGGAGGCGGCCCTCTTATATCATTAACAACACGCCCCAATTTGTATTGGAACAGGTGAGTTATAACTAGAGCTTGGTTTTCAGAAGAGACGTTATTGATCTTTCTCTGGCTTACCTGAAAAGCAGGGGTTAAGAGTCACGCTGCCACAGAGAAATAGCTCAGCATGGAAGAATAAGGCTTTGATGTAATCCTGACCAAAATGGCACCCCAGCCACGGTGAGCAGGGGAAGGGGAAAGCTAGGTGGTTGGAGAAAGTGGTTGTGACTAAGGTTCATTCTCCGATCTCTTTCTGGGGCAGGACTGGTATAATCTAGCCCTTAATATGCAAGTTACTGGTGGAGAGCACTATAAATATGGAACATCAAAATGTCATTTGCACAGTCACTTTAAACAGATATGTCCTAGCACTCTCTTCCTTCTGTGCAGGAAAGATAATAATCTGTTAAACTTTCTCCTGGAACCATATTTTAGCATTTTAATTAGAGCCCCAACACATGCACTAAACACACTCTCAATAAAGGGCATGCCTTAATAAAGTCAGTACAGCATGCTTCTGTAACCCAGCAAGGTCACTACCTGAGAGGAATCACCAACAAGGCAACTGGCTTACTGCCAGGACAACCGGCAAAGTTACTGGGGCCGTTTTAGGAGGCCACTGCTGCTGTTGGCCAACGGAGAAGTGCAGGGTGGCAGTGTGCTACCACTTATCTACACCAGTGTTCATAATGGAGAGCAAATTAATTTACATGTAATTATTATTTCTTTCTAATGGAGGGCTGCCACTGGTTCTGAGCATTATTCACTGGGTTATTACTGGTGATGCATGCTGTAGGGGAAGCCTATGCCTTTCTTCCTCCTTTGAGCACCATCTCCCTCTGCTGTCCTGCCAGAGCTCTGCGCTTTGATTCCAAAAGGTGACCTCTAAAGCATAACCAAAATAAGTAGAAAACTTGGACAAATACCTTGTAAAATGTTTGTGTAACACTATTTAGCCTCATCAGAAACACTTTAATGTCAGGAAGTCCCAAACGCTGGAGGCTTTCCAGTGGAAAATAGATTAAATAAAGAACAGCTGGGAAATATATTTTCTCCTTATGGAGCTGCCCAATCAGGTTTCCATTACTAGTACAAAGTAATAAGCAGCAGCGTCGTCTTCTCTGAGAGGGAAGTAACGTGAATTTCTAAGCAGCAGAGATCGTCTGAAGAGAATCGAATATGAAAAGTGATCTCAGCTTTTGGGCTTTGGTGGAAAGAAAACATGGGGCAAATGTCTGACCAAGGTAGGAGTAGTTCTTGCATGTTGCTATATCCATATGTGAAATATCAGGACTCAGAGGGCCAGTTCTGAGGATAGCCTATGAGGTGAATGGGTCTGGATAGCATCTTTATTCAACCTTTATTTTAGGTTTCTCAGAGGCATCACTCTGTCAGTTTTCATTGGCATGGATGATAGAGTCCTTGTGAGTTTGGTGATCTTCATCACTACTTCAGGCAGCAGCCTATCAGCTCTCCAAGGTGCTCTGGGTGCTTCTTCATTTGCAGATTGGCTGAACTCTTAAGTTAGTTTCCGTCCTGATGGATAAATTGCCAATGCACTTAGGATTTTGCTTTAATTGATATTTTTCCAGGGTTTTCATGAGAAAATCCAAAAGTTCATTTCCTTCCATAAGCCCAGAATGAATAAAATATTCTTGAAGCAGTAAGGTGAGCTCACACTAGGTTTGCAGTGTCTATAGCTATTTTTATGTTCTCCATACCAGTGGTGGATGAACCATGACAATACTGTCCTGAGTGATAAAATGCTTATTAAATCATGGATTGCAAGCATGAGGCTACAGTCTTCATGGTTTTCTTTTCCAAACCCAAGTAAGACAGCAATTTGCTGATTGCACTGCTTTGAGTTCTTGCAGGCAGTGTCATACATTCTACTGCGATTTAATGGGGGCCAAAATTTATTCTTATTTGGTTGTGAGTCTTTCAGTACAGCCAGTGTATGCATGTGAGGGCACATTTTGCCCCTTGTACATTGTAATGTACACATTGCAGTTCAAATTCTTCTCGCAAACATACCTAGTGTGAGACAGTGAATGATATTTTATTTACACTAGCAATGGGTGAGGTGTCAAAATTTTCATTATTCCAATTTTTAATAGTGTTGAAAAAGCAATGTCATGTTTCTCACTCAGCACCATATTTTTTTTTCTATGACCTCCAAGTAGAAACACTGGGAGAATTTTGCTTCATGCAAATTAGGACAGAGACTGGAGCAGAAGTTCAGCATTATTCTGTAGCTCCATGCAGTACCTTGTGCATCCAATTAACTAATGAAATCTGAATGATGGGAGCTATCTTTTTCTCTATAGCATTCCCAGTTTGCAACAGATGAGAGCGTTCAGTCAGCAGTGGCACTGCCCTGTTGGAGTTACAATGTAAAATTATAAACCAGAGTACAGTGTCAGGCTAGAGAAACCTGACCCACAGATATTAAGCTATCTGTGTGGATCCAGGAAAACAAGGCATTTTCAAAATCCTCTGCCTTGTTATGGATCCCAATGGCTCATTGGCAGAGGTCCATACCCATGCATTAGTCATCTCAGAACAGCTACCTCAGGTTTCTAGTGCCTAAATAACCTGGTGATATTGTGCTCTTTCTGACACTACAAAAAGTCTTCCCGAAAAATTACATGGCTTTTAATTCAGGTATTGGTTGACTGGTTTAGCACTTTTAATGTACATAATTCCAGAAAAATATAAACCAAGAAACAAAAGTGCAAAAATTATAACGTCTCTCTGATATACATGGACCCAACATCTACACACTACTAAATTAGTATACTAATGATGTTACTGCTTTAATTAACCATGCTACTGTGCCTGTACTTGACTTTTTCCCAAGAACTCTTCGGGTTACTGCATAAGGCAAGGGCACTGATTTTCTTTTAATTCTGTTTTTTTTTTTTTCTTTATTGACAGGGCTGCCAAGTTCACAGAAGAATCAATAACCAAGGATATTCACATAGGATAAGATTTACAATGCGTGTTTCACACACAGTAACAACTGGGACCTCAGAGCACTTACTGAAACCAACAAAATGACAACTGATATGTCCTCCAGTGAATCTATGTTAAGACGTTCTGTCTGCAGTAATTAAAAACTGTGTAATCTCACCTGTGTGAAAAGCCCACCATAAAATCAACTCCACTTAGTAGTGTAACTTGACATGTTGACTTTTTGCATCAGCAGCTCTGTCCTCTAAGCCAGCCTCTGGCCTCACTATCCTGAGTAGCAACTCCCTTAACTCAAATCAAGTGAAGGAAAGTAATGCGCTATCCAGTGTGCATGTTCTTCTCAAGTGATCCCTCTTGCTTTTCCTACTATCTCTTTCCTTCAGTACTATGTCTGTGATGGTCTGGTAACCCACTGATTATACGTGACCAAATTACACCTGAGCAAACACACAAAATATTTTTTCACACAGTTCTTTTTGGCATACATAAATTTTGTAGTAATTATATTTCTCTTTCAATTCCTTGAGCCTATTTAAGCAAATGTGCCTGCTGTCAGTAAAATGCCCATGTTTTCTGTTGTGTACTAATAGCAGTGCAAGACCTAGATATCACCACTAAGCACAAGGATTCCCTGGGTATTCATAGTGTACAATATAGATTAAATTGATTCTGTGTCATCCTATACTCCAGACACACCCTTAAACTTCATCCAGAATCAGAACACACAGATTGAAAAAAGAAGTCTTTTCCAAACTTCTTTCATTCAAATATTTGTACTGACTTCATGCAGCAACTTCTATGCAAAGAAATAATGAAGAAAAAAAAGGAACTAACCTTATCATAGGTTATTGCATGTAGGAAGTATTATAAATATTATTAATTGCTTGGCTCTCTTCCTTCTCTGTCATATTTCCCTCAGGTCTCCATTCTGTGCTCAAGGCCATTATTTGATGAGAGAGGTATAAAGTCATAACAGGCTGATGTAAATTTCCTTTGAGATGTCTTATATATCACAGATACCACGAGGGAGATGAAACAGCAATTTTGTTCCTGTTCATAAGTAAGGATGGAGGAAATGCTTCATCTGAAGAGAAGTAAACTGATGCCCATTCTCTAACTGAGGCCAGTATAGTATATTATTCTTCAGGTAAATCTTTGATAACGCTTATTGCCTTTTTCAGGTAGATCTTTGATAGCACTTATTGCCTTTTTCGAGACCCATTCTGGAAGAAGGGCTTGTAATTCTCAGGAGGAAATGAACAACTCCAAAACTAAGGAAGATAAAGAAGATGTCTGTGTCAAGAGTCTTAGACATGCTCAATCAGTGTACTAAATTTTATGTTCTGCTAAATTAAAATCAGAAACTCATTACAGAAATTGAAACAAGAAAGTAGCTCAGGCAGTCACTTTTTAAGATCACCGTCAGCCTCTGAACAGTTCAGAAACCTTCTGTCAGTCTAGTGTGGACACCTATGTTGCTGGTTTGAAAAGGTACAGATCTACAGCTCTGACAGGCATACTTTTGGCATCTTGGCTTTTCTGAGCAGGCCAAGAAAACCACTTATTGACTGTAAAAACCTTAATTAGGAATTCACCTGGGCAAATTTACAGAAGATGATAAAAACCTGGGGAGAATACTCATTTCACAAACGGTATAATGAGTCCATCCTGAGAAGTAAAATAACACTTTAGGTGAGCACCTTCCATACCATGAACAAGTCTATGTCCACTATCCATTTCATCCCCACGTACTGCCTTTAGAAATCATTCATTGTTTAACATGCCAGATGACCTTTTGATAAAGCATCAATGAAATGATATTTTAAAATATCCTAACTACAGTCTCCAGCTTTTGATCAGCAGCACGTTTGTGCCGTTCAGCTGGTAACCTGATTTTTCCTCTCGCCAAAGAATTTCACCATCCACTTTAGCAACAAAGCAGATTCTGGGCAGATGCAAGTATGTGCAGGTCCATTGCAGACAAGGGAGGTGCTGTGCTTCTTTACACCATTCAAGGTTCTATTCCAGAAACAGCTTAGGCTTTGATCCACTTGTAACTGTCACAGTTATGTTTTCAGATGAGTCAGTTCATTTGAATAAACTGGAAGGGGGAAGTGACACTGTTTGTCCTACAGCTATCTTCAAAACTGGGTGACAAATACCAACTTTGCTACATCAATAAACCCTGTTAAAATTGTACAGCACATCTCAAGAGGAAAAGAATTTGGTTAAATCCAGCTCTTGTTCAGATGTGGACAAGAAGCTGCTTTTATGTACAGGCTTTGCTCGAAGTAGTTTAATTGGTGAGACAACAATATCTTTGCTCAACTAATTAGTATCTTACTCTTGATTGGAAGGATTGTTACCTATTCTACATATATAATCACAGTATTTTACCATTAAAATCAGTGGCAGCACTTTATAAGCAGAGTAAAGCTAACGATGAGAATGAGTGTCAAAATTTAAGTGGGTAATATTGGCTGAAAAGTAGGAGGGAAGGGAACTACACAGTCATTTAAAATAGAGCATCAGGAATTGATGAGAAATGAGTTGGGGAGCCAGGAAAATGTCTCAGTAGCAGAAGTTGGCATAGCCGATAATTGAGATACATAGTCAAGAAGATAAAATATATATGTATGTTTCCTGGAGAATGGGTTTCCCAGAATTTTGTGTGCTATTGATTTTTTTTCACTTAAGTGACATATTTGGTTTTCTAAACTGCTTTTACTGAGACTCTGTAGTGGTAAAACCAGAACTGGCTAAAAAAAATAAAAAAAAAATGCAGTGATGCACTCAGATGTGACAGAGAAATGGACAATATAAAGACTTGCATAGGCAGAAACTGGCAATGTTGTAGATATTCTTAAAATTTCAAGGGTCAGGCTCCACCAACACATCTAATCCTATTAATTTCAGTGGAAGTCTTCACTGATAAAGCTACTAATCAATAAAACTGTGGAGAACAGCAGCTAACCCTTAAAGGGGGTGGCATCACTATGAGATTTCTATTCTTCTGAGTCTATAGCAGGACCATTGTAACATTTCTAATATATTTATCTTTCTCACTATATAACATTTTTGAAGTTACTTTACCTTCTATTATCGAGGTCTTAATCCTATATATTTGGAATCTCAAAATGTATCTTTCATGCTAAACATTTTTTGCTGTCTGACGCTGAACTACAGAGGACTACAGTATCTCCATCTTCAAGACATACTTTCAAAATGTTGGTAATACTCTATGATATGACTGTCATATATAATTACCAGGCTAGCAGTTATGAGGACAGTGGTATCTGATTCCCTTGGGTCTACAAATACATGACCACAATGTTGCAAACAGCTGTCCATCAACAGCTCTGCTTATCAACATTTGTGTGTAAGGGTTTAAATATCTTCTCTCAATGCTTGTGAGATAATATTCTCTGCTGCCTTTTCTGCAGCATGCAAGGCCAGCCTAACTACTAATCCATGCTCAAATCCCAGTGAGACCAGAGGAAAAATTGCCAGCAAAACTTACTGCACTGTCTTTAGAAAGATAGAGAAGGTCAGACTAATCAATCTCAAATAAAAATGACACTACATGAAAATGCCCATTTTATCTGAATCCATATTAATTCCTCCCTAACAGAACACTGTTGTCCTGCTTCACAAAGCAAGTCTCATCGCTGTTTCTGGGAAAGTACTTGCAGCTCTTCTATTATCAGCTGCTGAAATATCCTATTTTATTTAGTGCCGGTACTCATTCATCCCATTCCATACAAAATATTGCATTTCCTGCAGTGTCACATAACATCATCTATTTCAGTCACGTTACTAACATCTTCTCCATTTTTTTGGAAGTCATGTAAGTATAAAGTCATGCAGGAATACGTTCCCGCTGCTGTATATCAGATAGCCAGCCCTCTGTCTTTCAGACTTTTAGTAAAATAGTTAATCAGAACAGTAATAAGACCAATTCTTTTAGAAATACATTAAAAAAAAATTGTTACATTTTTATAGATAACTCCTTAGCCAGCATGAATTAAGAAAGAATGACTGACTTTGTGTTAATTCAGGCCAAATTGGCTTTATAGAGCAATGCTAACTGGGGCTCTGCCCCTGACCAGCTGATTCTCTGAAAGCTGTAGAACCACATTTGAAAAAGGACAGCACTCTAAAAAACAATAAGTTAAAAAAAAAAAGTCATAAAAGAAGGTAGTTGGGTGGAGAGAGGACTGCCCCAGTGGGGTGGCTGTAACAGAATTTACCTGTTAGGCTACAGCAGAGAATTCACAAGTGTTTCATCCCAGAATAAGGCTTTCGTTAAAGACCCTTTTAGATCCAAGTGAATCCAACCACCAGGCCCAAAGCCTATGGAAACGAGGCTTCATGGGTTTTATCAGAGGCAGATCTGCTTCTTATGTTACCTTTTCATTATTTGTTTTGATCAATACAGTTTGCCTCGTGTTAGTTACCATGAAAAACAGCCATTCGAGTTCTTGCTTACCGTTCTTTGAAACATTGTTCCCTGTGGGTGTCTAACACATCTTCCATCCCTGTTATAGTTGCTTACAAAACTCTTTCCTGTTTTCAGCATTTTTAGTGGGGTTTGAAATCTATTTCTTTAATAACACTGAAGTTCTGGTTTGGCAATTTATGAAGACCTTCCTTAAAATTCAGATAAATTATGAACTGTCAATGTCAATCTTGAGTGTAATCTTATCAAAAAACTTGAGGTTAATTAGGAAGGATCTCATCCTTCTAAATCCATATAAGCTTAACATAATAATTGAGAGTTGAGATCAATTACTCATGGTATGTCAAGGGTATGAACTTATATGGTAATGATTGAGTGCTTGGCCTGAATGCTCAAAAGTCAAGGTCAGAAAGCATGCCAAATGCACGTTTAAAATTTCTTGAAGTCCCAAGTGGTAGGGTGGGGGAGGGAATGATATGAAAGTCTTATGTGCAGGACTAATAGCTAGGGCACATACTGATGTGAACCTTTGAGGCCAAATTCAAAAAACATTGTAATAGTACATACAGAGAGAAGCTGGGAATTACTGAGTCTGAAAATAGGATCAGCAATAGTTTAGAAGCATTTTCATTAAGTAATTCAGAAGTTCCATTTCACAAACTATTCACAATCTGTCTTTCCCAGTGGGTTAATAACTTTAACTAAAGTAAAAGTAAGGTGCTCTGTCCCATGCAGTGAAACATTCATTGTGCCACAGACTCACCTTAACGTGACACTGACCATCCCTTCCAAGCACAGTCTCCAGTCCTCTGGAAACACACTGCCATTCCTACTTCAATCACATCAACACAAGGAGAAAAGGAGAGTCCTAAAGCAGTCCTGCCCACCCTAGGAGAAAACAACAAAAAAGGCTGGAAGAAGATTTATCTTGTTTTTCTTTGGTTTGTTTGTTTGGGTTTTTTGGGGTTTTGTTGTTGTTGTTGTCTGTTTTGGTTTTTTTTAAAGAAAAACCCACAGGCTGTAAAACATATTGTCACCAATACTCTTGAAGGAGCTGCCTCCCAAGTGAACTACTGAAACAGAGCCTGGACTAGATGTGGAGGAATGTATCTCCATCATTGCACCAGAAGTCAAGATTAAAATCTTCAAGAGGATGCAAAATTATAACAAATTACTTACAGCCCTGGATATGGCACTAGATTGCAACTGGGATTTTCACTGTCTAAAGTAAGCTCTGTAGGCTTACTCTGTAGGTCAGAGGAGGTAAGGACTTACAGAGAATTTATTTGAAACCTCTCAGACACTGCGGCGTCGATAGTTTATGCATAATTCCCACCATCCTAAAAATGGGATGATGTCACAGTGAGATTGTGAGATTAAGCACACTGAGAGGATCTCTCCATTGATACAAGGCAGAGTAGTGTAAAAGATTAAAATCAGACCTGAGCAAGCTAGCTTAGTTACCAGGAGCAATATAAATGTGTTAACACAGTGTTCCATCAGGCTGGTTTGCACAGTTGACAAATTCCTGTTCTGCAGAGCACTGCCCAAGCAGGGCTAAACAGTCTTGGTACCAGGTTAGCCCAGTGAGGTGCACTGTCCCTCCAAGGTAGCTCAGGACTCGCTAATGGCAACGTAGTGCTGTCATAAGCTTTAAAGAGTGAAGAGTTTCAGTTCTGCGGCATATGGGTACCATATGGAAAGATGAGTACATGCGAGACTCAAGGAACATTTCAAGTCTTCTGCAGTCATATTCCAACCTTTCTGCACAAGAAAACTTCTGATGAGCTTTACCTGGAAGCAAGTGCTTTTCCCTTGGTATGTTCACAAAACCCATGCCACCTGAGGCTACCACTTCAGAGAATGTTATGGCTACAGGAAATTCAACAACTCTGTTATTATGTATAGGCAGGCTACTATGGCTAAAGCTTTTAGTGAGCTAACTTGCACATTGCACATTATGAACAGAAGCTGCCACATAGGAACCCAGTACTTCAGACTTGTGACCAAGTCACAACATGCCAGCTGTGACGATGTGACTCCTGGTTGTGTGCTCCCAGCCATACAGCAGGGGTTTACCTTTGTATTTGCCATGAGCTGGGAACACACAGTAGTGGCACAGCTGGTGACATGTAATTTGTTAAGCCACAGTAGCTTCATCATATGTTTGCACTGTAGGGAGCATGGAGAATGAAGGAAATCTGAGGTGGAAAGTGATACAAGTTTGAGAACAGGAATCAGGGATAAATGAGGAAAGGTATCAAAAGAAGAATACGGCATCAGGAAAGCGAAGGAGGGGGCAGTGATGAAAACTTCCTGGTAACTGAATATGCATTCACTCCGAAGCAATATCTGAGGAGGTCTCCATCCTCAGAGGTATGCTTTCTGTTTCTTTTTTCCCTTCAAATCTAGTCACAGCATTAAATTCATGTCTTCATTTCCAAAACCATTACTTCAAACCATATAAATGCTTAAATATTTACAACAATACAAACTCATACAAGGCAAAGCTCTAAAAAGGCTTTTTAGATATCCAGACAATAAATTTATCAGGCTGCTGTGTGAAAGCTTTTTTGAGAGTCTATATCCTGCTGATATCATTACAAATCTTCAGTCTATAGCTTGGCTTGCTGAAGACCTCAAGCAGGTCTTTGTTAATATACTTCCCAGAGACACAGGTTACTCTGTAGAGTAACTGTATTTTCTTAGCAGTCAGCTATTACATATAACATCGTTACGCATATCCTTTGCAATTAGGCTGAATCTTTAGTGATCACCTGTGGCTTAATATCCTTTTTGTCAGTTCCTCAAAGTCAGAAGATGTATTTTTGTCGTCTTCAAGCTCTGCAATTGCCAGCCCATAGCTTGATTGGTTATTTAATGCCTGCAAAACAGTTTTCGAATGCTGTCCCATGCTAAAGCTTGACAACTACAGCTGTCATGACTACTCAGCACCTATGTGAGGACTGTGTTGGACAGCTATTTTGATGATTTCCTGGCATTTTCCCTAAACATTAGTATCGCTGCCTCAAAGGCTTCTCCTACAGCCTCTGAGAGACTAGAGGCAATCTTGCCATCCAAATGAGGAGGCACTGCAATGTCAATCTGAAGCTGAACACTGTGCCTATCCATGATGCTTCTGTGGGCATGGCACTGTGCTAAATGACATTTTCCTGGTAGCAATACAATTTCAAGTCCATGAGCCTCCCTGAGAACCAATATGCCATCAGCTGGTCTGACCAGACCTACCTGCCATATTTAGCATGTAGACTACTGAAATTAGAGAAAGGTCACTGCCTTTCTCTGCGAACTTGCCATTCACACTACAGGTACGCACTAGTATGTGTGAGTCAAGTTCGGAGCCCATAATGGGAGGCTTGCCCTGGAAAGGTACAGCCTTTAGAAGGTCAGTTTCCTGAACTTATTTCCTCTAGTAAGGTCAGTTGCAAAAGCATCACGATCTTTCCATGTATTCTTTCCTCAGCATCCATTCGCATCATTTCAGAAACCGAGCCCCATAACTAATCCCACTAACCCTTTCCAGAGATACATCACAGTACAAATAACCTAGAGACCCAGGTTCAAGATTATATTTTGGTGCTAGAAGTAAAAGCAGAACTGTGTTCCATTTTGTTGCTTCTAGAGCAGGTTTTGACACTAGCTTAATAGTGGTTGACTCACAAATCAAAGACTGTCTTTGAGAAAACTTTCTGCAAGGTTGATAGACAGCTAGCATACTCTAAGGCATTTTCTTCTGCATTACTTGGCAGGAAGCCTGAGACAGCTTGAACAACACTGGGCACAACATGCCCAACTCAGTCAAAACTCATTAAGGGTCTTGTCTTCTCTTGTGCACTTTGTGAAGCACATTACTGCACCCCTGATGGGCAGAAGTTATGCTAAGATTAAAGATCACCAAATACCTTTAATGTACCAGTCAAACTGCATTTCTCAGCTTTGTATACATTAGTAAATGTTCTGCTGCTTTACCATATGAAGGATGAAGATGTAATGGCTGTTCTCCAGCTACTGAGCTTGTTTAAGGAATTGTTCTGAAAGAGGTTTCATGGGATGATAATTTCAGCAAAAAGTGAAACAGTTGCTGAAAGATGCTCAAGTTCATTACTGCATTAACTCTGGTTGCTATTGAAAGAGTCCTCCCTGGTGAACAATGTAAGACATATGCATCTTTGATCACTTTGAAATATATTTTTAGAGAGTTGCTCTGGATTTTGTCCTGGGAGTCCCACTGATTTCTGAGGCAATCACTTCAGTTAAAACTCCATTCACAGTTAGCTTGAGAGCACTGCTGAGTCGCAACATTACAGATTGAAGGGAGAATGCACTATCTTATAAATACCCTCTTTCCTCCTTCATGTGACTTCCTTTCTCTCTTTTTCAGTTTGTGGGTGCGTTCAACTACTGTAATATTTGCCAGCTGGTTTCATTGCTTTAATATTGCCAAACAACCACCACCACCCACTTGCAGATGTTTACAGAGGTAGACTTACCTATGTCAGCCAGTTCTCAATAGGGAAGTCTTAAGCAAAACCAGCCGTCTTCATAAAGGATAGTTGCCAGATCTTGGCATGATAATTTGATTGCTATCTTCTAAATGCAAGAAATAAAGGAAAAAAGCTTCTAAAACTAGCAGTTTGTGTTACCTTCCTTGGGCTTACATGCTTTTGCAACTTACAGCATCTGAACCGCGAGTGTTGGTATCCAAGGGTCACCTGAGTAACCATAACAATGATGAGAAGAAAGCAAAACCTAGTTAAAGGTGGTGAACACTCAGCTCAGCAGATGTAGGTAGGGATAATAGGTCACAATATGGAGGTAAGAATGAGATAAATTTCAGAAACAGACGTGGATGGATTTGCCTTATGTAAACTCTGTGCCTGCTAATGCACAGGACAAAACAGCAGACGAACTGGGGGAGTGAAGAGGAGGGAGTACATTCTGCCAGAGGGATTTGCTTTACCATTCTTACCTTTCCTGTTTTCACTATTGCAAATTCCCTTTCCCTCTGCCCTCCCATCTACAGCTTGGCTGGGGTGAGAAGCAACTACAGGAACCATCACAGTCCTAACAAAAAAATGTGAATTCGGAGATATCAAAGTAACACAAGCCTGGTCCTTCATTTAATTAATCTATACTGATTAGCATTGCTTAAGGCCATCCCTTAAGCATCATTTACACACAATGATGTTATTAGTGCTAAATAAGGAAAGTAATTCAATGAGTGCTCAAATGCTATGAAAATGACAGACGAAAGCAGCCTCTGCTTGAGGTATCAGAGGAAATATTTTTGCCCTGACTGGCTAAATCATGGAACAGAGATATGAAAAACAGCTACAAGATATCTAAAGCAAAACTTGCCAAGAAGTGGACAAGATTCAAGAACAGACAAGTCAAGGGGATGTGCAATAAGAAAAGGATTTCAGTTAAATATGAGTAGTTCAAGAAGAGCCAGAAAGCATGACAGAGATTTTTAAGAACAGATTTGACAAGGATCTTGAGTGCACACCGCCTTTCTCAGTAGCTGATAAGAGTCCTGTCAAAGCCAAGTAGTGACAGGCTTTCTTCACCATACAGTCTAGAGGCACCTCACTCCCAGCATTAGCAGGCTGAGACAAAGCGCCCATACAGCTTATCAGGTTAATCAACCAGTTCGAAAAGAAGCCAGGTTTGAAGGAAAAAAATCATCTGGGGAAGATGGTGTTACTAAAATTGTTCTAAAGCAACAGGCTAGGAACGGAAGAAAGGAAATGAAAACAAAATTGTTTTAATGATAAAAGCATTTTGTGGGGTTTTAGACTTAAGAGACTTTCCCTGCGTTAGAGTAATTAATTACCAACAGAAGGTACAAAGAATTAGTTGGGATTAGTATCTACACTGACCAGCCAATTTGGAGTTGTGCGTGAAAGCAACAACGAAGATGCAGTTTAAAAATTGTACACAAGATGGCATGAGGATGCTCCACCAGAATTAGCTTAGTATTTGGTGCACCAAACTCAGTGCCCTTATATGACTCATCTGTTGGAAACACACGAGGACAGGAGCTTAAAGAATAAGCTGTTTACTCACAGCTATACCACGGTTAACAAACATACATACAGTAAAATCCTGAAACTACCTTGACCTTTAACCAAGATGCTCTGTTGTGTTTGAGAAATCCAAGCTCATCTTTTGCAAGCACAGCTAACCCCAACTTGTGTTTAGTCTATAGGTTTTAAGAATGTCCTGCTGAAAGCAGAACCACGGGATATGTTAGGCAAAGTCTTGGATGTTAAAAGCCTTAATTTGTATATTGCACAACTATTAATGGTCTCATGAAATCCTTTGGGAACCAAGTAGAGAAAAGAGGACATGAAAATAATTGACTTCTCTGCTAGGATTAAACTTGAAAAATAAAACATTGAGCATCTGTAAACACAAGCTATTTTCCTACAGCAAGAAAAAATATGTACAAGAATGTCCTCTCTGACCACAGATAGAGCTTCCAGACAAAGCATATTGTAGTCCTGCTGCTAAGCTCGTGCAAGAATCGCAGACTCACACAGAGCAGCTGAGGCAGGAAGGCACCTCTGTAGATCATCTACTCCAACCTCTACTCACAGCAGTGTCACCTAGAGCAAGTAGCTCAAGGCCATGTCCTGTCAGGTTTTGAAAATCTCCATAGCTTCTCTGGGAAGCCTCTTCCAGTGTTTGGCCATCTTCACAGTGGAGTAGTAGTTTTCTCATGATAAATGGAATATCCTTTATTTCAGTTTGTGCCATTGACTCTTGTCCTGTCATGGGGTACCACTGAGAAGAGTCTGTCTCCCTTTTCTTCACTCCTTCTGTCCCCATTAGGTATTTATACACATTGATCAGATCCTCCTGGCCTTAGGAAGCATCTCTAAGACTTTTCAGCTCAACGCTAAACAGTCACAGTTCTCTCAGCCCTTCCTCATATGAGAGATGCTCCAGTGGACTTGCTTCAATATGTTTGTCTCTTTTGTACAGGAGAGCTCAGCACTGGACCCAGCATCCCATATGTGTCTCACCAAGACTGAGTAGAGGGAAAAAGGTCACCTTTCTTTACCTGCTGGCAATGCTGGTCCTAACACAATCCAAGAGACTGTTGGTCTTCTTTGCTGAAACGATGCATTGATGGCTCATGGTCAGCTTGGTATCCACCAAGACCTGGTCTTTTTCAGCAGAGTTGCTTTCCATTTGGTTGGCCTTCAGCCTGTGCAGGTGCTTGGGGTTGTTCCTACCCAGATGCAGGACTTTGTTGCATCTCATGAGATTCCTGTTGGCCCATTTCTCTACCCTGTCACTGTCCCTCTGGATGGCAGCACAACCTCCTTGTCTGTGAACATCTCTTCACAGTTTTGTATCACATAGAAACTTGCTGAGGGTGTACTCTGCCCCATGAATCCAGGGCATTAATGAAGATGTTAAACAGTACAAGAACCAGGACTGACCCCTGGAGTACACCAATAAGGACTGGCCTCCAGCTGGACTTTGCACCATTGATTACAAGAAAGAAGAATGCACCAGTGAACACGGGTAGGTGTGTCAATCTGTGTTGGAAAGTCAGCATTGGTGAGACTTCACAAGCTTTTCTGAAAGACACATGGTTTTTCCAGTCATTGTTTCAGGGAGGAAGACTGAAAAAGACCTGAATGTAATGCCCTCAAATATCACTTATGTCATATCAGATGTGATAAATGTAAACATTAGGATTTGTTTTAAATAAAAATACACAAATGGATTGTGCCCAAAATACTGAGTACAAGCATGTGGGGACTGTCTTTTATCTCAGAAAGTGCTAACCTTTCAACAGAAACAAGTATGTCCTCTACAGTTTTAGGTAGTAATAAATTTGTTGGTTATTCACCAGATAGTCGTTTTCTCCAAAAACGATTATCACTATAGTCAGATTAAATGACAAGACTTGGAGACCTCAGGAAACATATGGATTTTATAATAAGAGCAAAAACATCAAGTGACTTATTCACATTTAATTCCTGGTAAGGGTTATAAATTTAATAGAAAAAATAAGGTTATTAACTACAGCAACATAATTTTCCTTGTGCATCAGTGAACTGTGTAAAACATCTGAAGGGAAACCTGATACAGAGGAGATTGCAGGCTAGATACATTGAGAAATTTTGTGCTGTCCTTGCCTACCTATCCTTTAATCAGCTCTGCTTCACATCACTGAAACATAAAATAGAAGTCTTGTTATTTAATCAGTTTGGAAATATTTGTAATTGGAGATGAAGGAAAGGAAAATTTGAAGGAAGATCTGTACATCAGAAAAATCAAGAAAAGGAGGATGAAAATGAAACCATAAGGCAAAACCACCTTAACCTACGTTATTATTTTCACTGGCCGTAATAAGATAAGTTATTATGAACACCCTGCACTTGGAAGTGTGTTGTGAAATTTGGATACATTACACTTGGACATCAGTGACAAGGCCAGTTTTTGGAGCTCCCATCCCCTCCTCCCTTTCCACGGCCTCTGTTCTCATCCCCAGTTCACACCTACTCCTTGGGTACTTAAGATGTCCTGATACATGGATATGTTTCTAACGCCTTTCTAACCTAGAACTAAACAGGGTCATTTCACTTGATCCTGAGGTACTGCGCTTCACTCCTGGCTGTACTGAAGGGTCAGTACCAAGGCAGATCCAGGGAAAGGCAGGGACTTCTTAAGCTAAGACTACGTTTGTGAAGCAACACCTTCAGCATCAACAGGTTAATGTTGGTCACAAAAATCTGGTCAACAAAGGACTTCAGCTCGCAGGTGTCAGCTCATCCTTAAGAGGCAACTAAAATGCAACTCAACCTAAAAGCTGAACCTTGCAGATATTGGCAATAGGCCATTGGAATCTACACATGGAAGCAGAGCACACTGAAGCAGGAAACATTCCCGAAAACACGCAGGGACTTAGGCATCCTGCCCTATTCTCTTTCAGTGGCTGCTTCACAGTCTTACTTGTGCTGCTGGGAAGAGCAAGAATCAGTACTTATTTCTCTTCCCCTCAGTTAGCTTGACGGGAATACATCTCTGTGATGAGGGGAAACCCATGTTCAGGTCTCATCTCTGACTGTAGTGGGGATAAACCTCAATGATCTCCCTGAAGATGACATCACCACTGACCTTCACTTATTTTTAGACAGATTGTTGTCAGTCTCACTTGTCTGTTTTGTACAGAATACTCAAATATTTCCTAAGCCAAGGACAGGTTTAGGTTAACACAGTCACTGGGCTGCTCTGAGTACCACTCTCTGCCCAGGGTTTGCCTCAGACAGGAAAGTCCCTCTGGAAGTCAAGCCTGACATGACACAGGCTGTTACCTAACTGCTTCTGTAGCTTGAAGCACATGTATTGCTACCAACCACAAACTCCTACTCCTTTAAGATTTCCTAGACTGGGAGTACCACTGAAGAATCTGTTAATCTTTACTTTGATTTCGTACTTGGCTGAAGATTAGACATTACCCAATGATAAGATTGAGAAAGGTAGCAACCCAAAACTTAGTGAAATTTCTGTATCATACCCTTACCAGTCAAAACACGATGACAGGCTAGAACTGGAACAAACTTTTCTTCAGTCACGTATTAGATTTGAATAAAGCTGTACTGTAGTGTGATACTTAAACAGCTTATGATACTTACCATTATCATTACTCATGAATAAAAGTGTACATAAAAGGGATGTAAATAAGAAGAACCTACTGCTATTTCTGTTGAGGGCTAAAAAAATATCAGTTGGAGTCAATAGCAGTGCAAGAACACCTGAGTTGGATCAGAGTTACTTACTCTCACATCTAGGCATATACAGTCACTCTTGAATTTGCTGTCTCTCCAGAGAACATCAGCAAGAAGGAATGGGCATCGGTCTGACTTCAATTCACACTGTCTGACTAATATATTTGAACCAGGAAAAAGTATAACATAATTAGCTAAAGATACAGGTAAGCAGCACCACAGAAACAAGGGGGATGGGGTGGAGCAGAGGGGAATATAGAAAAATCATACCTTAGAGTCATCTCCCAGAAACGACTACTTTCCAAGGCTGCTCCTGAGGGAAGATGATGCAACTAGGAGTTCAGGACAAAGGTATTACTGTAGGTTGTTGTTCCTTCTGCAGCATAGGAAAGCCATTCAAGCATCATGCTTCAGTTTTCTTGTAGTTATCCTGGTAATTCCCAGATTTTCAGATGAACTTGATTCAAGTAGTCCTCCAGCTCTAGCATGAAGATCTCTTGTCTCCTCACGTCCTTTCCAGTCACTGAAGTATAAACTCAGGCATCTCCCATTTCTCCCTAACAAAACACATTATGTGCATCCCTCATTTATAATCTCTATCCCAGCTCTTTCTTTCCAGCAGCTGGCAACACTCCTGAAGTCTATATAGTCTAGTCTTCTGTTAATACTCAGAAGTAAGTAGGAAACAGCAGTTCAGAGGAAATTCCTACCTACTCCTCTTTATGGTTCCTCTGCCCTGGGAACTAGGTAAAATAGGATCGTCCTGCTTTGTCTTCCTAGTGCTCTTTCCTAAGTGTCTGGCTTCTCTCCTGCTATCTCCATCAAAGCTGTTTCTTAATTCCTTCTTTACTTTGCTGGCCTTCTTTGGAGAGTCTTTGAAGGTATCTCTCTCTTACTCATTTTTGCTTCTGACTCTTTCTCCCTTTCTCTTTGGAAAGAGAGAGTACAATTCTCCTTTCTGGAATTATGTTTCACCCATGACAGACTTCCCCTTGGAGTAATACCAGCGTTAGGTCTTCCACCTGCTGAGCATTAGAGCCATACAACTCAATTCCCAGTGACTTCTAGTCATCTTTTCAGTGCCTTCTTTTAAAGAGGCTGCAGCATGGACTTTCTGCCATAGACCCTAGAGGCTTTAAAGAAAATCCCATTAAGAGACATGACTGGTAACTTAGGCAGAGCCTACTCATTTAAATTAGTCACCTAGACTCAGTTAAAATTAATGGAGCGGAAAAATACGGTTCAGCAGCAATTCATCTCATCCAGAAATAGATATCTAAATATGGTTAGGTGATTTGCACCCTAAAAGCTTTTATTTACTACTCAAAAAAGGCACTGTACAGTGACTAGATTAGATTAATTTCTCAATACTGCAGACGTCTAAAGAGGTATAAAAAGAATGGCAGCCAAAGTAACCCTAAGAGAAGAGAAGCTCTGCTTCTGTCGTCAGCGTTTTCTCTTTTAGATGACTGATGATCTTATTTCATATTCTTTCTTCATTCGGCTTTCCATATACTTGCAGAGATGGCAGAAACATTTAAAATATCTTAATTGTTCAAGGAGAATAGGGACATCTTTTTCATAATTGTTGTTGGCCTTATTTTCGACTAGCTCTGTACACTACTGTATATGCAACATTGGTTGAGCACTTGTAAACACATTCACTGCTTTTTTTTATGTCTTTATAACAATCTTTATTCACCAGCAGATGTTATGTCATGTGAGTATACTAGATACCCATCTGTCCCACATACATTTTTAAAACACAAAAATCAAAGGGTGAGTGCTCCCACCAGTGTGGGTACACAAGGTCATTGCTAAGATGTACTATTATTTTTTAAGCAAACACATTTAGACGTAAAAGCCGATTACAAGGCACTTATGTAAAAATGCCTATATTAAGTCTAGACGCTTTGCAAATATGAGATTTTTACAGTGCAGATATAACTCAGTTCCCAAAGTCAGTGAGAATTTTGCCAAGCACTTCCTGAATGATCAAAAGCCTGAAAAACATGACCCTTGAGAGAGTATAAAAGTGGGCTTGTTTAGTCTAGAGAATTGAAGACTAAGAGGTGACACGATAACAGCTTTCAAATATGTAAAAGATTGCTATGAAAAAGGAGAGAAATAAACTGCTCTTCTTATCCATCGTGGAAAGGAAAAAAAAATAATGGGCTTAAATTGCACCAAGGAAATTTCAGTTTGACACTAGGAAAAGCTTTTCTAAGTGTAAAGACAGATCGCCTGGGCTGGCCATGGAGTCCTCATGCTGGCAATTTTTAGGAACAAGCCCGACAAACATCTGTCAGGGTGGTTTAGGTAGGACTAATCCAGTGTCAGAGCAAGGGGAATGGCCCTTCAAGATGGGGCCAGACTCTTCTCAGTGGCGCCCAGCAACAGGACAAGGGGCAATGGGTACAAGCTGGAACACAGGAAATTCCATCTCGACATGAGTAAAAACTTAGGAAGTCCCATCTAAACATGAGGAGGAACTTCTTTACTTTGAGTGTGGCAGAGCACTGGAACAGGCTGCCTAAAGAGGTTGTGGAGTCTCCTTCTCTGGAGATAATTCAAAACCCGCCTGGATGCGTTCCTGTCCAGCCTGCTCTGGGTGGACCTGCTTTGGCAGGGGGGTTGGACTAGATGATCTCCAAAGATCCCTTCCAATCCCTACCATTCTGTGATTCTGTGATCCTTTCCAGCTCTGTTTTCTATCAATTTATAACTCCTTGAGAAGCAGCATTTAGCAAAACCTAATTATCTTCTTGGAAAATCTTAGTATGTTTTTTATTCATATATCAACAATTTCGCATTTCATTAGACAAATACAAACCTGGCTGCAATACAAAATAAAAACAGTTGCCACAGAGGAGACACCTGTTTGATGAACATGGAGCAACCCATGTCCATGGAGTTCAGCAGCTCTCAGCCACCTTGCCTCCCTGCTGGGGATGCTCAGACAGCTCAACTAGGCTATCAGATAAGAGCTGCTGTCCCTGAGAAGGTATATAATTCTCAGATATTATTACGAGATCCTCTTCTTTGAAATCCATGTGATGCTCCCTCTGCATCTTTATACTCTCAAAATATCCACTGTATTTTCAATAGCAAACTTCCCTTAAATTGAAGGCAAATACATAGTACAAAACCAGACTATTTACACTCATATGAATATCAGCTTGTAGTGTTCTTTGTTTTGTAGACATCTCTGGTTTTGTAATGATGAATTTGAACGGTAAACTGAAAATTCTTTATGCCAGGCACAGCAAAGTGCTCTGAATTTAGAGCAAAAGTATTCTACTCTGTCTTTTCTTAAGAAATGGATCACACATAGTTCAGAGATAGAAATACTGTCTCTTAACCTAATTTTATAGTGCACCGACTGACCTCTCCTACACACAGTAATTGAAAAAATAGAAGAGCCTCCAACAGACCAAACAGAAGCTGGCCTAGTTTTTAATCAATAGTCCTATTCCCACTGGCTATGTATTTCAGTTCAGAACTTTGTAATTAAATATAGTGATGAGTTGTGTTTCTTTATGAATGAAATCTCTTCTTTCATACATATATATACATTTTAAAAATACACTATAAAGTATTTACTCCTAAAATCCAATCATGTTGAATCTAAACAGAGTTAAAATGTTAGAAGTCTTTAAATTTGAAGGAGAAAGTCCCTTTAATTCTACCAGTAATACTTTACTGTCATGGGTTTTCACAATACTGGCAAGATATTAGCAGTATTGTTCAGACCAAATATTACGTATTATAAGCATATGTTGTAAGATGCCACTTAAAATGAAATTCAAGAGCCTATAGACGATGTCATATTCAACCAAGTGGTCCCACTGATTTTCTGTAGATCTACATACAAGATTAAGGAGAATGGGTTTCCTATATAGATATTTTGAACTTATTTTCCTTTGAAATATGTAGGTTTAAAGTGATTCATAAGAATGCTCAAGCCTAAACAGTAATATTGGAAAGTTCACATACAACCTGCCATTTTGCCTATAGGCAGTTCATGAAATTGTAATTGGAATGACTATTGCTTAGCAATCACTTGCACAGAAATACTGAGATTTAGGAAATATCATTGCATTTCTAATGAAGTTTCATCACTTTGTATTAATAGATGAACCTATGACTTCTTCGTAGAAGTAAGAGAAAACAATCCTTGTAATTTTGCTATTTAAAAAAGGCTAAAAAGACATATAAAGGTGCTATGAGGACAAAAATACACTCATTCTAATCCTCAGTGATTAGTAGCATATCTACAGTGATTCTGCTTTGCATAAGAATATCCTTTTGCCCTTGACTTTATTGCAGGCTAAAGTTAATGGGCCAAATGCATCCATTGACTAAAATGGTCTTACTCCAAGGATAAGTTTGGCTTACCACACAGAAACACTGTTGAGAGCAGCCTAGAGAACTGTAATCGTAAGAAATAAACCTACATCCTGGCACCACATCTTAAGAATGTTGCTTGCCTTAGATGTATATTTAAGGTCAAATTTGTAAATTAGAACAAACAAATGTTGTTTTCAAACTCTTACTTCTTGGTTTAGTAAGCAATATATTGATTTACTTAATTTTTCAGATCCAAGGCTCCCAGAGCCAAATATTTCTTATCAAGAGATCAATTCTTTAAGTATTACATGCACAGAACCATCCTGTACATACACACGCAGAGACAGATTGCATAAAGGAAATGAACTAGGTAGCTCTTTCCCAAATTAGACACATCGTAGGCTAGTTTCTGCCACAACTAATATCACTTTAATAACACTGAAAATTAAATAGCAGCTTTTTCCAGATATGTAGCCTATGAGAGAATTTATTCAGCCAAATCTGCCTCTGCGTCCACAGGTAATGCCACTGAAAAATCTTCAGTAATCTGTCACAATGGAAAGTTCAAAACATTGGAAGGGATGCCAGCAATGGCTTCTTGTACTTTAGGACAGAGAAGGGAAGAGTATGGAATAATTTTTTCCCCACTCATAACAAAGGAACCAATGGATATTAGACTACTTATTAAAGAATAATGTAGCATTTAAATGGATATCTAACTTAGGACACTGAAGCATCTATTTGTTACTTGTGAGTCAGCTTAAGATTTTGTATGAAAGATGGGAAGTTCAGAAGGAAGTGTTTTCTTCTTTAAAAGGAAGAGAAGAAGCTTCTGGAAAGAGTTTGCAGAAGAATGCATTACAGGGTAAAAGCACCATCAGGCAAAATTTTTAGTTATGTGGGTAAGGGCACTCCTTTGCTCAAAATGCAAGGCCTTGAGGGTTCAGTTGTAACACAAAATATGCTATATATCTCAGAGGGCAAGCTGACATAGGGGATCACCTTATGGGATAATCAGCTTAGCTGAATGTACAACCAGCAGACTCTTCTAGGCCTCTCTGAGATCTGGAAAATCAAACCACCAGAGGCTATGCTGTGCTATAATAATGCAAGTTACATCTATAACTCTTCGTGCAAAAACAGGTTTATATCAAACAACAGTAACATACAAAAGCTCTTGGCAAAAGAACAAGTGACCTACCACAATATTATTTATTTTGCTAAATATATATAGAGTTTATAAACTATATATAATTTATTTAATATATAAAAAAGTTTGTTAAACTACTAAAACTTTTAATAACAATTAATTCATTTCTTGTGTGAGAGGAACAAGAAATCAAAGTCACACATAGGCCTTAGAGATGCCACACACTGGTTGTACCTCTGTTAAAGATACTGGATTACAGTGAACAGCAGATCAATCTGATCTCCTTGGTGAAAGAAAAAGACTTACACAATCTTTGGATGCACCTAAGAGAGGTCAGTCAGCAGGAGGAGGGCTAATGAACATATCTCAGTGAATCAGACTGATGAGATATATTCCGCGATGCTACATACAGGCCTAACACTTACATTTTAAAGCCAGAACAGAGAAACAAGACAAACAATATATAAGGGAAGGAGAAAGTCCCTTACATTGATTGAAAATGTAATCTCTTTTTCTTATCCAAAAGATCAGGAGCTGATTTGATTGCAGTTAAACCTACTTTACTGGAGAGAAGGTACTTGTAGCTTAGGGGCTTGCTAATTTAGCAAAGAAAGTCATAACAACAAAAACAAAGGCTGAAATCTTAAGCCTAACTAATTCCAGATAGGAATAAAGAACATACTGTTAAAAGTGAAATCAGTCAGCACTCTGTGCAGGGATACGGTATATTGTCCTCCTTCTGATGCCTTTGGGAAAACACTGGTTGCCCATATGGAAGTTATTCTTCATTTAATAAAATCCATTGGGCTCATATCAGAAAGCACCATGTGGTCCAAGCTAGACAACAGTATTGAAGTGCCTAGACCTATTCAGCTACCCTAAAACCTGAAAGTGCTCAAAACTCCCAGGTATTATTAAAATATAAAAAATAGAACAATTAACTTTGGAGACAGAGAAAAATCTCAGCTACTGAGAAGGGTATTAGAAGGGTACTAGACAAGCTCAAGAAGTGGGCTTGTGTGAACATCTTGCAGCTTAACAAGGCCAAGTGCAGGGTCCTGCATGTGGGCCGGGGCAATCCTTGATATCAACACAGGCTGGAGGATGAAGGGATTGAGAGCAGCAGAGAAGGACCTGGGGGTACTGTTGGGTGAAAACCTGGATATGAGCCAGCAATATGCACTCGCAGCCCAGAAAGCCAACCATATCCTTGGCTGTATCTAAAGAAGCATGGGCAGCCGTACAAGGGAGATCATTCTTCCTTGACCCACTCTGGTGGGTCCCCATCTGGAGTACTGCATCCAATTCTGGAGCCCCTGACATAAGAAGGACATGAAGCTGTTGGAGCGAGTCCAGAGGAGGGCCATGAAGATGATCAGAGGGCTGGAGCACCTCTCTGATGAGGACAGACTGAGAGAGGTGGGATTGTTCAGCCTGGAGAAGAAAAGGCTCCAGTAAGACCTCGTTGTGGCCTTTCAGTGCTTAATGGGAGCTTATAAGCCAGATAGGAGCAAACTTCTTAGCAGGATCTGTTGCAATAGGACAAGGAGTAATGGTTTTAAACTAAAAAAGGGTCAATTTAGACTAGATAAATGGAAGAAATTCTTTACTGTGAGGGTGGTGAGACACTGGAACAGATTGCCCAGAGGGGTGGTAGATGCCCTACGCCTTAAAACATTCAAGGTCAGGTTGGACAGGGCTCTGAGAAACCTGATCTAGTTGAAGATGTCCCTGCTCAGTCCAGGAGGATTGGACTAGATGACCTTTAAAGGTCTCTTCCAACCCAAACTATTCTATGATTCTAAGTGTTTACCAAAGAGCTCTCACTTCTGCCCATGCTATCTTTGCAGGCAGGTACTGCTTTCAGTCTTGATTTCAGTTACTCAGTGATTTTCTGAGTGGTGCAAACCCTGTGCGGCTCTCCTGTTGCATGGAAAAATGTTTCTATTCCTCTAAAGAGAGCTCAGTGGATACTTCCTCTCCAGACAGCCTCCCTGGGACTGTCTACCCCTGAGCAGGTTCAGCTGCCCATAGTGCCAAGAACAAACGCACTTTTTCTCCCAGGGTTTCAGTCCATGCAATTAGAGGAACATAATTCACTTTTGAACAAAGTAAAATACATATATATATGGATATGGATATTGGACTACTTGTATAGTTCATATACTGCTATATATATGTGTGTGTGTGAGTGTGTGCATACATATACATTTGCAAGCACCACACACCTTTGATCACCAAGCTATAAGCCAGATGAAACATATCATTCAGATCAGATCAAATAGTCTAAGGGCTTCTTCTGGCTTCTGTTGTTGAACTCCATTGCAATTTGCCTCCCTATACCTCAAAACTTCATGGAAATTATTGCAGGTTGTGTGAGGAAAGAGAAGCTTTTCTTCCAACAAAATGTTGTAAAAAAAAAAAAAGCCACTTCTGCAAAGTTTTTTTCTTTAAACCAAAGATTCTAATTGTTATTGCATATTGTTACATGAGACTGCTGTGGCAGATCTGCCAGGATTTCAGTAGACAAATCTGAATAATTCCCATGTTATCAGACATTGCTTAAGGCACAGGCGGGCTTCACCATGCCTTCTTATCATGTATTTTAAATCCAGAAATAAACACAGTCTCTAGTTCATAAGAACTAATTGCAGGAGGAGGAAGGGGTAGATCATGAATTAAAAAGACCTCCTCTGTTAGCAAACAGCAGTAGTAGGTAGTCATTCCTCAGTGGAACAACCACTAAATGAAAATGCTATGCACACTTAGCAGGACTATTATCATAATAGTATATCTAAACTTGCATACTACTCTCTGCTCTGGAACCCTGAACTATTTTTGTTCTCTTGTCTGATCAGAGTGCTGCCTCTTCTGCTTACTTCCCCATCGGAAGATGGCATTTCCACTGAACCATGAACCTGCTTTGGCATAACAAATGTTCCTGGATGTTTCTCAAAATGTGTCACAAAGTGAACATCCTTTGTCTACTCCAATTATATCAGCATTGTTCCCTTCTTCTAGCTGTCATTTGAATATCTTCTCTTTTCAACCTTTCTTCTAAGCATTAAGGCCTTTCTTTCTGAATCATTACATTTGTGTCTGATCATAGAAAAGAGTCATCATGCTCCATGATGAAGAAAGGAGAGGTTGCCATTTCCTTACCTTCTGTTATGTCTTTCGCCTGGAGAGAGGGTCTGATCCTGCATTACTAATGGATCAAATGTCTTCCAATGACTTCAGTCAGAATTTTTAAGTCTAAAAATTAATACAGGCTGAGACCACAAAGTTGCCTATTCATTTTGAATCAGTCACGCAGAGTTCGATATTCAAGATACTTGTTGGAAGAGTATTTTCCCTTAGTACTAGAAAGAGGGAACTTGGAATAGTACAACATTTCTATATAACTGTCATGGTTTAACCCCAGCTGGCAGCTAAGCACCACACAGCTGCTCACTCACTCCCCCTGGGTGGGATGGGAGAGAGTATCAGAAGATTAAGTGAGAAAACTCACAGGCAGAGATAAAGGCTGTTTAATAGGTAAAGCAAAAGCCACACACTCAAGCAAAGCAAAACAAGGAACTCATTCACTGCTTCCTATTGGCAGGCAGGTGTACAGCCATCTCCAGGACAGCAGGGCTCCATCATGGGTAATGGTTACTTGGGAAGAAAATGCCGTAAGTCCAAGTATCACCTTCTTCCCCCAGGTTTATATACTGAGCATACGTCATATGGTATGGGATATTCCTTTGGTCAGTTGGGGTCAGCTATCCTGGCTGTGTCCTCTCCCAGGTTCTTGGGTGCCCCCATCTTCTTATTGGCAGGTCAGTATGAGAATCTGAAAAGTCTTTGCTTACCACCAACTAAAATATTAGTGTGTTATCAACAATATTCTCATCCTAAATCCAAAATGCAGCACAATATCATCTGCTAGTAGAGTATTAACTCTATCCCAATTGAAACCAGGACAATACAAATGGAGTCTTATTTACACATCCTTTTCAGACTTATTTACATTGAATTAATTCAGTTAACTCTGTTAGTTATTTTATTTTTTTTTAATTCAAATGGCAGGCCTAGCTGCTACAGTACTGTTCAGGAGGAAAGGCTTTGCAGCTGCAATGCCATGACTATTTCATATTATTGGGGACTCACCTATATTGTTGACACAAGGCTGGGGAGTAGAGAGGAGTTGATCTGGACACTGCAGCAATCATTTTCCTGTATAGGGAACATGGAGTCTAGTTGCAATTTTTCTTTTCTCCCCCTCTACACACATGCATTTGAACAACAGCTCTGAGACAACTTGAGAGTATCATTGTATTTTTCACTGTGTTAGTTAGCACACACCACTTCAGTGTACTAACACTAGCCCCTGAAATCCCCCGCTGTGCGGACAACGGCAGTCCTTCCGACAGAAGGGCTGCTGTATCTTGCAGGCTCACAGAGCTATGCGATGAAGAAGGAGAAGAGAGAAGCAGGAATAACATTCCATACATTTTCATCATCCACATCCCTAATACCAGGAACACTGAACAGCACACTGCATTTTAAAGTCATCCCACACTGCTAAGTCTAGCAGCCTAGAATGGACTATCTCCACTGTGTGGAAATATCCTTTTCCCTGATCCTGAGTTTTTAAAGTGAGGCAGGACCCTTGTTTTTACATAGGTCAGAAGCACCACATAAGGATGCCTCACCATCCCCATAGGCTGAGAAATGGTCCATGTACCCCTGTACACTGCAGAGAAAGACCTTTTCCTGCACTAGCCACTGGGAAAGCCTCACAACCCAACATGTGGCAACAGAAGGTTCAGAACATATGCATGAACCTCCTGGGGTCCTTCAGTACACACAGAAAGGCACTCCCACCCCTCCTCTGCACCTCTGATAGCCTGAGCCCCTCAAACTGCGGGCTCAGATCCCTTGTTTCATTCTGGTGCACCTTGACACAAAACAGACCTGTTGCAAAACAATGGAAAGGTTTATTTAACCTGGTTTGAAGCCAAGGTTCAGAGGTGTATGCATGAAGGGTTTGAAACAAAAAGACTACAGGAAAAAAAAAATACAATCTTGCTTGCAACACTTCCTGCTCATTAAGGTTATTCACCAAAAATGTAATCATTAGACTGCTGATCACTAATTTCCATATGCTTCCCCCATTCTCATCTCTTAGTCTAGATGATTTCCTTCTGTGCCTTTTTTTTGATGGCTCTTCCTGGAGACTTATACTTCAGAGATCCCTTCACATTCTTTCCCTTTTTGCTTTATTTCAGATTAAGTGCCCTCCTGCAGGCTCACATGACTAACACACATCCAGAAGAACCTTTGAGCTCAAAAGCATCTCATATATCACATACTATGAACTGTATGTATTGTCCCTGTCTTTTGTCAAACAATTCCAGACATAAGAATGAGAGTCTTGATGAGACATATCTCAAAGCAGACGGCTCCCTACGGCTCTAATTTCCTGTTAGTTTTTGGAGATTTCTGGAGAAACTGAGTAGGTAGTAGTTATTGCATAAATTCAGTTATTTCTGCTTGAAATAAAACTATCTATCTGCTTTAGACAGTATGGATTTAATAATACTTCAAGCTTTAAATTGTTTCAATTTTTAATTTATCTCATTTTTAATTCCTGTATTCAGACAGCTTCCCTGCAAAGCTATGAGTTTATTTCCTTGTTTTTTAGAACACCTGAAGCATCTGTTATATTTAACTAAAATAAAATGAATATGTTAACAGCTCCTCCGTGTGACATATTTCTCCAACATCCTGCTTTAAAACTAAAGAGTAATGGCACATACTCAATAAAAGACCTTTTATTACTCAGTTTTGCATTGTAAACTCTGTAAAACATTTTTAAAAGAAAGCAGTATACAGTGAAATCTCCAGAATGTTAAAGGTTTCAGGCTTTCTAGAAAAGGGGTTATTTCCTGAAGCTGCAGGCGTAGAAAAAAAGCCCTTTTCACCAGAGGAGTTAGACGTCAGTAGAGCCAACCCTGCGTCGCATTTCCTGTACTGCAAAGGTTATGATACGGCAGCTAGAATCAACATAGAGTCAAACTGCAAATTAGATTACAGAGCTGAAAATAATTAAGCAATAACGATAGAGGAACTGGGTATTTCCTGGGGCTTAATGACCTGTTGGGAGGAGCTGAGGTCTTTAATGTTACTTTCAGCTAAACATCAGGAAGAAAAGTGTTACAGTATATTTTTTCCCGGCCCTTGAGTGTACAAAGGGCAATGCCACTCTGTTGCTACTCCCAGAGAATTAATGTTCACAGTGCTAGTCAATCAGATTTATTTATTTGCCACCAGACACAGTCTGGGGCACTCCAGGTCCCTGTCTATGGCAAAGTAATTGGAGACGAGACAACAGAAAGACGACTGTCTTGGCCAGTTTCTCTTGTATAGGGGCAGAGGGATTAAATCAGTTGTCCACTGAAAGCTTTCCTGCTACACAGCGTGGGTGACTCCAGTCATCTCTTCTCCTCTCTGTAACAAAAAATTCCTACTGTCTCTTCCCTAGGCACCTCATCTGACCTTTCTCTCAGTTCCATTCTTTCCAGAAAGTCTCTAATTCCTCATATTTGCCTTCCCAGCTAGCTCTATCCCTCTTCCCCATGCCTTTCTCATACCCTCCCACAGCGAAGGTCGGCAGTGGTCCCACCTGTGCAAGGGAGTCAGGGCTTTCCAGTCCCCTTTGCTTCTCCCTGCAGTTCCTAATATTACTACCGATACTTGGCTCTCTCTTTGCACCTCCTCTGTGGAGTGCTAAGTTGAGCATATCCCTCTCATTGCTAGTCCATACCCAGTGCTCCCAGCTCAGAGAGGAAGCAGTAAGCCAAATGGACCCAATTCGTTTCTTATGTTTGCAGCAAAACTGTATCTCTATTTTCAGCAGAGAATGGTATAACAGAGGAAGACACGGCTAAGCTACAATATTTATTTTCTCTTCTGATTTTGTTGTCATTTACAGTCTTATGGTTATTTCTGTACAATGGCTAGAAAGCAGATAAAATGCATACTTTTTCTTTTTTTCTTTTTTAAGTAAACTCTGTCTATTCCAGCTCCAGCTAATGTCAGTGAAGAAAACCACCTAGCATGCCAGTAAGAATAAAACTCCACCCAAATACTAATTTTTCATCCATAATCAAAATAGAGTTATTCTGTAGACTTTATGAGCTACAATCATCTCTTGTGCAACCATGCTGGAGTCAAGGGAGTCACATTGGGAATGGATTTGGCCCATTCTGTGGAAAACAGAACTCAAAGGGCAGGGTGACCTGATTTGCAGCAAGAATGTAAATACAAGTGATAGAGTATTTTTTTTTATTTTAATCACTGAGCTGCAGAATAGCAATCTAATTTCTAGACCCGGAGTTTTTTTCAATGAGCCCAAGGTTTTCTGCATATTGTATAACTAATCAGTAGTAAATTGCACATCAAAACATGGATCATATTCTCTTTTTACCAAATTATTATTGTAAGATCAATATTATTAAGTACTTTTTATACACCTGAATCTACAGTGCTTCACAAACTGGCTGAACAAGCCGTAGTGCAGAAATCTCATTGCCTATTCCTAAAATGCAGCCACTTCTGTAATGAAACCCAGCAGCTGTTAACGCTACACAGCTGTACCAGACAAAAGCTTGGGGCATAAAATGAAGATGATGACTCTACTTATCCAAAATTGCAAGTGAAGTGTAAGTAGGTAGAAAGCATGGTAATAATCCAAATATAGACACTAATACACTGCCACTCTCTTGCCAGAAGCGGGAGATTGTACTTACAAGGACATCAGTCTTATCCAAAAACCCCTGCAGATCTTTGCCCACTAACGTCAAAGGCAGGCTTCATCTCCTCGCTGATGTAAAGAGAAGGTCACAGTATCTAACCTGCCAATTGCATTTTCTTGTTAGAGTACCTCAAACTTTTGCCAAGAGGGTGTCCTAAAATTGGTCCCCTTAATCCATGAGTTCTCCAAATTCAGTGCTGTAGCAGATCACAAAAATTCAGCTTCTCATGAGCAAAATGTGTTTCTGTCTCCCTCTTATCACCAGCTTCTTCCTTTGTTGGTTAATTTTGATGGTTAATGGAGATGGGACTGATGGAGACTCCTTTTCATATTCTCCAAGACCTCTCTCTCCAAAGGAAAATGAATTGCTCAGCAGCAGTGACAGCATAAAGGACAGAATCTGGCATCTTTCTTCCTCATAAAAGCAATTATCTTTAAGTAATATAGCTAGAGATTACATTAAATATTGGCATGCATGTTACCATATATGTACTCTAAATGCCCAATAAATAAACAGTGCTTCATCTTCCAGTCAGGGCTGCAGGCCCTACTTCTGACATCAGTAGAGTCACATTAGAAAAGAGGATTCTCCAGTAATGTCAATGCTTTTCGATTCATTTTTTTTTTAACTGAAAAGTGTTTTTCAGCCTCAGTTATAATAGTAGCCTGCTCTATGAATGACTAAATTTTGTACTAGCACGTACCATATCCAGATGCAAATTACATAACACAGTATTTTTCCTGTCTCTCTTCGGATCACAGTTGTCATGAAAAACTTTCAATAGGCTCACAAAAGGAGAAAATACAACAGCCTACTAATATTTTTATCATTAGAGGTGCAAGCTCCCTAGATACTCCTGCAATGTACGATATTCCTTTAAGTTCCCTCTTCTTCTTCTGCCCTCCCCATTCTGTCTCCATCTCACTGACAGACATCCTCGCAGTGGGAGTACCTAGCCATTAAGCAGCCTGTTAAAAAAACCTGTCTGCCACGATAACAACGAGAAGAAAGGAAAAATTTGTCTAAGATCTGTGCAATGGATGAAAATGTCCTTGGGTCTGTCAGGTTGCAGTGAAGAAAACACCTTAGAGCCAAAAACAGAAAAGGGGGGAGCAAAGATGCCACGCCAGCAGGTGAGAACAAAGGCTTTTTGCTTCGTGTCTCCCAGGGACAGGATAGAAAGATACAGGTTTCTCTATGGGTTTTGTTCCCTCTCCCTTGTTTATGCACCTCCAGCTGACCTGATTATGTCAATGCCTCCTGAAACTCGTTATAACAACTTCTCCCCACTGCAGTGACACTTCTGATGAAAGCAACATTGAGCTGACCCGGGGAGCGGCAGCAGATTCCTGGAACTGGCTGCAGCTCCTGTGCTACCGTGAACTTTACAGATCAGGATTTGCTACCCTAAAAGGAGAAAGTGACAGTACGCTCAAGAAGAGCACGCTGCTGTGCCCATTGCCACCAGGGAGAATAGGCAGGCTCGGCGTTGTCCTAACAAAGTTTTCACACAGTGCTTTCTGCGTTCTTACTTTTCCCCTTTCTTCCTTTGGGAAGGCTGTTTACATTGGGTATATCAGTGTTAGAAACAAAATGTGAAGTTTCCTATGACATTAAAATTACCTTTCTTAGGGAACAAGGTACTTGCAAACAAGAACATCTTATGACACAACACAAATGCATTTTGTTAAATGTAGTGTGTATTGGCTAACAAAGCAAGCATGCAAAATTTACAACTGTGCCTAGCAAAGATGAGGGGATTTTTTTTGCTTAGGTGGTAATGAGCTTTAAAAGGAGAGTGAATCTGCATTTCTTGGGAGGGAAAGCTGGAAAGCTGGAGTACAGCCAGAATTCACACCAGATGATAACTCCTGTTGTTCTTTCACTGGGTCAGACTCTCAGCTCCACTTTTTGATTTTGTTGAACTTTTGCTAACCACAATTTACTTCAACTTTCTCAAATAGTGAGAAGTTAGGAAACTCACTAATCCTTTACTTTACTTCTTCTCTGACTTCCTCTTGGACAAGATGTAATGGTGGACAAGTATAAATTCATTATATTGATCTATTTCCAGAACACAGTGAGGGTCCTTTATAAGAGGAAGTAAAACGTAAATTTCAGAGCTAGTAGCAGCAATTTTTCAGTAGTGTAGAATCAATACCATCTTTTCTGTACTACCTGTGACCACTGATTTTATGGTATCTTCACCATGGTCACAGACGGCTGTTTTGTGCTTTGATTTGACTTTTGTGGCACATCAAAAAATGAAGCCTTGCGGGTGAGTAACAAACATTGAAAATCCCACACATACAAACAAGTACTCCTTAAGTACAGTATCCAGCGATCCTGATGGCCCTGTGACGAGTAAGGTAGGATTTGAGGTTGACATTTTAGATCAGCACAAGTTCCTGAACTACTTCCAAAATATTCTGTGCTCGTGATACCAAACAAAACCCTTAAAATTATCAGCTACTTATTAATGTTACTTTTTACATATTATTTTCAGTTCCTCATTCTAATACTTGACACTAGGAATACTAAAGGTATCCTATTTACTGTATGAAATATTGTATAAGGCACACTTAAAATGTTTTAAGGACAAACAATAACAAAATAACATGTAAGGCATCACTCATGCATCAAAGAAAAATACTCTTGTCTCAGTGAACAGGCTGAATTGTGTCAGAGTAACAGCATTTTATCAGATTAAGCTTTTCACGTATGCCTTAAACATCCAATGTAATTTTTGTATTGATGAGGCTGTGAAATAAAAAGAAAAATTATAAAAACAAAAATCAGGTAAGCTGTGGTTCATTCATTATCTATTTCATATGTCTTAATTTGAAGCTAGAAAACAATTCTTTTGCTATTTGTTTTCCTGTTCACTAACACCTCTCATTTAAACTGGTATATTCTTCTAAGACAAAGTTATGTGTATTTTTGCCTCACAGCTCTTCACCAAGGAACATAAGGAGTAATATATTTTATTCTCTGGCTTTGGTTAAGCACAAGGCAAGAGACAAGAACACACTTTGATCTTTATTCTGTGTAAGTCCTACTGCCAAGAGTAAAAAAATAAGCAACTAATATGCAATTTGGACATGAAGATTAGAAAGACTATTAATGTGTCCCTCCTTTTGTGTAGTTCTATAATTTATCCAGTGAGGAGTAATATGCTCTCCCTTACTGGCAAGAAAATACCATCCAGGGGAGGACGATTTCTCTGCCAGGAGCCAGAAGGTCTGAAATGTAATTGTTAACCTGATTGGGATGCTCTTAGTTAAACTGTTGGAAATGCAGCCATGACACAAAAGAAGCAAACAGGAGAGAAGTTGTCTACCCTGGTGAGCTTCAATCTTAAATCTATATTTTTCTTTGATTTATACACCAATATCTGCTTGGCCACTTCAGAAACTTCAGGCACATCGTTCTTAACACCTGTAGCAATGGATAAGCCCCACAGACTTACTTACATTGAAAAAAACCAAACCAAAACTTTTTCCAGCTCACCATAAAGAAAGAAGGCTTTGAAGTGCATGCAGTCTGTTTTGCTAATAAAACTCCTGTTCAGCCTATATCTATTCACCGTTTTGTCTTGCCATCCTTCACTATCAAGTCTCAAATTTGATTGCAAGCAGTTTTCAGCAGGGATCATGTCTTCTTCATCCCTGTGGACACTGAGATGTCTTCTCTGCAGAGTAATAAAGTAATAATGAAAAACAGACATGCACATCAATCAGCTAACCTGGCATAAGTAGTAGCCACTACACATAAATCTTTGTATGTTATTAGACTTATGTATAATCTAGGAGAGTAACAGCTGAGGAACAAAAATGAGTCCAAGGTGAGATTTTTCAAGCTTTCCTTTGAAAAACACATTGATATAAACATATCCCTTCAGAGGAAACTGTTTTCAGGGTGTCAGAGAACTACTTTCTGGACCTCCAGTATGGCTCCTTTTCATTGGCAGAGCTTTCTCCTTGAAACCACTCCTCCTGTCTGGAACTTTAAATTAGAGTCTTCCTAAGGCCGCAAGATCCCTTCATTTGGTGTGAGGGGTGAAGCAGGTGAAATGGCCCTTCAACAAAAATCGCTGCAGGGGAAAGTTTTAATATCATACAGCTCCAGCTACAAATGTGGTGTTTGGCTCTCAACTCATTGGTCAGACACTCTCAGCCATGCTCAGACCAGTCAAGGGCAGCTGCAGGCAGGGCAGAACCCCGTGACGAAAGGATGGCTGTATTCACTGCCAGTTTTTACCTCTCTTACTATTACCCTGACTAACTGCACATGTTTATAGAGCTAGGTTTGGCCTTTCCATTTAGCTCCAGTAAGTAGGGTGCTATCCCTACTGCCCAAACAGGGTTTATAATTCAGTTATATCTCCTTTCTGTCCCTCACCTTGACCGGAATTTAAGCTGTAAGTATCCCTTTGCAAGGTGGAGCAGGTTTTTAATTCCTCTTCCTTCCTTCCATGCAATACATTTCAGCCTTGATCATTTCGCTTTGAAAGACTCAAGGGCAGAGTGTGTGGGATGTGACATTTACCAGGATCCCTCTTTTATTCTTGTTTCCATGCGCAGGGCCAGGTGACAATTTTGCTTTCCAATTTTTATAAACTCTGTCCGTCACACACCCATGCAGAAAGCAGGGAAAAGAAAAGCTATTTACATTCAGAATGAGAGAAAGGTAATGGAGTATGGGCTGGGTGCAGGACTGAGAACAAGGCTTTGGCTTTCTAATCCTTATCCTGACATGCTTTCATCCTGAAGTCCAGGTAAACCATTTAACTTCTGCTCTCCATCTATATACAGATGATATTAATTACTGGGTTGTATTTTATCTGTTTCCATCATGCCTGTATGCTCCATCCAGGAAAAAAATACAGTGCAGGTTTGTCCCAACAATATTTTCCTATGTCATATAGTTACCTTCTGAAGAACGCTATATGAGTGCTTATGTATCTCTACTACTAGGTTTTTCCTGCTTGCATCTCCATCTCCACTAAAAGCTGAACATATCCTCCGTAATCAGGAGGCAAGTATGTCTCTTTGCTCTGAGGGACAGCAAATGTAGATCAGCAGAGCTCAGGGTCTTGCCACAGAGAACAGCCAGTGACGGTTTACCAATGCTGAAATCTAAGGGAAAGTAGAAGTTCAGTGCTTCCACAGGCACAGTGGGGCACAAAGACGGATGAGTTTGCAACGGTCTGATAGAGGAAGGCACCCCCAGTGTCTAAGCATGTGTCTAATTGCCTTCCTTAATCCATGCCTAGGGACAAGCTCTGGTACTTAGTTTCTCACATGAGTAGCTCTGCAGTACACAAACTCACACGCACGGTGACACTTTCCATCCATCCACACCCTCCCGTGCATACACACTCACGCTGATTTTACATATTCTGTCTCTGTGTATGAACTGTGAGATTGCAGGAGGGGCTGGTAGCAAGGTTTCCCAATGCTTGTTATGATAAACACCCTGCTATCAATCGCCTGTAGCTTTGCCAAACTTCTCCTGTCTAACTCCAGATGAAATTTTCTGTGCCAACTACATACCACAAGCTGAATGCATTTCGGAAAACCTCTGCACTAAAGCAATTCAGACACTTCAATGATCTGGGTCAGGGGAAAATGCACTGTTGTGTCTATGCTGGAAAAAGAAAAAATCTGGGTAACCTGCTAGTAGAGATGCTCTCACTAACCCCATACTTGGCAGCAGGAATGTAAGCTTGCCTGGAGGACTTGGGCTGTTATTCCAAGAGTGCTTTTTGCCATCCACATAAAAAATTGCTCACATCACTGGCCTAGTGACCAGACTTTTCAGCATCCTACCTTGCAGCTGAAAATCTGGAAAATCTTCAGAGCTAAGAGTTGCAAAGGGAGCAGGGGAAATCCTGCCCAGCCTCCAGATTGCTTGGTGCCGCTGGTGCAGCAGGGGATGAACCAGCTCAGCCCAAGCATGAGACTGCCATGGTTTTCATGCTCTCCTCCAAGGCCAGGGCACAACAAAAGGATTCTCTCTGTTCTGCAGATGAAGCACGAGGAAGCTGGTTTTCATATGCATATCCCTCACTCTCTTTCACTGTGCCCCGAAGAGGAGGCTATGTCCCCATCCAGGCTGGCCAAGGCTCAAGAAGACCCACTGCTCAGCTGCAGGCCTCACATAAGAAAACTCATGTTTAAATCTACTTTTGAGAAAAAAAAAATATTTATGAATTTTCTTATATGTAGCAACTCGAGTGTTCTTCCCTCCACTACGTTTTTTTGACTAATAGCTGTTTAGTCATCATTTCACTTTTCCAGCATGCAAACAGCAGCCTTAGTTCTTCTTTGAGTCAGGACTTCATAGACACAGGGCAACACTTCTTTCAGATTTAATACAACATATTTAATTCAGAGTTGCTGTGACAGTCCTACCCCAAGCAGGAAATAATCAGACACCTCTGTGGTGGCTTCTGACAATGGGGCCAACGTGGTCATTCAGCATCCCGCTACTTACAGCTTCAGCGCCCACACATCCCAGTGTGGGTCACTGTGGAAACTACTAAGGGACACAGATGATGTCCCCAGCTGGTGGTAGTGAAAGATCAATACTAACTGGCCTTTTATTATTCTGTTTGCACATCTGTTTGACCCTTATAGATGCACCTGCAGAAGGAGGGCTATGGGGTGGCTCTTTGCCAGCCACCGGATCCTGCTGTGGGTTTTCCAAGGATGCCCACTCCTCCAGCCCTGTTCTAGGCACAGCCCAGTACACACATGCCCGCACCCACACAGCTGCAGGGGTGAGCCTGCACCAGTGTCACCATTTACAAAACATGAGGATGCTTTCAGCATGGTATGTGATCTGGTCACAGAGGCCAGCTCCTGCTCCCTGTTTCAATGGCGCCAGGTGCATCTACACAGGCATTTCAGTCCAGAACAGGAGGGCGCTTTGGAAATGCATCCCTTTATTATCTCCTCTTCTTGCCCTGTGGTTCACACAGAGCACATGAAATAGATTCTTCCAGATTAAAAACAGATCAGAAAATAAACCTTAGGAGTACTTGTAATGTGCTCCTGCCACTATGTGTGTTTGGCTAATGGGATCAGACCAGAGCTAGTCTGAAATATGCCCTCCACATGCATACAGAATGAAGATTGTGTTGTACCACGCTGTTTCACTCTACAGATCTATTTGAATTGCATCGCACTATCTGGTAATGTAGCAAATATTTTCAAGCAGTAGAAAAACAATTAAAACCAATAGAAAACCAGGTTAATCTGGTGCCTTGCTTACCAAAGGTGCATTTTTGCCAAAATTTTCAAGACTTGTTTCTTTCAGAGTTCTTTTCACCAGGATGTAAAGGATGAGCCCCTAAATAACTATTTGACTTGTGTATGTGTTTTAAAAGAGAATTATTTTTTTCAGTGTTCAGCTGGCTTTAATCAAGACTTTTGAAAAACCTTCCGAATTCAAAACTTTCAAGATGCATGCATCCATACCTACCATAACATCTAGCCAGCCTCAAGATTTTTCTGCTAATCTTCTAATAATCCAAACACAGCCATTTTCAGCTCTAGCACATCTGCTTCCAAAAGATATTTTGCAGTTTTTTCTGATTATGTTTCTGTATCTAAAGAAAACTGAAATGAATGTTACAATTTATGTTGAACACTGTTGAGTTCCTAGTGGAGAAGGCAAACGATTGCCATGAGTGGGAACACCATGATATGCAATAAACACTTAGGGAAGCATAACCACTTGTGTTCTTCCTTTTCTTATGGGGAAAAAAACTGAGAGGTTACCAAATATTGACATTTCGGCTCAGAAGCCTACAGCTTTCTCTTATGGGAAATATTTTCATTCAACATTCTTTGTTGTTTTTTTTTCTCCTAAGTTCTTTTATCTTTTACTACATGTATTCATAATAATTCTGTTTTACATCCCAATAACACGAACGCTGGGAGGTTTAAATGAAGCTTTACTACTTTCCACGTTGTTTCCCAGACTAGTCCACAGCAAATAGTACCCCTGACAAACAACTGACCACAGATAATCTTCATCTTGCTGAGACAAGAAGCAAAGGTTTTTTCTTTCATTTATGTTATAGCCATGAGAAAGTAAAATTTGTGTGCCCAAATACAGAATTCAGCATACTACTGGTTTGATTATTTCCTAGTCAATAAATCCATAATCTCTTGGGCTGCTGAGTATCACTGTGTTTAAAGCTTGAGGAAGTAAAGCCCAGTCGAATAAAGAGATAAAATACCTTCAAAATTTTGCTAATGGGCAACATTAAAATATTGGTGTATGTCCTAAAGGTAAACCCCAATGTAGTCTGAATTATAAACCCTGCTGCAGTGTCTGACAGATTCATGGCTGCTTCTCCCTTTTGCTTGCCTACTGTACTTGCCAGTTCCAGGAAAATAGTTGTCTCTGTCCCTTTTTGTATCCAAACAATATCCCCCTTGAGTTTTAACTGCTACACAAATAGAAATATGACATAAAGGACAAGGGATAATTTTGGCCTGCTGACATTTTTTGTGTCCATGGGTTAAAGAAAGTTAATAAGAGAGTTTACTGTGTGTACCACTTGCACACTAAAAATGTTCCTCAAGAGGTTAAAAGTTCAAAGTTGAGTCAAAGTCTGCACTGCCTCCACTCTTTCCTTTTAATTATCTGAGGTCAGGAAGTTAATAATACCAGAAATCCCCAGTAGAGACCTCTTGCTCAGTGTATGAACTTTAAACTTGTTCAGCTTTTTTCAAAGGGTAAAAAGTTCAGTGAAAACACAGTGGATTTTCCCTCTGGTCTCCACCAATTCAACCTCAAGGGTTAAAAGTTTAACTGTAAAAGAGGAACCTTTGTTCTCTGAGCTACATTTACAGAGTTCACTTATTAAAAGGTAAAGATTTCAAACAGCAGCTAAAGTCCAAAGTGATTCTTTTCCATAATGATGAAAATATCGCAATAAAAGAAAGTCCTTTGATCTGTTATCACTTCCCTCAGAAGTGACTGTCAAAACTTATTTTTCTCTTTATTTTGAACTTTGGACAAGTAATGGAGCCACATGGGTCCCTAAGGCCACGTATATCTGTTAAACAGCAACATGCTGCATTTGTGAATTTGTCCTACATTTTTCAGCCAGACAATATCTTTTCCTACTGAAACATTTATGGCAGATGTTTCTCCACCAGGACTTTTTGCACAGTTTATTTCACACAAGCTCAGGTTCATCAGTTCTGTCAATGGTGAATGTGTCAAGTATAGGTGTTTTCATTATCTTCATTCTCTAATGAATAAGATCCCCATGCTGACCTTTTAGCAACTATGTTGCTAGAAGGGAGAAAATATACAAAACAGTTAATCTAAAATATACCTGGTTTTACATAACACAGTTCAGATTTGTGCTATGGGAGTTCTCTGAGGGGTATTCAATAGGTGCAAAGAGACTGATACCAATTGGGTGAAAAGGTTTCCAAAAAGCAGAAAAGTCAACAAAAATGTTACTTTTGTTTTTAGTATTTGTCCTGTGTCTAATGGCCAGGATAAGTATTTATGAAACTGAAATAGGAAATGCCCTTGTCTTGGAAGATAATAGATTGCTATGCATGAATTTGGGATAACTGCAGTCTCGAAAAACAGCAAATTCTAATTTGGGCTGTCCTTAGGGAATTTCTCATCATATGTGTTTTGGATTGCCATGGTGCGAGTGGTCTTTTTATTAAAGATCAGCTTATTAAAGTTCAAATATTCCCAGAACACTTCAGTCCTGCTTCATTTATAAGGAAGTTGAAGCTCAGCATTTCAGTCTTGCTGCATCTGCAAGCAAAAAATCTCTCAAAGTGTGCCTGAAAGTGTTGCTCTGACCGATAACTGTGACTCTGCTCTTTGACACAAACCTCAGCAAAATCAATACCAGCTCTCACTTCAGCATGCTTTAGATCTGACCATCTCACTCTCAGAATACAACTGAAGATTTTATTTCCTCATTCTGTTCCAACCAACCTATGCTTTGGAGGACAATCCAGTTTTGAGACATGAAGTTTTAAATTTAACTCAGTTCTAGAATTTCTTTCACTGGGATGCAACCCACGCTTTAGGTTTTCAGGCCTTTCTCATAGAATAATGTTCAGTAATGTGTCTATAAAATAAAATGCACTTTGCAATGGACTTGTAAATCTTCACTGTTAGGAAGCTAGTCCTAAATTACCCTTTTGATTTTTAGTTCTCCTACAGACTTTGCATGACCTGTTATTCTATTTAACCTATCATTCATCAAGCACTTCTACAAACAACTCCTTATCATTTTGGTCACTTGTTTACACTGTCAGGTGAAGACTAGAGCTAAGATAAGTTTTCCTTGAATATTCTGAGAGGCATTTTCTCTCTCCTTTATGTGATCACCAATCTGATGACTCCACCACATGAGCAGTTTCAAGTTCAGTTCAGTAGGAAAGCTTTACTATGCCTAGTGGTCCCAAAGTTCAGCTAATGATGATGACCTTATGAGAGGGTCTAGTTGGGCCAGCTCAGCCATATTTACAACAGTCTCTGTGAAGAGGGTGCTTGGCATTAACTCTGCATGACCTTCTCAGCAAGCTCTGTTCAAACCCCAAACTCACAAATTAACAACAGATTCTGTAGATTACAGGCCATTCAGATAGAGGAAAGGATGACTGAATCTGATTATGAAACCATTTATGAGACTTGCAATAGGTAGCATAGCATAATTTGTTATTGGAAGAGGTCCCTTTTGGACATAACTGTCAGTATACTCAAGTAATTGTAATTATGCTTAATACAAAAAAAAAAAGCAGACTGTTCAATACAGCTGACACTGACAATATTTGTGCAAAGCATAACTGTTTCACAAATATAATCTGAGTTCAAGTGATTCCAGGACCAAATTGAATACCTGGCAATCAGACCTCCATAAATTATCATTTTAAGTGGAGCATATTTTTTAAGTTTCAGTGAGATGTGAACTATTCTAGTTCACTTTTGCTTCTCTATCATTCTCCACATATGCCCTTTTGCCTTTAACTAGAGCAGTTTCATGTCTCAGCTCTGCCTTTCTACAGGCTAACTCAGGCTTTTGCTGTGTCTTAACTCTCAGGCTAAAAAATTATGTTGTTATTTTTCTTTGCAGAAAAATAAACTTCATGGGCAAAATTGTTAACACAAGCTGGGTTGCTGGGGTTTTTTTCATAGAGCAATTGTAGCCACAGAGTTCAAAACCAGTACTCCAGAGTGTTTCTTTACTCATCTTTGCCATCATCTCACCCCCTTCACAGTCATGCATCTATACAAAAGCACTTCTGAGTGCAAAATTCAGCCTCTGACAACCAGGATAGGAGAAGTGCTTTCTAGAACAAGAGCTCTGACCCATGACCACCATCAAGTTGCACTGGGTAGAGAATTACATTTCCCACCTGCGCTCCTGGCTGGTGAAACAGTCAAGTGTTTCTAGTTTCCTGATTTCTCGTTCTACCGCTCTGTGTAGTAATATACTATGCAGCAGTTTAAATTAAAACAAATCAGCCATGAGCTGTGGTAGCTTATATACAATCACACATTCAGATCTGTTGCCTCTGCATCAAGGGTGATGACCTCCCACTGAGTAATGGGGAAGGATGCTAACCTTTGAAGTTTCACTAAAATGAGTCACTGGCACTTGTGAGAAGAGCCCTGAATGACACACCATACTGGGGGGGTGGAAAGGGGGGTGGCGGTGAGGGGCAGTTATTGGATGTTTTCATCATCTCTGCACTTTGTCAGACTCTGGTTTGTTTCATTTGCAATTCTTTCTTTTAATTCTCTGCTAAGTCATTCTGCACCACTTGTGCCCTTTTACTGTAAACCTAACTGACAAAGCTCTGTCCCTTGCCCTGCAGGAACATACTGCCATGATAGATACTAGGAAAAATCAAAGTAATTTGAATGTCTTTCCTACACAGAAAGCTCTTCTGGAGGAGCTGCTCCTCATGACATATTCTGTATGAGAAAAGAAGGAGAGAACACAGATTCAATCACCATATGCTACAAAAAGCCACCCACAGATAGCACATAATCTGATGCTATAGCCCCTAAGTTTAGACCTAATGGGTCCCTTTGAACAAATGGATCTTTCCTCTTAATGTTACCCCTGCTCATGTAAAATGGAAACAACCAAGAAAAATAGCTGGTTGCCAGCTTCCCACAGTGCATTTCACATGAAAGTTGTAAAAAAATCAGTCACAAGGCAGTGAAGAGCAGACTGCTATCTACAGACAGCTCTAACAAGCACTTTGGATTCTTATTATTATTTTATTGTAGCATTTTCATAGCTATTATCTTACTAGACTGGACCCACTTAATATAAGGATAACTTATCGTGTGAGTGGATGATCATAAAGGTGATCTGAAAAGGGAAAAAGCCTCCCTCTGAACCCAAATCCTTCTACAGGTGATTCATTTGCAACCTCTGTAGCCACAAACAGGAAGGGTAGGATTAATATTAATTTAATTATTTAATAATTCAGGGGAGAGAAAATTTCATATCTCTCCCCTTATGAGTACAAACTCTCTTCTGAGCTCAGAGGTTGGTGTACTGACCACCATTAGGCCCATAGTTACGCTTGCCAAAATTAGATCCCATCCAATCAAGAGGTCATAAAATCAGAATTTTCCAATAATCCCTTAAGACCCAGAGCCCTGAAGTACTGAGCCTTTTGTCCTTTCAAGAACAGCAACAAACGGAAATTCCTCAGGGTGTGAAATGCGTCTGAAGCAAGCTTTGGAAATGAAAACACATGGCATGTTCCTTTTCCCCCATGCAGGGAGCACACATGTAGGGAACAACTTGGTCCAGTTTGGAATGTACCGGCCATTGAAACACAGTTTCTTCTAAAGACATAGCTGAGTTAAAAGAGTAGACCTCAATTAATACAGAAGGATAAGCACAGAACAATGTCAAAATGGCTACACACTCTCATCAGCACCAACTGTGAGATGAGTAGTTCTAAAACAATGGTGTCTTTCAAAAAAAACCCCACAAATTAAATACACAGCTTTTGCAACTAACTTGTGTGTTAGCCCTCTTATGCCTTTTACAGACAAAGAACATTGAAGGTCATTACAACAAGGAGCTCCAGGCAAATTTCTCAAAGAAGTTCACAACCCTCACGAAGACAATTCACTTCCATAAATTATTGGGTGATAACTAGTACGAACATTGAAAAGATTTGGGCAGTACCCAGTGGGAAAAAAAATCTGCTTTGAACTATCCAAAAATATGAGCAAGCCATGTAGAAATAATTAATCATATACAACCCATTACAATTAAAAGTGTATTCTTAAATAGCTTCTTGATTGAGAACAAATGCCTCATTAATCTGGAACATATCGACTTAGGAACACAAGAAATGTCAAACAGAGAATGATGACCAACATGACATGGGATTCCACATGCTGCATGTGCTCCGTCTCAAAGGCTCACAGAGAACAGTCAACGCAAAGGTCACTGAATGTGGTGAGTTGGAAAAAAAATTCACTGACATTTGATTTTTTTAAAGTCAAACTATTTCATTGTAGACCACTAAACATTATAGGAGTTATCATCCCATCTGCTTTTGTTTTCATGCCATCTACCCCAGTTTTTCTCTGAGAATGTTTCTACTGGTATTACGGCTATTTTTTAAAATGTATTGTTGCGGCTACATCTTACTATATATACCACTTTCTAGGCAAATGTGAGTTTGCTCTGTCCATGACACAAGTGAGTTAAGAGGGGTGCAACCACACTGGAACACCTCCAAACCTGATACATCTTACCTCTCAGCAGGGGGCTCCTGGGCTTGGTACGATGTTACTCAGCAAGTATGTTGTTCAACACAAGGCAAGCTCTTGGAAAACTCCTTTCTAGGTTGAAACACATGCTTTAAAAAGAATTCACTAGTCAATTTTATAAAACTCCATTGGTAATTTTCAAAGGCCATACTCTAACATAAAAACCTTTCACTGTTACAACACTGTAGTTTAGAGAAGAAATTTTCATTTCAATATTATTTTGCAGTAGAATCTCTGGTGAAAATAACATATAAGCATTTTTTCCTTAAAGAATTAGTTTTGTTGGTAGACCTCACCTACGAAGTCAGAACTGGCTATGGTGGCAAAACTAGTCTTTCCAGCTCTTATCAAAACTACCACCAGCAGGACTTGGTAGCAGAGCTGCATCAGCAGGCTGCTTTCAGCTGTGAATTTGGCCTAAGACAATTAGGTCATTTGGTCTCAACACCAGTTTGAAATGAAGAGGGTTTATACAGCTGCTTTGCAGCTTTGAAAACTCAGCTAGCACCTTTGAGTCTAAGTAAAGAAGACCCTAAACTATCCATTTGTGTCTTGCCCTGCCACCGTGTATATGCCGCCATTTTCCTTCCATGGCAAGATACCACTTCTGATAAAAAAATGCAGATTCATTTCATACTTCCAGTTTCTCAAAAGAAAGGGAACTTCCTGAAAAAAAAAAAAAAAAAGCATATTTGGGGAAAATTTGGATTTTGCTGGTTCAGAAGTAACGCCACTATAGTAAAGTTGTCCCTCTGGCTGAACTGCAGCAATAGAGCTGGAGTTATCTGGGGATCTGTTTGTAGGAGCAGGTGATGATCTGTGTCATATCTTGCTTCTCCTCCATATCCCAGATTGCATTTCCTATTATACAGAGTGGAGTTCAGGAGATTTGCTAGACAGGGGTTAAACCTGCTACTGTTTCAAAATGTTTTAAAATTTATTCCAATTTGATTTCTCTGCGGTGTAAAGTATACAGATATTTATGCATTCATATTTAAATTTCTTAAAAGGAGGAGGTTTACAGGAAAAAAAACAAAAAACAAACAAACATGGGGAAGGGTCTTGCCTGCACCAGCTGCCCAACCAAATGATAACATGATACAACATAATTTACCTTTCACATGTAACCAACAGGACTTCAGAAACAAGCACTAAAATCAAAATTTCACAGAAAGCTTGATTTAAATGAGAAACATTGATGTAATGCTTTGTCAAATAATTCTGAACAGCAAATGCACTAAAGGACATCACAGAGCTATTTAATGAACGGAGAACAGTTACATTCATCAAATAAAGTACTAAGAGCATGTAAGTCATTCTAATCTCACTGGATATTGTGGTAGGAAGATTTTTCTTATCATTTTCATTTTTCAGTAACATACTTAAAAATGTTTTAAAACATATTCCAAAAATAGTACTATAATTGGATCATGCTGTTTATTTAACTGTAGCTCATCTAGTTGTCCCTTACGCTTCCCCAGCCTGGCAGCTCCCTTTGGAGAGAGGCTTTGCTCCCAGCACTCGCTCACCATCACAGAGGTTGCTGTGTTTTCACTAGTGATCAGGGAAATGGGAAAAAATTGTCAAGAATCCTGGCTGTAGGCGAAAAGATTCTCAGAGTTGTGCTCTTTCATAGTGTCAGCTGAAATGTGGGACCACCACAAGGGCTAGACGGCTATTAGCTTATTGATCATATCCTCACACTTCAGTCGGAGCGAGGAGCCCCAGTAGCTATGCAGAGGATTGCAGAAGAAAAGTGGAAATTGGGTCAGGTGTCCAGTTGGGGCTCAACACAGGGATGTCCCTGCCTCAACTTCTATAATTTTTCTTTTTAACCGTAGATTACATATATCATGCCCACGTGGTTACACAACAAAGAATACACCGTTGCAATAAATAGAGGCTAGGATCACCATGACCTGATGATCATCAGCACTGGCAGGTTGTTTACTTTCTGAACTGGGATGAGATAGCGCATGCCGAGCCATGTCCTTGACTCCTTGCCAACCTTCCAAGCCCTCCTTTTGCACTGGGTGCCATTGTAGAGGAAATGTTTCCAGATGCAGGATAAGAAAAGTGAGTGAAATTCTGTGACCTGTTCCATATATCTTCATCTGTAACATTCCCCTCAGTGTATTGGATCAAACTCTCTTCTATCCTTGCACTTCCCTCCTTGCAAACAACCTCCAAACATTGTTTTTCTTCTTACAGAACTGTATGATGCCCAGTGGATATGTCTGGTTTGGCTCCATTGGTTCATCAGCATGAGCTGATCAATTATCTGCCACGTAACTCCACCAAAATCTAATAACATTTGTCACTAATTTAAATATGTGAGCATATTTTAAAAACACACTTCATTTCTACACATACAAACTTTACTAGGTTATAGTAAGTTACAGTTTAAAATAAATCCTCAGATAATCTATTACTTCAATTAAATTTAATCCTTTAAATAAACTGCAGAAAATTAGAGGCAAAGATAAGAAGGCTACTGAGGTAGAAGGAAGTCTACAAGGAGATGATATGGAGAGAAACTAGTAAGAAAAACTTTCTCATGTACTACCCACACGTGCCATCTGCCCGGCTATTGAATCAGGGTCTGGGTTTTGGGTTTTTTTTAATTCTGTTATTTGAGTTTTAAGGAAACCATATTCGGCAAACTTTAGAAATGCTTTCTTCTCTGTACAAAACAATGCTGGCTGTGGTCCTTGGGTGGATCCAAATTTGGTCCTGCTGAATACACATCTGTCAAACCACGCAGAGTGCCCCTCAAGCAGCAGAAACATGTATGCCCGCCTCACCAAAAAGGATCAGACTGCAGCGTTTTTAAGGGAACAGTCCGGGCTTTTCAGTTTTAGTCAGATCCTTATCATTTTGCTAACATGAATTTTAAGGGGTGGCACTGATTTTGTTCATATTGAACATCATTTTGCACTGAACTATCCTCTTTTGCTTGACACTGTCTAATAATTGTCTAATCTTTATTAATACCTTTGGTGTTCATTATGGTAACATTAATCATGAAAGCCTCATTTGGTATTAATCTAGATGTCATGTACACATTTGTGGGAATTCCATTGTAATCCAGCATTAATTAGTTTACTGTTCCTGCCAATTCTGATCGAAAATTCAAGCAGTACAGCACACAAATAATTCTGAGAATTGTTGAAGTCTTTGGTACACTCTGCATAGTTTGTAAGAAGTTTAATGACTATTGTTATTGCTTTTATTAAGTTATTTGCTTAAAATATTTCAGCTGTCTCATAAACAAACATAAAATTGTTTACCATTACTTGCTTCATAGTAATATAAGTACAATAGCTGTCAACTATTTAATGCTTAAACCACTTTGAACAGCAGTTTAAACTAATCCAACTAATTTAGTACTGAAGCAATTTAGGAGAATTCATACTCCTTCTGAGATAGCTCTTCTCTTCTGACTCAGCTTGTGGCAGTGGCCATGCGGTGGGCAGTAGCATCTTAAGCATGCACAGCTGTGTTTACAGTGGCTGACCACAGCCTTAGGTGCCTAAATACTTAATTTAATTTTAAAACTGAGACTTTGAATAACATTCCAGATGTCTTTCAGCAAATCAAGGTCTTAAGTACTGACTGGCTGAAAATTTTACTTATAATTTCTTACCTTTTCTCGCGTTCATAGCTTGCCCCTCCAAATATTAAACCTGAATCACAATTAACACTCTGCTTTAGCTGTCTCTGATCTGTTGTTGCTGTCAGCTTCTTATTCCTTGCATTATGCAGTTTACCATTTGATGCTGCAAATCTACTAATGACATTTCTCAATAAATCCAGCAATAAAATGTATTTTAAAAAACGGTATTGGTGTTATGGTGTCTCTTACTACCTTTCATATGAATGTCTAACAGGGCTAAAGGAGAAGATTTCAGTTTTCTAATTAGTTTTCTTTCATAATGCCATTGTATCAGTAACAAAGCCTAGATGGCACATTTTGACAGCATGACAGTAGAGTAAGGGAAGAAATATCCGTGGAGTAGGCATCAGGAAAAATAGATCTCGGTTACAGACTTCTTGTATGCTATGATTCATTCAGCTGTAAACCCTTTCCTGTGTCACAGACTTTGCCATCTAAATTAAGAAGAAATTATGTGGAACTTGTGGAGTTTCCATACCTCTGTCAGAGTAGACGGTGAAGCTTCTGCACCTAACAGAGTCCATAAAATTCAAGTGCAAGCTCATGTGTCACCTTGAAAGAAGCATGCTCCATCTATGTTTTAATAATGCTTCTAGGAAGTCACCCAGGCTTAAATAAGCCATGGTATTTCACAAATAGTCCTGCTCAGGATAATAAATCTCAGCGCTGCATAGAGACCACAGTCCAGATTCCATGTTATGACTTTACAACTTAAGTCTGGTGTCCTGAATTGTGTCACGTTCTAGTCTAGAGACACTGACAAACAGAACAGACCTCCCTTTTTTCACCTTCTGCTACCTGATGCCCTTACAAATGAAGCATCTATTGCACTACAGGCTCAAACTTCAGAGCAAAACTCAGGTAAAAGCTTTACGTCTCAGAAAATACATTTAAACCAATGTATGGTTAGTAATCTCTCCAGCTCTGTAAATAAATACCATTGAAATTTCAGTTATTTATAGCTATGTAATAGGGCAGGAATAATTGTCTCTTCACTGGACAGATTCTTGGTAGCAACAAACTGAAATCATAAGAAGAAAGAATTCTATGCTCTTGACCTCCCTTACATTACTACTTGTGGTAAATTACTTCTACTACCTCCAAATACACTCACATTTTTTAAATACAGAAACTTGTACACCCAGGTTAAAAAAATCACAACTCTGCAATAGAAAGAAAACTCCTTTATTTTCATATGTGAAAATATGCATTATGTTGGATCCACAAAGATGTTTCTACAGCAGACTCACAAAGAATAAGCAGACTATGAGGATGACTGATATCTGACTTAGGTACTCACTAGGAAAGATTTAGCTACACAATTAACCTCGACTGGACAGCAAACTTTTAGATAGCCAAATAAAAAGGAAATTATTTCCACCCTAAAACTTTTCTATATAATTCCAGATTGTATCCATTTTATGTGACTGCCAAGAAAAGTGAGCTGAAAGAGAAACCTATTCTCTTTCCTTCAGTTAAGCTTTGGTTGAAAGTCCTCAGCCAGAAAGACAGTTACAGCAGAAAAATCATGCTGTTTTGTTAAAAAAATGAAAAATCATAGCTTAACAGGGAAAAGGCTAATGAATGCTTCAATGGCAAAGCAATAAGATTTTTAGGAAGTATTGCATGAAACCCTATATTAAAAAGAAGAGCGTTATCATAGTAATACTGTATAATTATCCCTTCACACTTATCTCACCTCAAATAGGCTTACTAAAAAAGGCAAGAACTAATACCCTCATTTTACATCTAGCATGACACAGAGCAAAACATCACTCTCAAAGTTGTGAAGCAGAGCACATAATGAGGTCTGGCATCCCGCACAACTTTGGCTTTACCACATCACTCGTTTTCTGTAAAAAAAACATCCATACAAGATTCTGTGCAGAAGAAAATAGTGTTTTACGGATCTCTGACTGCATGATGCATCAAAGCCTTACTACAGAATGCTGTACCTGTTTGCCAGTCTTCAGAGTCTAGGGAAAAGAAACAGTTCAAAAATTATAAGAGATGAGAAGAAACACTGCATCCAATTTCAAAAGTTGTTTCAATACTAAAATTTTATAAAAGAGCACACATGTACCCTAACGCCTGCACACGAACTTAGACTTTATGTAACAGAGCTATTCAGGGACCCCATTCTTAGTGCATATTAGGATATCCAGATATATCAACCTGCTTGCTTTACTTCCAAAAATAAAGTGGAAAGATTTATACTTACCACATTTATTGAAAACTTAGTGCAAATCCTAGCTAGATAAAAACAGACACAGGCATACATACCTACAATGTTACAGAAGTAAACAGGAAGGCTAATAATCGACTATCTTCTAAGACAGTAAGATTGCAACATGTAAACTGTTTTGCGCAGGACTTTGCAATTTTGGGGGTCTAAGTACTGCACCAGGGCACAGCGTTGTTCTTGCAACATCTTAGCTGAGGGATATGGGAAAGTGCCATCCCTGCGAGCTAAAGGCACTTCAGAAGGCACGTGACTCCCCAGCAACCTGAAGGCTCGTTAGATGGCCAAATATGGAGTCAGGTCACACTGGACAATGGACCACAGGGTTATAGGCCCGGGGAGGGATCCGGGCAACATCACAACCTGCAAGGAAGGGCTTGAATTACTACAAGCAAGAAAACTCTGAGACTGAAATACATTTTAAGCATGTAATCTCCCATCATGTGGCATTATTCAGGAAGCTGCTTGAGCTTGGAGGTGACAGGGCTTATTCTCTTAGTCAGAGCTGGTGCGTTAGCAGGAGATTATTGCTGTGCATGTAACAGAAAAGGAAAAGGATTGCAGCGCTTGTGACGTAGGAGAGAAAGGAGGTTACGCAGCACGAGCCAGAGAAGGGAAAAGATCTACAGGCACAATGGAAAGAGCACGTGACGATCCCCGTGACTAATAATGAAAGGGCTGACAGCCTCTCTGACAAGAAACATCCATGGTTTAAAGTTGAAATCACTGTAACTGTATCTGAAAGCAAAAAGTCACTGAACATTCATTTTGAGAAAGAAAAAAAAAAGTGTTAATTGTGAAATGTATATTAGCTTAGTAGCTTTGAGCTTAAGCTAAGCATTCCTATACCCTCCCATACAGTCTGCTGTACAGGAATGATTCATTTGGATATGCAAAACCCGCTATGTTCACTCGATATATGTCTGAAGTCCTCAAAAGCAAGCTGGATAAGCTGACTCCAATGCTTTCACTAGGGCTGAACCTGTGCCATCTTTTTTCAGAATCAATACCTGGAGACGCTTCCAAGGCATCACAATAAAATTTTGGCATTGGTACAAATGAGAAAGCACCCTCTTCAGATCCGCATGTGTGTGCTGCCTTTCGGGTAGATTTGAGCTTCTAAATCTTTCATCCCTCTTAAAGCAACAAGAAGCTGTGCACTTAAGGCAACCAGTGAGTACAGGGAAGGTATTTAATAAGGTTCACTGCAGTTTCAACACCCAATTTATACTTTTCCAAATGAGAAAAAAAGAAATAAAGTTGCAAATCCCTCTAGTTAAGACTATTACATCATTGTAGGCATATAACAGTAAGCAGCTGGTAATGCAAGTCACTGATTTACATTTACCAGACACATGAAAGGCTAGAATTTTTTTCTATAAAATTCAATATATGAATTAGTAAGGGTTTGGGGCATATAGGCTCTTGTCATAGTCATTCCAACTGTTCTTTTGTCATCTTGTCAGGTGGAAATTAACTAAAAAAACTGTTGCTATTTTTTTTTATTGTAAAAGGTAGAAACAGCAGCACCGTGCCTGTTTCTTCTCTGGGGATTTACCCACATATTCTCTATCTTCGATTTTCATTCTTTGGCTTTTGCAGCGATCTTTCTTTGTAATTCTGCTGCATTCTCTGCTTTATGTTCTGGGCTCAGTAGGCATTATGACATCCAGTCTATTTTTTTTAAGGACATGCAGAGTTTTTAATGCTATAGGTGGGTTCCAAAGCTTCATTATTGCTTCTTGACTGCACTACACTTTTAAACCCAGATCATAAGCTACATGTAAATCTGTTACCAAAAACTGTTTGACCTTTTGCCTTATATACTTCCACGCTCTGCTGCCTCCCTCTTGCCAAGATGCATTAACAATGCTGTGCTTTGAGACTGCCCTTGGTAGCCTCTGTACACCTCAGCTTTTCTTGTTCTAGAGTTGAAATACTACCATAATGCCAGTTACTGCCTGACTGCTGACCAGCTGGTTTTTCTTGGATGCCATGTCTAACCAGTCAAAACTGTTGTTATTTTGGAGGCTGGAAAGAAGAAGGTGGAGGGGCAGGATAGCAGGGCACCATAAACATAAATAGGAGAAAGCATGGAAGAGATACCTAACAGAGGAACTTCAGCTACCATAATTACCAGAGCCTCAATTTAACTGTGCTACACTGATTTTTGCAAAACGAGCTTCTTATCTATTAAAGATGAAGCTGAGAGCTTCAGTAAGTTGGCCTAGTTCCTTGCTAAGGTTATCTCCAGAGATGCAGCCTTCCTGGTGACTTTAACAGCACCATTCCATCAGAGTTTCTTTAAACCTTGGATATTTCACTTCATATTACCTCCATTATCAAGTTGCTTTGTTCAGCAGCTTTGAAGCATTATATAACACCAATCTCTCTTGTCCCCTTGAATACGAAATATTACTATTAATCCTTTTGCAACTGTGAATCTAAGTTACATAATTTCTTCTGTAGACTTTTTCTGAAGTTGATAGAAAATGCAGCAATGGTCTTTTCCCAATTTAAATTTTAGAACTCGTTCCAAATGTAAAACTACTCTATTGGCCTTTAGGCAGCAGACACATTTAAACAAAACATTGGATGCACTGAAACTGGTAAGATGCTGATACAGTCTTCTAGGCATTTTCAAATCTGTAGACTCTAAATCATTATAGAATTTAGACATGCATCAAAAATGTAAGGCTGAACTTCTTTCTGATGAGAATCTTGGGAGTTTTATGTCATGGTATTTTACAGATTCTAACTTCAGTGTTGTATCGCTTCTCACAAACTACTCAAAAGTTACTCAGGTGGGAAAAATATACATTCAGCCTAGTTGTCTCTAACACATGAAATAAATGCTAAGTTTTTGTGAAATACTGTGAAATATATTGAGAAAGTTTGTAAGTACACTCTCTGCATTCACATTAAGAAGCATAATAATCTAAGCAATTAAACCAGTAACGATAAAATAAATTACATTCTTACTAATGCTATGCATCTAAAAGCTGCTAAATGAAAAGTGACTCTGACTCAGGGCACAAAGCTGCTAGAAGAATTTCAAGTTCTGTGGATAAAAAAATCTTATCTTTCTCTGTGCATTGAGTTTAATTCAGATCCCTGTTCAGGTCTGAATAAACTCAGCGGTCATTTTCCATTTATCTTCAGTGAGCTACAGATCCAGCCCAGGAACCATGTTACAGCCAAAGAAGAGATACTATTGTACTGTCATTGTCTCTGCTGATGTAACAAGGTCCTGCAACTGAATAAGCTTCATTTCTGAAATTTCATAGATGGATAGATCAACTATAATACTTCTAATTTAATAACTGAGAAAAATGCAAACCAGAAAAGTCCATTCTTGAAATGGAAAACAAAGGGCTACCACTTTTTTTTAACTTATTTTTATTTTAAGGGACCTGTTGTGTGAAAACAAACTCAAACTTCCAAAGTTTAATAATACAAGGCCTTTAAACATTAAGAAGGTTTACATTAATTTTGGGTTTGTTTCTGTTACAGAGCTTAACCAATATTTTATTAGCTGTCCAGCAGAACTGACAGTCACTGTTTGCCAGCAGGTCTAGTTGTTTTCACTTTCACCATCTGTACATACAGTAATGTCAAAACAAGCCAGTCCAGGATGAAGAGGTATAGTTACAGAGCGAATATGTAATTTTTAGATGACAGAACATTATTATGGTTTCTCTTTGATTAGCCTTTCTTCTCTTCTGGCCAATGGCTTGGCTCGGTGCTTCATCACAGGGACTAAGGCTCCATTCAAAAAAGATTTGATGGAGATATCTGAATTCAAAGCCATTTCCTGACACTCAGTGGTTTTAATCTTACCAATTTGGCTGAAGATTTTCAGGGTGTCCTTAAAAGATTCAAGCATCATCCTCAAGGTTCTTTACACTAACAAGCTGTGGAAAAAGACAAGTTTGAGGGTGCTGCAAGCCCAGAAGGGATCTTGCCATGGCAGTTTTGATACATGGAAAGTTGCTGCAAGTTAGAAGCTCAGTGTTTGTTACAAAGCTGTGCTAGGGGACATCCAAAATTTGGCATTAGCGGCATTGATGGAGTTTTTTGACTGCTGGGTGTTTACTGTACACCATCCCAGAGCAGCACCTGTGGAAAAGAGCAGAAAGTAAACATCAGAGCCTCAGCAGAGCACTGGATACATCCTTCATTCCAAATATGTTTTTGCTGATGATCAAAATAAGCTCTCTTCCCAAAAGCAAAGAGATGTTGCATCCTCAATTTCTGTTGACCTGGAGAGAGTGCTACAAAGGTAAACATGTCAATCACTTGAAACCTTGTTTCATCAACTGTGGCTGTGAAAAAGCTGAATCACTGCCTTGGGTAAGCTCATACAATGACCTCTCTCTTCCATATACTAATGGTAAGCCAAATGTCTCTGGGTGACAGCAAGGCAACTAAAGACAGGCTGATGAGTTCCAGTGAATGGGCACACAATCCTGCAGTCATCAATGAATGAAGACTTCCGGATGGTTCCTCCCTGGGCTGGGGTCTCACTCTGCTGAGGTTAACCCGGTGACCTTCAGTTCTCTAGCGAAGGTGCATTCCTTTGTCATGCTCTGGGAAGCATTGCCAAGGACAGAAAAATGAATAGACTAGGTGCAAGTACAAAGCCTTGTTTGACTCTACTGGGAGAAAAAAACCTACTCTAAAATGGAGAATTATGGTCTCCTATATCATCATGAAAGGAGCAGATGAGGTTATAGAGTCTATCATAACAGCTTGGATTGCTGAGGACTTCCAGACTGCTGAGTCTTGAACAAGAAAATTAAATAGTTTAGTCCAATTAGTAATACTTAGAGTATGAATTCTAATTCCAAGAAATACTAAGATGCCAATTGATAGAAGCTAAGGACATACTGGGAGAAGTACTAATGTATGCTTTCCCTCTTACAGTAATCCTTAAACATGCACTAATAGCTACTCCAAGCCAAAATACTGGGCTAAGATGAATCTTTTATCCTATATCTAGTACAGAATTCTTCCTAATCTCTCTGCTTTTCCTAGGTTTGCCAGTCCAAGCATAATTATGTAAGGGATACCACACACAGTCCAGAAACTGCCTGGTCATGAGGCATCACTATCAGAAGGCTAAACCTGAACTAATAATCTCAAGAGTATAAATTGAAGGAAGATGTCAGATAGCTCTCACATAACGGACAATCACATTTCTTTTTTTTCCATAGCTATGCAATTAAAGCATCCTTAAGGTCTTCCACCACTTCTCCTATTCCACATATTTGGGTGAATAGTGAAAGGGCAACACACAATAGTGCCCATTGCCTCTTGTCCTGCTATTGGGCACCGCTGAAAAACGACCATCTCTGTCTTCTTTACATTCTCCTTTCAGATAATTAAATACATTGATAAGATCCCTGAGCCCTCTCTTCTCTAAAATGAACAGTCACAACCCTCTCAGCCTTTCCTCATAGGAGAGATGCTGCAGTCCTTAAATCCTCTTAGCAGCCTTTTCTGGGCTGTCTTCAGTATATTGATCTGTCTCTTGCACTAGGGAGCCCAGAACTGGACCCAGCACTCCAGATGTGGCCTGGCCAGGGCTGAGCAGAGGGGAAGCATCACCTTCCTTGACCTGCTGGCAACACTCCTCCTAATGCAGCCCAGGGTGCCATTAGTCCCCCACCTTCCATCCCCTGAATGCAGAAGGCAGAACTGGGACCAGCAGCAGAACTGATTGGCAATGCTCGAGGAAGAGAGGGGCTGGACTGGGGCCAGGGCCCAACTGGGGAGTCCTGCCAGGAGCAAATGGAGACTGGACTAGGGACAAGACTGGAAACAGATATAGGTGTCCAGAGGTGGAATGGGGTTCTCAGGCCCATGGGGAGAGGGTGGAGGTCCCATGTGAGGATGCTTAAGGCTTCTTGGTGCCCTCGGCATTTCTTTAAGGAAGGCTGGAATAGCAGGTTTGTACTTATTTTCATGAGTGCGACTATAGCTTTGGATTCCCATATAGATGAGGTAAAATGTAAAAATGTATATTATACATTTTTCTATTCCCCACCATAGATAGTGGCGAGATCCCTATAGAAGGCTGCTCGGTCATGAAGAGGCTGCCAGAGTAAGTAGGTCCATCAGCCAGACTGAAACAAAGTCTTCACCCACCATTGTGCAAATTAGCAGCTATGGTTCCGCTGCCTCTTCACCCTAATGTGCCATTGAGTACAGGTAACCCTGGGAAAAAGAATCAGATTTCCAAGAAAAGTTTTGGAATTTGCTTTCTCTCTTAGGCTGAACAGTTTTCAAAGCACACAAAATCCATGGGACAGCATGAGAAAATAGCGGCCACAGCAATACTGTATGTTCTGCTGAACAGGAAACCTTAATCTCTAAGTTTAGCAGCATGTATCAGTGTGTTGACACTGCACAGTAAACGGGAAATCAGCATTTGCCCCTACTACCTGTACAGCATGGCTCGCTACCCCACTGCCTGGTAGGCATAAAGGTACTTCTGGCTTTTTGCTGCTGATCTTATTATAATCCTCCATTTTCTAAGCTTTCACCTGTAATCCTGATAAATGAGATCTTACTGGGTGCGTCCAATGCATCTAGTAAGAGCCATGGCTAATCAGGGCAAAAGTAATCTGTAAACACTAAAAAT
>KZ506335.1:18451-28918 GCA_002844005.1 Limosa lapponica baueri | reverse complement strand
CCAGAACAAGTTAACATTAACTCCATTTTTATTCCTAGCATTGGACCCATGTGAGGAAACAGTGATCCTGCTGCATGCTTTCCTAATGGTGACCAGTACAGTTATTTCTGGTAGGACTGCCCCAGCCTGCTGCATTTCTGGATGTCCAGCTGGGATCTCAGTGCGGCATTACTTCCATGGTACTAACCTACATTGCCCAGGGGAAGCCGAATACTTGCTACCTTTTCTTCTCCACACTCTAATGCTCATTCAACCTTGTCACGTGCAGGGAGGTTTTTGGTAGCCCTGGCTGCAGGTAGGCTCTGCCCTTTCACAAAGTAGCCAGTGGTGGGTAAGACCGAGACGGAGGGAAGGATTGTGGCATCACACAAACGCCAAGGTGGGGCATAATGGTATGACTCAAAGTCCAATACCAAGCTTCATGCTTGGTTTACTCTCAGAGATGTATTCCTACTGCCGTTCCTAGTAAGCTCATATGATAAGTAGGGCACGTGTCAGCTGAGGCTTAACTCTTTTAAATTTTTTCCCTGACTGAACGCTTCTTAAAAAAGGATGATGGTTTAGTCTCATTTTCTATGTTATTGCAGCATTGGAAGGTCTTGGATCAGATTTCTGGATGTTCAGTCAACTTGTGGATTTGCTGCAAAGCAATGGCTTTAGGCAGTGCCTATGTTTTGAAAAATATGCAGACACTTTCTGTGAGTTATTCAAACTGCAGTGCTGGGTCTAAACTCACTGACCTACTTTAACTTGCTTTTTGAGTGGCTGAGTTTCAGACTTATCTTCATTTTATCTGGATGTTAAATATTGCTTGGTTTTCAGAATTATTGAGCATGGCTCCATCTGTAGTCAGTCTCGTCTCTAGGTAGGTGGTTTCGTGTCCTAAATTTCCATTACTAATTGTAGTTGTTCCTAACGTACACAAAAAGCACTGTCCCAGGCTACAGTATCACCAATGCATACTCTTATCCTCAAGAGGCCTTCAGACATCTGGGGCATTATGCAGTTAAGTACTTCCACATCTGAACATATTAAAACATGCAAAAAAGAATAATTGCAAAGCGTTTGTTTGTTTCCTTCAAATCCTAACTGTTGGCAGGCTATCAGAGGACCCAGTCAGTTTGCAGCAACAGAAACCAAGTGTATGGGGAAAGATTAGCCACCAGCAGTATCACACATGATCGGGCTGTCAAACTGCAGAGGAGAGATGCAAATCTTTGAAGGCTCCACATTCAAAGGCAGCTGCCCAAACTATGTCAGTTCGTTTCAGTTGTTGGAAAACGTGGCCCCCGTGCTCTGTTCCTGGTGGACAGATGTTAATATTCTCGTGCCGTGTTCCCATTCACTTCCTGAGAGCCGTCTGTCAGCATCTCTGGTCTGTGAAGCACACCAACTGTTATCACAAGTTTTTCTTGCGAGGAATTTTCATGCTTCTCTGCAAACGTAGTTGTGCAGACTTGAGTTTCACCAACGTGAAAAAAGAACAGCAGTTTCAGACACAGAAACTTCCCCCCTCTTCACTGGGCACATTTCCGGATCAGTCAGTTGCTTGGTTTGTGGAATGGCTGAGATTCCTCCCTAGCTGGTGACACCAATGACTGGCTCTACTGCCATTTCACTAAACCCAGCACATCACCCCTCCCTCTTGGGGAGAAAGGGGCAGTGAAATCCTTGGTCAGGAAGCCCAGAATCAGCTTGAGTACCATCTCCTGTATTTCAACAGCGTCATACTCCAGATTTCTCTGTGGCAGCCCTAATAGCCATCAGGTTTCCTCAGACTACCTCGACTCTGTTAAGTAGCTCATAGATCTGGGCATGGCAGAGATGCCATAGCAGCCACAGTATTCAATTTTGTCCTAGCAAGACCTAAAGACACAATGTCAGTGGTGATTCAGCTGGTTGTGAGATTTTATCAAGTTGTTGGCAGAGAAGAGCCGCCATCACCAAAACCACTCTCCTCAAGCCCCATCCCCTGATTTCTGAGCAATCTCCAAGTGCCCATGAGTCTGGCCTCCAGAAGCCCTCTCCTGAGGGTAGCACGGTGAACCTCTCTCTCTTGCTTCCAGGATGGGAGGATTCGGGAGGAAATGCCAGCTGCAGCACATTCCCATGCCGGGCACCTGCTTTATTTTTACATCTGCATCATACCTGACCTGGTCAGACTAGCAGCATCGGTATGCTCGGTGCCAGGATAAGAGAGTGTGAACGGGTTTGACATGATCCGGACGAGCCCAAAATAATCTCAGCTCTTGGCAGAGCTGACAGAATTTGTATCAGGAGACTTCAGGCTAGTCAGCATTCATCATAAGACACAATAGATCTGCTGCACTTTTTAAAAATGCATTTGAACAAAAGCTTTGAAAAGTTCCTCTTCTTCACCTTGAGGTTGTTATTTTTTTCCCCACTTTTGGAATTTACAAAAAGACATCAGCAAATGGTGCACGTCTTGCAAGCAAATCCCATGCATCTTCCAGCGCTCTCAGATACCACCACCAGACACACTGCTTGGGCCCCTGCCCGCTGCTCCTCCTAAGCAAGGAAAAGTGCTTCATCTGAGAGCTCGATAGGCGTTATTTTTCCCTGCTCCTGCCAGGCCACAGGGCTGCTGGGGACATGGCCTGGACCACCCATTCCGACAGGCCATGGCAGGTCCCATCACCTCCACAGGGAGTGAGGGTGGCCTGGAGGCAGCCCCAGCCCCCATAGCCACCATCACAGAATAGGGCCAGATCACAGAATCACAGAATGGTAGGGGTTGGAAGGGACCTTCAGAGATCCTGTAGTCTACTCTCCCTGCTCAAGCAGGTTCATCTAGAGCAGGTTGGACAGGAACGCATCCAGGTGGGTTTTGAATATCTCCAGAGAAGGAGACTCCACAACCTCTCTGGGAAGCCTGGTCAAGTGCTCTATCACCCTCAAACTAGTTTTTCCTCATGTTGAGACGGAATTTCCTGTGTTCCAGTTTGTGCCCACTGGCCCTTGTACAGGCACCACTGAGAAGAGCCTGACCCCATCCTCTTCACCCCACCCTTTAGATATTGATAAGCACTGATGAGATCCTCTCTCAGTCTTCTCTTCTCCAGGCGAAACAGACCCAGGACTCTCAGCCTTTCCTCATAAGAGAGATGCTCCAGTCCCTTGGTCATCTTTGTAGTCCTGCACTGGACTCTCTCCAGTAGTTCCCTGTCCTTCTTGAACTGGGGAGCCCAGGATGGGCCCTGCCATGAGGGAGGCAGGGACAGCGAGAGGCTCACCATGGTGCTGGCACCTGTGGCCTGGCCTGGCCTGGCGGGGATGGTGCCATGGTGCCAGCAGGGGCCCTGCTCTCCTGGGTGCTACACCTGCCTCCTGGAAAGCGGTCACCTACACCAGAAACAGATTGTCGCAATGGCCCCAGTTACACGGATTTTTCAAAAAACAACTTCACAGAAGAAAATACTGGAAATTTAGGGTCAGCAAGAACTCAACCACGTGTATAATCCGTCGGTGAAGACAAATGCTGCACAGCAACAGAGCTGGCTCCTGTGCTTCAAAGTACCCCTGAGTGCTTGCAGATGTAGGAGTTAATAATAATTTTTCTTCACTTAAAATCCCCCTCCTGGTAAAACCCTTTGTCAGCTCCGTCGTGTCAGCCACTAAAAGCTCCTTACAGTGTAGCTGTCGCATCACACCAGATGCAAATCCTTCCTGTGCAGCAGCCTTGATTTATTTTATTATTTTTTTTTAAATAGGGGCTTAAACAGTAGCTTCTTCAGCAAAGCACAAAGTTTTAGAAATACACACGTCATGAATGCGTGCCCACCGCTCCCTCAGGGAGCCTGTTTCCCAAAAGGGCCGCAAGGGGCAGGGGGTGGCCACCTGCCGGCTCTTCCCCACAAGGATCCAGAGCCCGATGCTGTGCCTTCGTCCAGCTCTGCCCCAGAAACTTCGCCTTCTGCAATGCAACCAATTGATTTTCTATAAAAACAGATGACAGCCTGATTAAAAAAGAGGTGGCATTCGAATTTTGGGGAAAGACTGCTATATGTCCCATGTGTTAGCATAAGTACCCTCAGAGGGTGAGTTTCTCTCCTGTAGCAGATACCCACAGGATAAGAGTATTTGTACTGAAATTAACTTGTACTGCTGGGTAGAAAAAAAAAAACCTTAAAAAAACCCTAGCATCTCTAAATCACAGTGACAAGAAACGTACAAACATAAAAAGAAATATTACCCTTGCTTCACAACGCTTGCATGCTCTCTACGTTCCCCAATGCAGTCTGTCTAAACATTGCTTTAAAATAATCTTCTCCCAAATGGTATATGATGCAGATCCATTGGAAATGTACTGGATTTAGATATGCAGATTCAAAAGCCCACAGTTTCTTTTGCAAGAGACCTCTGTGTCTCCCTGGAGCGGAGACGTGGGCTCAGGCAGCTGCCCCGGCAAAGCCACATGCAAAAGCCAGGAGCTACTCAGAAGCATGCCTGAGATCTAAATTTCATAGACTTCATACTGGCAGCACAGTCACATGCCTGACTTCTTTTAAGTCAATAAGAATCAATCACAATAGAGTTTATCAAATCATTTCTTGCTTACAGAGCCATAATTTACTTAGGTTTAAAATTGTAAGGCACAGAAGTGTTTGCAAGTTTAACGCTAAGTGTGCTTTTCTTTGTTTAAGTTGGGGCAGAAGCAACTTGCATTAAAGTCTGTAGAAGCAATTCAGAGTGACACTGTACCATTTAAAAACCAACCAACCAAACCAACCAAAAAAACCCCAATGCAACCAAACGAAACCATGGGAATTAGAAAAGATGGGGCTGGCAGTGGGAGTTGAGATTGAAATTCACAAGCACGGCTGAGTTTGGAGTTGTCATGGTACCAGTGCTACTATGTGTGAATCACAGTACCATCAGATCACACAGCAGCAGTTTCGCCTGCATACAAAGCGAGCGAAACCTTGGAACAAACTGTTCTGTACCTTCAAGGAACTCAACGTTCACTCCGATCTAGCAGTCCGGATTCAAAGTTTAAAAAGCGGTGAGATTTTGGATAAATTGGTGATTTTCTGCAAGCTAGGCCTGGCTCTACACTACTGTGGTTATTACGAAGTTGCAATTCTGCAACTCTGTGGAATAAGTCAGAAGCACCAGAAAAAACACAGTTCTTCTCACAGGTCTGGCCCTCACACAATGTTGAAGAACCATGTGGCTTGCTTAGGCAACTTCACCTTGTCCATGGCAATAATAACAATCAGCAAAATCCCTGTCTGTAGTCAATGCTTTTATTACTATTAGCTCTATTGTGCTCTGCAGAGAACCACACACGTTGTAGCACAGATAATCCATCACTATCTTGTTAAAATTATTTTGCAAAATTTTCTTGAATATGTAGGCTAAGGTTTGCTCCCTTTATTGCTATGCTCCTAATAATAGTGTGCAGCCAAGTGCAAAAGATCTTCTGTCTTCTCAATTAACAGAGTATTAAGCTTTCCCCTAAGAGTCATAAACTCCTGTAATCTGGCAGGGGCAGCAGTCCACAGTTGCATTTTTTTTCCCAAAGTGCAAGTTTGTGCTTCCAGATCTGTGTGGGTTGTTCTAAACAGATTTTGCTAAGGAGACGCACAGAAGGTATATTCACACTAACTAACATGCTAAATAGGTGAGAAGTCACCTGCCATACAATAAATCTAAATTGTTTTGACATATTTCTTTTCATGTCATCAAGTATTCCTGCATCTTTTACTCATTGTACATGAATAATCTTTACAGACTGTCTCTCAACAGCAGATATTTTTCAACTAGGGCCACAGGGACTATGAGCATCCTGGAAAATTTCTAAGAAGCCTATGAAAGACAACTGGAAAAAGCATTTTTTTTTGTCAGGATGGTTGAATTCACTGACTTAAAAGTGTCTGCCCTGTTATGAAATAAATGCAGGAACCCATAAATTCCAGAATCCCTGCTCCATATCGAGGACTTGAGGAATGCAGAAACTGAAGATAATGGCAAATCCCACTAAATGCATAATAAGGTATCTGGGGAACAACATGCAGTTTACCTACATTTATATCTAAATGCAGTGTTGTTTAGTCCAAGTCTCAGTGTTCTCTATAAAAAAGGTAAGTGAGGTCCGTCTGCAGAGCTGAGGTGTTACCAACACTCATTAAGTTACACCAAAAGAGAGCCAAAGATCACACCCAAAAGAAACAAGCCTGCTTTGTTTTCACGTTGGAAACGTGAAAGCTAGGCATTCATAGCTTAACAAATCCAAGGTCAGAAGATGTTCTTGGGCGATTTATAAAAAGGACAAAGAGTTCCATCCTGAAATTCATGATCTGAAGACTTGAAGAAAGGCCACCTGCCCCTTCTCTCCACAGTTTGTCGTAGAGAGCAACCAGGCTTATCTGCTACCTGTAGCTGATTGAATGTGTGTAGCCCTAACAAACACACTGTAATATTATGGAACAAAAGAAGGTGTGGGTAGGTTCTTTTGTAAATTATAGAGCAGGCAAGGTCATCTGCTTCTCAAACTGTAAAAAACCATGGCTGGTTTGAAACCCTCCCAATAGTTATGCTATATCAGCTGCAATTTGTTATTTTCTTGTCTCTGGAAACCAGAAATCAGGAAAATTCCCTAAAATTCACTAATGGGAAGTCCTACTACATTTTTTTTCAGCTTGCAGTGATAAGATGGTATTGTCAGCACTAACCTTTAACTAAGCAAAGACTCGCCTTGGGTTGCAGTGCGGGGACCACCCACACACCAGACTATACTTCTGTGCTAGTTAAAAGCAACTAAGTATAAACAAAGGGAGCACCCAGGGACTCGGGAGTCAGCTCTCTCCACACAGCCTTTCCTGTTTCTACCTCGCTACTGCTCATTTTTCAGATCCAGACGACGCTTCGCTTCTCTGCTAAAATCTCAAGGCCAGTCGCATGCAAAGCCCTGAGAGCATGTCTGCATCGCCCAGCACTGCTCTGCCGCTGTGGCTGTGCAGACATACCCACACAAGCTGCAAATGAGTTGGCATGGACACAGCGGCATTTCCAAGAACATCAGAGCTTTTAGCCAAACACCTCAGTGCATATTTTAGATTTCTTAATGTATTAAATAAGGGGGGGAGGGATTCAGCTTTTTTTTCCTCTGGGCAATTTAATAAAGTAACTTCTTTCTCACCCCACTTTTGATCTTCATGTTTTTTTCTCATACTTATTTCTGGGCTGATAGACTTATTTTTTTTTAAGGGATCACTAGGGAAACTCACAGCAACAGGCCTCTTTTCTGATCACTTCCATAACACAATCTATAGATAATCATTTGTGTTTCAAGTTAAACAACGCACTCCCTCCTGAAATAAGGAATAACAATGCTGAGGTAGTAAATCTTTGATTAAATAAATCTCCCTCCTCCTCTACTCTTGTTTTATTTACTATTTTTCTAAATTTCAGAAGATATTGAATGCTCTGGCTTGAGTCAACTGCTGAAAATCACCTCAGTACCGTATCTAACCAGTGTTTCTTGAGTAGGTGCAAACCAAGCTCAGTTGTTATTTTGTAGCTGCACACATCCAAATTCTTCCCTTTTTCCCCTCCTGCTCTCATCTTCCCCTCATCGCCTTCAAAAGTTGCCTTCAGTGCAACCATAAAACCTTTCTCTCCAGTTCAACCTGCTTCCCTTTTCTCCTCTCCCCAAAAGCCTCTTCAAATGGGAAGTCATCTTTCCCCAGCGTCAAGGATAAAATCCACCCCATGCAGAGGAGCTGGTGCCAGGTCCACTTAAGTCTTCCAAAGAATTTCACCTCAGATGACTTTCCCCTCTCCTCCTCCTCCAGACTTACTCTTTTCACAATACTTTTCAACAATGACCTCAGCCAGATTCCTTCACTACTGCTAACTTGTACCAGCACTTAATGTACTTTATGTGCCTGCAGTGTTTTTTCTGAGTTTGTAATAGGCTGCAAATTCCTTGAAGCATGTCTCATTATATTTTTGTATAGCTCCACTCTCTCTGTCTCTACTTAATAAATAATGGCTACTCTACAAGAATGCTCACTATACACCCCTACTATTTTAAAAAAACCAGCCCTTCCTTGCATTGTCAGCTTTCTTAATTTTTCTTCTGTCTGCATGAGCCATTGTACCCATCTTCTGCAAGCGTGTGCTCATTCACATTTCTCTCCACAGAAAGAAACGCTAAAACAATCCCCTGCACCAAAATTCCTAATTTTGCACATAAATCCAAAAATTTTGGATTAGCTGGAGACACGATCAGCTTTAAAGATTTTCCACTTTTTTATTCTTCCTAGAAAAGTCCCCCTTCCCTCACAAAAAAAAACCTAATCAGAGTGCACGAGCCCTGTTTGTATTTGTGTTCTTCAAAAAAAGCTATTTTAGACATGAGACCCCATGTTTAACTTGCCCTGCTGTTGATATGAGAAATATATGGCAGATGATAAACAAACAACATGCTAAAAATACACTGAAATCTTGAACACTGGAACGAAGCCTAAGCAAAGGAGATTTATGTTGAGGAAAACACAGTGAGGTGTACCCCAGCTGAGAAAAAAACACTGTCATCAGGCTCCCACAAGCATAGTCACAAAAAGGCGCTTTCACTGCTGCAAGGTCTTATTTACTTGTCCAAGCCTATTAGGGGTTAGACCCGCTACACAATCGCAAGCCTGGGGTCAGCTTTCACAAGTTTCAGGTACAAATCATAGCTGGTGCCCTACTTCCACTTAGGTTACTCTCTGGCTTCAGAAACCTTTCTTCCATTTTCTTCACCCTCACTGGCTTTTAAACTTCCTTATTTAATGCATTGTAATTGAGTTATATTTCCAAAATATTCCTCTTGCAAGTACATTTTAACCTAGTTCTACTCAAAGGTCCCAGGTGAGATGACCAAAGCAGGGGCAGGGTCAGAGAGTGTGATTTAAATAACCCATGCAGATAGGAAGCAAAAGAGACCAGAGTTGTGGAGTTCACCTTTTACTTTCTGATCCGTCACTTGTAATCTCTCAGAGAGGTTACCAGATCATAGTAGCTCCATCATCTCCAGGGATTTTCCCATCTGATGGGAAGCTTCACATTTCAGTAAATAGGAAGGCCAAACCACATGCTATGCCTTTTAACACTCCAAAACTTGATATAAGACAAATGATACTCTCCTGTCTATCTCAGGTACACATACAGTTCATATTCTACTAGCATTCAAGTCTCCCTAAAACAAGGACAAGTATTTTTTGGTCTATTTAACATAGAAATCCTGACATGCAGTATGGCCATATATCCCAGTTGAAATCTCATGAAACCCCACAGTCAACCACAATGCAAACCTGGGGTTCCTCAATCGTAATTTGGGGACCATCTCTCTTCTCCTGGTGAGGATGGTGGTGGGAAATACAACCAGTCATGACAGGCTGCAGGCACCACCTGATAGTAGGAGAGATCTGCGTCATGTATTTCCACATACCGTGGCAAGAGCAACCCTTGCTCATGGCAGGAAGACTGCAGTGATTGCTGCTGAACTTGAATAAACATGATGATGTAGCAGCTGTAACTTCTCCTATGGAAAAAGAAAACATAGCAGACAGGGACTTCTGCTTTTATACATGTTAAAGCAAGGCATCCTGGTACCACAATACTCCTCCCAGGGTCCTTTTCTCCATCCCCCTCTTACCCTGGACTCTTTCAGCAAGCCCAACCGAGTCATCATTCCCTCCAGGCTCAGGATGCTACCTACCTAGCTGGCCAGTGTGTATCCCCATCCCACTGAGCAGCAGCAGCTGTGACCAGAAGGCCCCTTTTTGTTACCTCCTTTAATCCTTACCAGGTCCCAGGTAATACCAGAAATTTGCATACTAGATAGAAAAGATATAAAGCATCTTTCCAAATGCTCTTTCTTTGACCAATTTACTTCTGTAACTGTCTCTTGGCCTTGATACCTTTCCGGACAGAGGTCTCTGTGCTTCATCACTCTCTCATCTGGTTGCTCACTCTGTGGACTGGATTTAGCCCTGAGTGCTGTTCTTATTCATCCAATTCTTCCCCTCCTGGTTCCCAGTCCAGAAAAAATACATGCAATGGTGTATAAGGCAGAGAAGGAGGGCAAGCTCCAAGCATCCGGCATTGCTTGTCAAAAAACAAGGAGCACTACCCTACCCTACAGATGTTTCTACAGCTTTCAAGAGTTTCATATCATACGTCAAATCCTCTACTTTTCTGCAAAGCACAGGGCTCCACACCACAGGCAGAGACATTCCACGTCAAAATGGAGAGCACCATATCAGCTCCAGTGTAATTATGTTTGCTTTGGGCCAACTGGGCACAGGCTCAAAGGGTGACACTGGCACAGCTGTGCCATTGATGCAGGGTAACATGAATACAGTAGAGGCCTGGAAACTGGCTGCTACTTCTGCAGCCCACGCCCTACGTACTGCCAAAAATTTCCGTATCCCCTTGATCCAAACTGGGAGAAACAAA
>KZ506335.1:2634-13155 GCA_002844005.1 Limosa lapponica baueri | reverse complement strand
CCCCCCAGACCCTTTTGATTTGAAGCACATTCTTTCACAAAGCTAAAATACCACAGCAGAAGTCATGTCCAGAAGTGGAATACTGTTGTGTTTTGAACTGATCTGACTTGTTAAGACATATTTTTTTTTTTGCCAACGCACAGATGCACAGGGTCCCCCATGCACTTTTCATGCAGCAGGTAATCACAACTTTAAATAAAAGTATTTTTCTATACATTCTTCCAGACTTGCAACTGTATACATACATGCAAAAGTTTTTAAACCTATGTGATCATATTTACACTTATACATGGAATATACATAACAAAAAAGATTAAAAGGGTTTTTTTTCCTTTGCATTAGAACAATACAAAATATGTATTTTTCATTAAGGAAACCACTATTTACATCACCTTTTAAAAACCAATTTCAACATATTATAGGTGTAACAAGTCAATATATTTACATTATATATAAATATATATAATATATACTTACCAGTTTACTCCCCTGTAAGATGTGGCAGAGAACAAACTGGTAATATCATGTCACTGACGTCAATGAGAGCTGTAATACTTTCACCAACATTTAACGGGGAAAATTTAAACCATTCATTTCTTTCTTTTAAAAACATTTGTAAATTAAAAATTTAAAAACATTACTAAGAGTAAATGGCTAAGAAAAGTGAAAGTTATGGCTGAATTCCCTTTTGATCTCATAATGTTTATAAACTTCTCAAACTGAGCCATCTAGTCACATGGTATCAGTAGAGAAGCCCTCCAGCAAAACACCTTTGATTCTGTGGTCATGCGTTACCCCCCATCATTTCCTCAAACTTTGGCAGAGGAGACACTAGAAATCTGGTTCTCTCAGTCCTGTATGCTTTCCTGTGGAAAGAAAAGGCATATCTGCTTGGCAATTACCAGCCAATCCCCAAATCTCAGTAGGTTGGAGTGCTGCACCACCACAGTGGGTGAAGCAGCACGAGCCTGTAGGTGCCCCCTCGAGCAAGGCACCGGGGCACTTAGCAACCCACCTGCTCCTGCTACTACTCTGAGTTAAGTGAGGTTAAAGTTGATTCAGGTATAAGTCCCAAGGGACTGCAATTACAACTTAAGTGTAGCAGACGCATCCCTAACTTCTTCACAGGGCAGAGGCAGCTTTCTCCCAGCAGTCTCAGCAGCTACAATTGGGATCTGATCTCCTCCCCTGGCTCCTTTGATGGTGAGATCACACAACAGCACCCATCAATCCCACACCTCTTTGCCTACGCAGCTACTGCTGCCAATATCTGACAAGGCCCCGTCTTCCTCCAAGTCTATAGTCTAAAAGCCTAGCTGCAACTTCAGCCTCCTCAGCTATCTTTGAAGCTTCCACTCCCCCAGACTGAGGAAGCATATTGGGGACAGCCGAAATGCATAGCCTAGCAGTGAATGTCTACTGAACCGAGGAGACAGGAGTTGCTGAGACTACCAAGCATTACTCAGATGACCTTGGTTTATCGTTCATCTATAGGAACTGGTGGAAATCAAGGATCTTTGAGTTGCTTGGGGAAACATGGCCAGCCCAAGCCTTCTGCTGGTGCAGCAAACCCAGCTCCTGCACCCCCTTTTCTGATGGAAAAGTCCCCAAGGAAAACAATGGTGACCCCTTTCTACTCACCCATGCTACAAGATATAAAAAAAAAAAATGCTTAAAGAGCCTTTGGTCCTCAGGTTTAAAGGCTGTAAATGTGGACAGGGCAGATTTTAAAGAAGACCTCTTTTCCCTAGGGAGGGGTAACAGCAGTGATACTGGAGAATTTCACATAGGAGACTGAAGCCCTCTTCGCAGCTGACTGAAGAGCTTTCAGGTGGCATGCCCTACCCTCTCTCAAGGGCCTCATTGTTGCTGCTTGAGATTGCAACGCCTACAAGAGGTAAGATTCTTCCATGAACAGCATGTCCTAAACTTAAGTTTTTGTGTATTATAGTTTACTGACGTCTGTGAGAATGGTAATACCCTTTTCATTAATATCACCTAAAAAGAAAGCTAAATCATTAACTGGTCAAGCTGTTAACATTTTAACTTAAATGTTTTATAAAACTTTAAAAACTAAATGTTCAAAAGTATATATTATAACAATAGACTACCATAGAATAAATACATAGGTAAGCACACTCCTAGACTCCAATATTACTCTTTGTTAGGGTTAGACTCTCCTCCCTACTTTTCAACTCAACTTTGTTTTGATGAAGTTTTTCCAACCAGATTATTTCACATCCATCCAAGCCGCATTTTTCTGTGGAGCCCTTCAAGTAAATTATAGCCATGTATTTACTCCGGGGACCATCTATTATTCTATATTGTATACATTTCCTAGCTATATACATGTTGTTTCAAGAAAAATAATCAATTAAGACTTTAAGAGACATTTAATGGATGGAACAAATACCATCTTTTTAATATTTCTGCTGGGTTGACTCGTATAAAAAGAATTCAGTTCCACTGTCAATCCAAAATATACTTTATCTCGTTAATGATTATTCTATGAGACATCTGAATTGTCATTGGGCCACTTATAAATGCAATATTAAAGACAAACAAAATTTTATTTTTATATTATACTTCAGACAATGACATTTAAAATGATATTAGATTTGTGTGAAGGTTTTAAAATATAAATCTTCTTTGTACAGCCCATTAATATATTACGCTTCACCCAAATAACATAAAAATATATCTTTAAATCGCTCTGTTATTTCTCATATAAACCAGGGGGAATGTTTTATATCAGATACTGCCAAATATTTGTGTTCCCTACAAGAAGGTAGCCCCCGGGGGGGTAAAACAGAATAGTGGTGCATTTTCCAGCTGGCAGGCAGGAGAAGTCCCTTTCAGTAGGGACTGGACTGGAAAGAGGGGAAACTGATCCCAGGCAGGGGGTGGAGGACAAGAGGGGGACAACAGCTCGCTCTGTCTTGGCAAGCCAGCAATCTCGGAAAACGATCTCCGAAACCAAACCTGAAAGGAAAAGAGCAAAATGCCCCATCTCTCCTCTCTGCTATGCAACCACGAGATGGACAGAAACAGCAGTTTTGTCATGTCATCTGCTCTCAATGGTGAAAATTGTCAGAATTAAAGCAGAGCGTAGCTTTCATTATCTGTGCAAGCCAACCACTTAGCTGTCTGCTGATGGGATAGGGGATTATCAGTGAAATCAGGGGCTACAGAGAACATTTTTTTTTTCAGGGGAGTAAAAAGTTCAGCAAAACTTATGGTTGCCAATAATGCACATAATTTAGAAGACCTGGATTTTGTCCTCCTGCTCCCCCATGAGAAATAAGGGCTGCAAATGGAGTTAACACTGACAGTGTTAACAGGAAAGCAGAGCCGCATGGCTCTTCCCCAGCCAGCAATTCTTTTAAGGTGTCTCAGCTTTGACCGCAATTTTCAGTTACTCCCATCTCAGGCTGGTATTGCCAGATGTTACAAATCACAGCACAGGTGGGGATTGAGGAAAAGGGCAGAGGATGATTTCTCAGACATGTCCCACTATCCATTATAGAACATGACAAAACCACAATTTTATCCTCAGTGCAACCTGAAAAGTTATTCTAAACCCAGATTTTCTGCAGTGAAAGGGTAGTGCATTAAATCATGCATCAGCTGTTTAGAGAGTAATAAATATTGGCAGAATATGGATTCTTTTCCCTGGCTGTAGGAAGAGGCCAACACATTTTTCATTAAAATCCTATCCCATCTTTGAGTGGAAGCCTGATGCGCTGCTTTAGCACAGTTGGTATTCTCCTGCAGGGGAAGCAGGATGGCACTACAGAGACAATTCGCTCATCCGCTTCACAAACTTTCTACTATTTTCCTCACCAAATTTATCTACTAAGCTTTCTTAATGGCACTACTCCAGGAGGCATTTTGGCTTTCCCCTTTTAAGCAGGGAAGTGACAGGAATGCGCTGTTAAGACGACTCATGCAGTACTTGCATGGCCTATGAAAAATCAGCCTTTTGTATAAAACCCTAGAAAAACCCCTTAATCGTAACTAGTAACTCACAACTATGGCTAAGGATTCTGAGGAAGGCATTTGTCAAGAGCAGGGCAAGGAAGAAAAATAGATTTTACACCACTATTCTGGCAGGACCACAAACAAGATTTAAAAATAACAATAAAAATTTTGGAAGCACTAAAAATACATTTCAGTGCATTTCAATTATTAACACTGACACAGGTTTTCCAATATGACGAGCTAATGCCTTGGACGGACTGCTCCATTTCTTAAAAGTTATTCTTAAAATTTCACAAAACATATTAAACATTCAAAAAAAAAAAAAGTACACTGTCTCTATGCTCAGGCTTCCAAAAAATAAGGATTATTTTACAGGGAGGGAGGAAACGCAGCATTACCACCACCTAGGCTGTACGCTTACACTTTATGTTATACCAAAAACTTGCAGATCCAAATAAGACTCTGATCAAAGAGTACTCACAACTTAATCTGATGCATACAGAAATGTCTTGTACAAATTACAACCCTTCTAGTTTCCTTGTGACAATCTACTGTAAAGCAAATTTTATCTACATGTATTTTAAATAACATCACCAGAAAAATAAAAAGTTTATCAAATGAAAACATGTTTCAATTAGACCATGCTTTTCTAAAATCATGCTCAATTTATACAGTAGTCAAGTTCATACTCTTTTTTTTCTATCTCTTTTTTTTTTTTAAACAAAGATTCAAAACCACTGATTGTAAACTCATTGAGGAGGCTGTAGTTTATTCTGGCTCTTTTTTGATTGTTAGCACTTTTTCCAGAAGTCCATGCGCTTCTCCATTCACACCATGTTGATGAGAGATCTTACTCCCCATATGGCTGTTGTAAGGGCTTCTTAAGTTACTAAAAGGAGTTTTAAGCTCTGCATCGGATGTCAACTCCTCTTTGATTGTAACATGAGTTGAACAATCGGTAAATGAAGGTTCATTCCAGATTTCTTTGTCATGTGCTTCTTGGCTACTAACGGAGTTGCCGCCTTTCTGTAACATGTAGTACAATATTGGATTGGTTTTGGTCAGTCTCGGAGAGTCTTTTTCATAATCACTCTTATCCATACCTGTGATCACCCATCTGATGGGCCCTTTTTCACTGGGCACGGGACACATGCTAAACTGGTCAGACTCAAGTCTAGATACTGTACTTCCCATATGTTCAGGGAAGGGGGAACCAGCAGGACTTTTGACTGCTAAGGGATACTGAAATGTTCTATGGTCTACACAATTGTTCTGCTGCACAGGGCTTCCCATTAATGTACCTACTGAAGAAATGCTGAATTCAGGTTTATTAATTGTTGCACTGGTTTTGTTTCCTTTTTTCTTGCCCTCTGTGAGTATGTTATTCCTATGTTGTGACAGATCTCTCTCACAGTTTTCTGAGAGAAGCAGCTGTTTCAACACATTAAAGCCTTTACTATCTCTAGACCAACTCCTATTTTCACTTTCGTTATTTGAACCGTGACTTACAGCATATTTAAATTCAGCATCACTTCTGCCGAATTTCAGTTCTTGCTGGTTCAGCAAAGGCCCGTACAGTGCCTCGGTAGGGGAAGCGTGATTGTTTGCAGCATCAGACACATTACTTTTCATCTTTTTTAATGGACTTTCCAAAGGCTCAGCATGAAGCTTCCTCTTCTTCGGTACTGTGCAAAGACTCTTTGATTCAAGGTGTGTCAGGTCATTGTTTCGGTGACTCCTGTCCAGCTCATCTGCAGGGTAACTGTCTTGACTCTGTCTCAGCAACCTACTTAGCAGGCCGTTTTTGGAAAAAGAGAAATCTTGAGGTGAAAGAGGCTCAGATTTCAACTCCTCAGATGCTGGAGAAGCAGCTGTGTTTCTCTGCAGTGAATGGACAAATCCTTGAAATTTGTTACCCTTGCACTCTCTCACTTGTTGTGCATTTGAATTATAAGGAACATTTGATTCTTCAGATGGTTCAGTTTTTATTTTCACTGTCAATATTTGCTCATTCAAAGCCTTATCTGCCTGTTCTGGAGAACTTTCATCTCTTAAAAGCATCCTCTCTTTCTTTTCACTTTTACCTTTATTGGGAGTTCCGAGAAGCAGCTGAAGGACAGTGCGCCTTTCAAGGAGATTTTCTATTTCCGAACCTGGAAGTCCTTGTTCAGCGGGTGCAGGCTGACAACTGAATATTTTGCTATTTTCTTCATGCGTACTCAATTTATTCGTAAGCAGAGGGCTGTTCAATCTATCAATCAAGCCTACAGGTTTATCTGTGTTCCCTGCTAGCAGCTGTTTGCCGGCTCTTTGTTCTTCACTTGACATGGAAGTCTGCATGCCGCACTGAGCGAGGTTCTGCAACAGCTTGCTGGCACTGAAAGCCGAAGAGTTCTGGGGACTATCGTTCCTGTTCAGCTTGGCTCCTTGAATTTCTTTGCTTTTAGAAAGGTCTATCAAATGTTTAGATGCGGGATTCACCAGCCTGTCTGGCTGGATGCTGCAGGCATACGGTGGCGAGCTACGCTTGATGGCTAACGATTGGTGTGAGAGATTTATAGGAGAGTCTGCTTTTGTAGGAGCCAGCAAAGGTGGAGTGCTTAACGGAGTCATTCGATTTGCACTGGGACTGTCAGTAACAGGAGTCCTTTTACCAGTCTGTACAGTGAATTTTGCCACATCAGCTGCACTGTGTGGTCCCTGAGGGTCATTACTCTTGTCTACCTTTTCTTCACTCTTATGCCCAAGTAACAGCTGAAGCAGTGTTACTTTCTGGTGGGGATTCAGCTTAGAAGCCTTCGGAGTGTCTTTGTCTTCCTTGTTCTCTGGAGAGGAAACTTTTGGATCCCAGTTATGAAGCAAGGACTGAGTCAGGTTATCCAGTGATGCAGGCGGACCTGCATCTGGTTTATCTGTCCTCTGTTTAAAGGATAAGTCTATAGGAAGACAGTTAGAATGGGAGCTTTCATCATCACTGCTGTCATCTGTAAAACTAGGGTTGTTGTCTGAATACTCATCAATAGTTGTTGGTGTGCTGCTGTCTTCAAAAATGCTGGCTCTCTCACTCTGTTCGTGCCCTTTTACATGTTTGGTGGTATCCTGGCTTTTCAGGAGATGCAAGAGCAAACTGTTGCTGGGACAGGTTTTCAGGTTGCTCCTTTCCAAAGTACTTTTGTATCCCACATTTTTGGCAGGTGAATGCATGATTCCCACCGAGCTCTGAAACGGTGCCATATTGCTTTTGCTAGATACAGTTTTGGTTGATGATCCTGTTTGACCATTGAGATGGCTTGTCATTCCTTTTGCTAAACCAAATTGGCCAATATCTTTCTGAGCACTTTCTTGTAATCTGGCCATAGCTGCAAGTCTCTCACTTGCTATTTGATTTGCATTTTGTGCTTTTAAAGCGTGTTCCCTGGAGTACTGCTGCAAGTGAGCTTCACTTGAAAGGAGTAAAGCTAGCTGGCTGCATGCTACGCTGGGCTTCGGCGAGGCAGCAGGACTAGATCGTTTCTCTACCATGCTTGCAACAGCTTGCAATCTTGCAGCACATGACAGTGGCTCATTTATCACTTTAGGTCCGCTCTGCACTGCATGAGGAGATTCTATAAACCTCTCCTTAGGCAGGTTCTTTGTTATATCAGGCAGGCTGTTGTCCAGCTTCTGATCTTTTGCTTTGCTCTTCTTCAGTAGAGTCTTCAGGTGACTGGATGCGACACCGTAGCACCTTAAATCTTTCTCCACTTGTAAAGAATCATGGCTAAGGGAATACCCTTGCTCCTTAAGGCTCTGCCTAATCTGCTGTGACAGAGCAACACTCTGCAGCCTAGAGCTGAATGACTGAAGCAAAGAGGCAAGTAATGTGCTATCCTGTTTGCCTTTAGGCACATTTTCAACCATGCCAGCTAACAAAGCTTCCTTTTTTCCATCTAAATCCACAATGGAATCAGACAACCGCCTTCTCTTTGCTGCATTCCAGTCTTCAGAAGACTGCAACAGTCTTGCTTTTTTGAGGTGCAGCATGCCAGATCCCTGATACGTATTCGTGTTAAGAACTGGACCATTACTTTGACAGCTGGGAAATATATTTCCAGAAATCTTAAAGTTTTGATCCTCTCCACTATGCCCAGTAGACTTTTTGTCAACTGCAGTACCTGAGCCTCCTGCTGCTTGATGCATTAGTAATCCCTCTAGGTAAGTTAGAACAACAGAATCCTGGTGCATCTCAGAGCCAAGCTCTTCTCCATGAGTCATGTTCAATAAAAGTTTCCAAAAGGGCTCTGGTTCTATTTACTTCAAAGACTAGTTTTGCTGTAGCTAAATGGAGACGCAGAATTAAGAAATAATGGGTAGGTGTCTATAGTGTTTTCTCACAGACTTTCAGAAACAATACAAAAACGTCATATTCCAAGCAGGCTTCTTCCAGTGTATACTGTTTGATGACCCAGGTTTCCAATCATATCAATCTGCTGATATCTAGAATATTTCTGAAAGATGTCTAGGAGGAGCACTCAAAACGTGGTTCCACAGTAACAAAGTTCCATTAAGTATTTGCCGCTTTCTTTCTCCAGGAAGTCAGCTTGTTTTTCATCTTTTTCCATCTCCACCAAGTACATAAAATTCCTAAGTGAAAAAAACAAAACAAAAGAACAAAACAAAAAACAAGTGGTCAAGAAAGAAAAGATTTAGGATAAGATCTAATTGCATAAGACTACTTTTTTCTTTTTTTTTTTTAAAAAAAAAAAAACACATTGTCTACAATTAAAATTCAAGTAATGGACAAAGTACCTGGTAACTAATTTAAAGAACTTGTGAAAACTGTTCTGAGACAGAGTATTTTATACAAAAGCTAAGCTTAACTATCCCAATTATAGCTACTACAATTGTTCATGGAATTTCTTTATCCTACAGCTGAAAATAAAGAATAGCAGCCATGAAAGGAAAATCTTAAAGCACTCTAAATATAGTTTTAAAAAATTACATTTGATATTATTTCACAGTTGCACCAACCTTTCTTCTTATTATGTAAATACACAGGACATGCAGACTATCACTCTAAAAGAGAATTAATGGGAAGAGACATGCCTAAAGTCAGTGTTCAGGTTCACATTGAATCTGTTTTCAAATAACAGAAGAGGTAGCATCATATATGAGTACATTTTTGTTTGGCAGGTAGATGACATCACTAGAAGTGGAACCCAAGATTGCCACTGCTGCCCAGGACTATCTAGTAATGCAAAATCTAGTATGATAGCACAACAGGGAAGAAATCTGTTGTTCTTAGAACTCCCAACTAACAGAAGTCATTAGAAGAGTCATGTGATAGGAGTGGTGAAAAGGGTGTTTATGTTCCTGATACAATATAAAACCTGACATAAAAATCCTCCCTTCACTGGAAGATTTTTACCTTTACATTCTTGCTATGTATTATACATACAATGGTAAAAAAAACCATCCAGGTCTTCCATGAAGTTTTGTTATTTTCAAAGAACATAGAAGATCTCTACTCAACACCTCCTTGGATGAGGCAGCGTGCTATAAAAAGCTGTTTGAAAAAGCACAACAATGGCGCTTATGCTTGATGCATCTCTTCAGTTTTAGTTGTATTACTGGTCAATGATAACATGAACAGTTCAGACAGTCAACACAGTTCAATATTGAGATCATTACACCACACATGCCTATTCCTTCACTCATTCAGTCCTAAATGGGCATAAATATTCAACACGAGCAAAACTAAGTGTCTTTCCACATGTCTAACTCTGCAATTTCCTTTCACAGACTAAAAGCCCATTGAAAACTTGTATTTACAAGTTTTAAAAGGACGTACACAGATGAAATCCTTGCCTCCTTAAAGTGAATGAATATTTTATGATTGATTTCCCAGAGGCTATTTTTTAATTCAAAAGCTACAGGCAACGAGAAGTCAGAAAAATATCAGATCTGAAATAAAGTAGAGAATCAGAAGAACAACTACATAGCCGTAATGTTAACAGCCCATATATCCCCCTGCGCAAATACTCCCTTACTAGGTTTTAAGTCATTTACAGAAACTCTAAAAACTGAGCTATCACAAAACCCCCAAAATAATACCAGCTATGCATTGTAGTGTAAATCTGTACATCCACGTATCTAAATATAAAATGAAAAGTTTGTAGCTATTGCTGGGGTCTCAGTACTTGTCTCAAATACGTATCTACATTAACCAGCATTTACATAACTACCTGCAGAAGGCACAGGGTTCACTCAAATATATAACTACAATGTAAATGTAGATTCATCTAATTAAAAATTACTGATCATCTTACTGTTCCTTCAAAACCGTGTGTACCTCTGGGTGGGCATTTGCAGTTTCAACCCAAAATACAAAATAGACTAAAACCAGAAATAACAAATCCTTGGGAAAAAAACAAAAAAACAAAAAAACAAAAAAACAAAACAAAACGAAACAACAAGGTTGCCAATGAATATAACAAGTATCCAGCAACTGCAATATCAATACAGCTAGACTTATTTCCTCAAATATTTGGGAATGCACTT
>KZ506334.1:199756-223996 GCA_002844005.1 Limosa lapponica baueri | reverse complement strand
AGGCTGAGACCACAGTTACACTGGATGTGATTTTCCTCATACCTTTGTCTTTCTTTGTGGCCCTGGGCACTGTTGGAAGCCAAAACCAAAGTAGAGCAGACTTCAGCTCGTCTGTCATGCTACAGATTGGCACGGCACAGGGCAACCCATGAAGTGATTTTGTCCTTCACCATTTGCCCTTGATCTCTATTTTTTTTTTAGTTCTTCTACTGAGGAAGAGAGTCTGATCCAGCAGATTTACTTGTGTTACTCCTAAGTGAGTTAAATTTAAGGGTAACTTGTTTTTTGCTACTTAAGGTAGGAAATAATGATCTCTGAGCTGGGACTAAAAATAATTAAAAGCAGGGAAGATGATGATGATAAATTAGAGAAGTGTTGTGGCCCTCTCTCCTCTCCTCTACTTGAAGCACTGATTATGCTGCTGATGCGTGGTGCATATTTGACATTCGTTATTCCCAAAACTGTGCAAGTTAAATCAGCAACATTTTTCCTTCTGAACTTGGGAATACCTGAAAACAATACTGCTAGTAAATGTAAAGTACTTAGTGTCATATCGCCATCATATTTACATCTTATTGACAATATGGAGTTGGTATACATATACATATTAGGATGCTGTAAACTGAATGATATCCAGGTGTATGGACCAAGTAAAGGAGATCCTTTCTGTTAATTCTCAAAGGCATGCTTCTTATATGTATTAAAGATAGTTCCTGTCATCATACTGCATTCAAGGGGGAAAAGTGAATATAACCTAATATTTGTGTAGCAACAGCACCATTATCAAGCTAGAAGGCATACATATGTACATCAGGAATAATGCTAAAAATTCCAAGCTGTTAGAGTTAGCTTTTGATTTTGCTGATGATTCTTTCTTGTGCATGTGTGAGATATCTCAGTAGACACTGATTATCTCTGTAGGGATTTGGGACCGATTAGCATTATCCACATATCTTCTATACTCATCCTTGTTGTCTACCTGCTTCAGCTGATGATATCTGCTGCTGCTACTGTGTGTTAAGCATAATAGAGATCTTTCACACCAGATCTGGTTGCTGTAGTTACAGCAATTATTGTGTTCTGGGTCTCCAGGAGGTGCTTGAATAAAGATGTTTTGAAACATTTCAGTAAACAGCATATCTTTCTTATACAGAAAACTCAGACTACCAGAAGTTCCTCCTCCTGTAACCTCTTTCCTAGACTTGATGAGATTGTAGGGCACCATTTAAGTTTTCCTCTTTCTGGATATTTTTCTAGTGTATTCTTCTTTGCTCAGATTTTCTTTGGTTTTGTTTTTGTTTTCAATGCTCCAAACAGTGTGAATTGTTTCCTGACTCAATCTATGTTTGGATTCATTCATAATGCATTACAAACATACGTGCTGCCTTACAACTTCAGGGAGTTGCCGTAGATGTTACCACAAGCCAAGCGAGAGTTAGTACAGCTTTAGCACTCTTCCCACTGAGATCACTGCCGACTCGGACCCGTGCCCTCTGCTGCCTCTGCTTCTCTGCACCCCACAGCATAACCACCTCTTCTTGATGCAATGACATGCAAGGGAGGGGAGCCTTCACAGCAAAGACTTGAAGAGGAATGGCCCGCTTGCTTTGAATGACAAATGTTCAGTTGCCTGCTCTCTGAGTGAATAACCCAAGTCAAAATGCTGTAATTTCACCTGAACTATGGCTTGTGTTCCTTTCAGATCGCACGTTCATTGTTCACCCTCCTGAGGACAGCACTGTGATCAAAGGAACCACAGCCACTCTGCGATGTGAAGCAACTCATGATCCTAGAATTTCAATCAGGTTGGTGGTGTCAGTTCTTGTTTGTGTGGTTTATCCCAGCTTAATTTTGTAAGCTATATGAATAGCATTAGGTGAAAAGTTTCAGGACCCCAGATTTTAACACCAGCCCCCTGATTACTGCATTATAAGGTTGTACACTGTATCATTAATCATATAAATCCCATCTTCCATTTCAGCCTTATGTATTATTTACAATGAGCTATGTTCCACTTCATGACTTCAATATAGCCTTCCATGATTTTACTGTCAAGGTTAATACACTATCAATAAAACCAACTTGTCAGAAGCTGATACTTAATGAGAGTAAAAGCCCAAGAGAAGGAATAGGTTTTCAGAAGTGTTTATGTTGGGGTGCTTGAAAGCAACATAAGAGATGCCCATGTTCTTGGAAACAACTCAGTAACTAGGGGCTATATTCTGTTTTAACTGCGTAAAGGAAAACAGAATTTGTCTGAAATATTAAAATTTGTACTAGAGCATTTAGAGGAAGCTCACCATTTTACAATAAATTTACCATGAAAATTCATGTAGTCGGAAAACAACACAAATGAAAGAAAATGCAAGGAGCAGCTTGGAGGCAGCTAGAAGGTTGAACTTCAGGAAGAACTTTGGAAAGACAAATACAGGTGTAAAAGTTTCAGGTAGAGGTAAATAATTGTAAGACCATGGGCTTATACATGTCTCTGACATGTTTGTATGTGTGTGTTTTAATGAATGAGCTCTAGTAAACCTTTCACAGCCGTTTAAGATGTTGGTGATTATGGCAGTCTAAGGTTATCACAGTCTTAGCAGAAGTGGGCCAACTCCACAACTGTTGACTTCAGAGTATGATGTTCTAGTTTAAAATGTTGGCAAAGGTTGACTTTAGAACTTGAACATGAGTACTTCACCTTTTCTGCATAAAATATATAGTATTTTTTATAAAGTATATAGTAACTTGGATGCAATTACATTTCTCGTTCTGATCGCTGATCAAACACTAAAATTTGTAAAAGGCACTCTTCCTGAAAGTAACTGTGGGGGCCTGTATTTTTAACGTGTGATTACAGAAGCTGGTATCTTACAGCACAGTTCAAATATATCTATTTTGAAGTTCTTGTGAGTAATAATTAACTGAAACATTGTAATACTCAGGTATGTTTGGAAGAAGGACAGTGTTGTAATAAATCCATCCAGCAGTTCCAGGATCACAGTAGAGAAAGATGGGACCCTCCTCATCAGCCAGACATGGTCAGGGGACATCGGTGACTATACCTGTGAGGTCATTTCTTTTGGAGGAAACGACTCCAGAATGGCTCGACTAGAAGTGATGTGAGTGTTCCATCTTAAATATATACAATGCTTGGTTTCAGATACACTGGGACATTTTTCTAGCATCTCATTCTAGGAGATCTGGGGAGTCTGTAAGTTCGTTTTTTGTTGTGGTTTTTTTCGGGGGGGAAATTAAGCCTGGCTCATTCCTAATTAAATTGCCTTGAAATGTCCTCCCTTTTGCATGCTGCCACACTGCTTGGATTTCCAAGTAACTGAAGCCTTGGAAGTTACTTCCAAGTAACTGTATCTCTCTGAATCACCATGTGTAAGTGTCCACCTGGTTAGATGATTGAGCACAAGGGATAACGATTAAGAGGTTATAGTCCACCTGAAGCTGGTAAAAAGTGAACTGCCCCAGGGAAACCTAATTGGACGTGTCCTGCTCAGCATTATTGGTGATCTGAAGGAGGTGTTGGAGTGCACACTCATCAAGTTTTTAGGTGGCACAAAATGGGTGAGGGACAGTTGAGATGCACTTGAGGGCAGGGCAACCATTCAGAGGGACGTAGACCAAGAAATGGGCCAACAGGAACCTTATGAAATTCAACACGAACAAATGCAAGATCTGCATCTGGGGAGGAATAACGTTTTGCAGGAATGCAGACTGGGCACTTCTGGCTGGGAGTGGTTCTGCTGGAAAGAACCCGGGCATCTTGGTAGACAGCAGCTGAACGTGAGCCAGCTGTGTGCCCTGGCAACAAAAAAGGTTAACAGCATTCTGGGCTGTGTTAACACGAGCATAGTATATTGATGGACATGATTACCCCCTTTTATTTGACACTTATTAATCTACATCTGGAATACTGTCTCCAGTTTTCAAGACTAGACTGGTTAAACTGGTCTGATCTCATGGCTGACCCTGCTTTGAGCAGTTTGGACCAGAGACCTCCTCAGGTCCTTTCCAATGTGAGTCCCTCTGTTATCACAGCCTGTAGGGCTTTTCCATAAAGCCCAGGTGCTGAGCTGTGATGCCAAGATTATAGGAAAATATTTTCCTCCTTTTAGTGCTTTTTCTTTGTTAAACATATATCAGAATAGCTGGTCCCTGGACAGGTATTGCTTACTCTTGCATTCTCTTTATACATAGTTTTTCCCTGAAAAACTATCTTTATGTCTGCCTTTCTTTATTCCTAAGGATCTTTAAACATTTTCTTGTTTGTATTTTTAAAGTGCAGTTCAGTTCTGAAAAAAGATTATAAAAATGTCATTAAGGGGTTCCATATATTCTATTTCTGTCATTCCACTGGGGTGAAGTGCACTTCCATTTTATTTTTATCACTAAAAGCAACAACTGTGGTTTTGGTACATGTGTGGAGAAGATCAAATGAATAAGAAGGTAATGTTTTATGTAGACTTTTTTTTTTTGAGTAGTACTGCATACTTTAATTTAACTAAAATTGCATCTGTTTCTGCTGGTCATGCCTGATGTCTCTGAGAAGATGGCAACTTCTGCTGTTGGCAGTGTAATGAGTTCACCTCTGAGGTTTGCTATGCGGAGGGCTGTTTGATACAGCTTTATTCTGACAGTGCCAAGGCTAGATCAGATGCCCATTTTCAGAGAACGGTCATACATTCTTTCTCTAATTAAGCACTCCTCAGCTCTCCTCTTGGAGTGCATTTTACTGCTGGTTTGAATCCAAGAGCAGAAGACAATTCAAAATATATTGCTACTATATAACCATACTTGCTTTTCTCTGAGGCGGTTTTTGAATGGAGGGCAGAAAATTATGGAGTAAAGACTGAAAAGCGTGTTAAAACCTGGACTTAGCAGCAAAGCTTATAAATATGTGCTGAAATCTTCAGCAGTCTGACCATTTCTTCATCCTTAATGGCAAAAAAAATGCCCTATGCAACCCAGTACAGCACAGGAGATGTATTTACTTGCAGTTTGCCGTTGACCAGTGAGGAAGAGTTTTATACTCCATAAAACTCAGGCTAGAAGGTAGCTGGGAGAGGCACATATCGTGTGTGATGCTGAGGCTGCCTTTCTTGCACCCCAGCTTGTTCCAGTTGGGTTGGCTGGCTCTCCGTGCACTGGGACTGGATCCTGTATCTCCACTTCCTCCAATGTCCTGTTGCTGATGATCTATAATCTGTTTTTCCTGGAGGAATTAAAGAAATAGATCAGACCCACTGTTTTAGAGGACTTCAGTAGCTGATAAGTCACTCAATCATACCTTGAATTGTGACATTTTATTTCAAAGTAGTGCTGCAGGTAGTGCAATAATGCCAAAAAACGTTGCATTCCTTTGCAGCTTTCATCATTATCATTTGGCTCAACAGCACAAATGTGTGAGAAATAGAGATACATGATACAACAGAAGTGAAATGAAGAAGAAAATGTGTGGAAAGGAAATGTCTGAAGTAAAGCTTAAATTAAATTCTAGCTCGTATAGGAATGACAGATCTATAACATTCCCTGTTCTCCCAGATAATTCTCTTGTGCAGAACATTAACAAACAGGGCATGTACATTCCCATCGATGAGCACTTACACTTCAGTGCCTTGAGTAGCACTAATGTCAGACAAATGTTCAAAGGAGGCCTCTCAACCAATTATAGACTGGAGCAGTCTACCAACGGATAATACCGCAGCCTACCCAGCTTTGTCTGACAACTCCAATTGTCTCACCACCTCTTTTCCCCCAGGAACCAGCGTGTCCCTCCTCTACCTCTAGGCATGTCAAGAGAAATTTCCAAAGGCACAAATAAGTTTGTTACTGATTTCTATTCAAACTGATTCAATTCAAAACCATTAACCTTCAGGGTGACCTTCAGTTATTTAATTTCTGAGTGGACTGATTTTCTAATCTGTGAAAAGAAGGGAAGAAAACTTTTTCTTCCTTTGTCTTCCCTTTTGGAAGACAGGCTTGGGGCAAAAGGTACTGTTTCTTGCTAAAAGAACATATACTGATAGCACAGTGTCGTATACATTGGTGGTGCAACCAGGATGGATCATTTTTCTCGGCATGTCTCTGAAGAAATAAAATATTTGAAAAGGAAAGCCAGAAAACTAATGAAGAACTTGCTAAAGTGCAGCCAAAGGTTACCTTGCTCATCAATTTTGCACTGATGGTACTTGGGCACAGAAACTAATTGCTAGTCAAGATACTCTATTCATTCATTTGTCTTCCCTCTAAATGTGTTTATTCTTCATGTACATCACTTGATTTGATTTGCACGAGGTAAAACATTTGCGAGTGATGTTTCTCTTCTGCAAGAAATAGATTTTAATTTTTTACTTACTTTTTTTTTCCCTAGCAGAGCTTCTCGACCGCAAATACAGAAATATTTGCAGATCTTTTGATGAGGAGCTTGTGCTTCTCTTGCATTCCTCCAAGCCATAGGATCTGATCCTGAAAATAATTGTGTGTTATGAAACATTCCAGCTTCATTTAGCTTACTTTTATAGTCCTGTAAATACCATACAGAATGAAATACGTATAGAGGAAAACCAGCTTGTTCCTAAAGCTGCATAAGCTGAATTATCACTTACCTGATGGGAAACTGTGCTGATTCCAGCTCAAAGTATCCTGAGGGTTCTCAGTGTATATAAAATATGCAGAATTACTACTATCTATGCCTGATGATACCTGCTGCTCAATATCAGCCTGTCTGCAGTCCATACTAAAAAATCTCTTTGTTGTATGAATGTGACTGAAAAGTATGGTAATGCTGCATTGTTGGAAAATCAAAGCCCTGTACAAGTCTCTGATATGTCACAACATATAGTAAAATCTTTTAGGCTCTTTCTCTATGCAAAAATATAGGGAGGACAATGTAATACAAAAATAGACAATTTATTCCTGGCAGGAAGTTCATCATCTTTCAGTTCTCTTTAACCGGAGAGAGAACTATTATTGTTCTGTCTTCTTCAAATGCAGGAAAGGGGAGCTAACCACTTATAATAAAACCCAGTGGGTTGCCAAGAATGCACAGTATTGCCTTTGTCAATCATTTATACATGAATTTTGATACCCTTTTTACTAGAGTATTTCTAATTGCTACTTCTTCCAATTTCTTTCCAATACATCCGATAAAAAATTGCTAAAAATAGAATCAATAAGACCAATGCAGAGGAACAAATCAAAATGATGTCCCATTGCAAATGTATCTTCATATGGATCCCATATCCCTCTCTTCCGATAGCCCATCTCTTTTCCTTTCTGCAGGGATTGAAAACAGGAAGGAAGTCAAACTTTAAAATATATTATTCCTTCTTCACTAAAAAGAAAGCTTCTATTTATTTTTCTAAGCTCTCTATTGAGATGTCATCCGTGAAGTAAGGTTCACTGCTTAGTCTAAATGCACTTGATACTCAAAAGAGAAATACCACTTGGAAATACAATTACGTCTGTTCAGCATTGAAGATATAGCAGAAATGTAGGTAGTTTTAGCAAAAAAACCCCATAAAATTCAAAAGCCTTTCCCAACTCATTTGTAGATTTGAGCTTGTGGTGACCACGAAAATGAAATGGGAAATAAATCTGCCAGCTCTGGGACTTGGCAAGCCTTTAATTTCAGAAGTCCACCTCGTTGTAGGCCTGCAAGAGACTAAAAGCCTCAAAACTAATGGATGCCTTGTAAGAATGCTCCCTGTGTTTAGAAATTGGAGAGGGTTCTTTAGCAAGAGAAACTGGAAAGTCCTGAGCAACAGATGACATGTTTCCTCATTTAAAACATTATAAATTTTTCTGAGCAAAGCTGAGTGCTTTGTTAGGCTTCCTGCCCTGACTTCTTACCCCGATATCGGGTCGAGCAGATGAACCACCTGCTCCCGAGTAAAACTTGTGTGGTGGACCTGATTTAGGAAATCATTTATGAAATAGGAGAGGGGCTTTTTATAAACTGTCAAGAAAACTTGTTTAATCTCCCTTGCCTTTTTAGTAATCCCCTCTTCAGTCACAGCCTCTCTAATTACCTGCTGTTGGACCATTTTTCTCAGAAATCTCTCCAAACCATGTCTGGTTTATTTCCCTCAGCAAATAGTCTGCTTTTAGCTAATTTTATAAAACACTCTATGTGTTTGCTGAGTGAATTTTTCAGCTGCCCTCTGGCAGTGATGAGCTGACTCAAAACATTAGGGTTTCTGTTCTGAACATGTATCATCTGCAACTAGCTAATATTTCTCTCCTAGATTGTCACAATGACTTCATGTTCTTTTCTTGCAAATCCACTATTTTAATTGCTTTGTCAGAGTTCCCTTGGGTCACCTTGGTGGCTATGCCATTAACCCTGGGTTTATCTATCAATTACAGATTTAAAAGTGTCCGTATATGTATTTTGCTATCATACAAAATAAGTTATGGAAAACTTGCCTCCATGCAACTCTTCAACATTAGAGGAGTGAGGTCTTAAGATATCCTATACTGAAAAACCTTCAGATATTTCCTGTTTGGGGCTTTAGTGAACAAAAGAAAGAAAATAATGCTGGAATTAAACTTGCAGTGTCCGATCAAGGGTTGTTCTGTGCCCTGTGTGTTATTGTCCTAAACCTCATCCACTTTCTTGGTGTGTCAGAAGTGGAGCAGTTCTAGTCTGAGGTTCTTCTCATCCTGAAGAAGGGTTGAAATTACCATTCCCTGCAATGATTTCTTGGATGTTAGCAGCAAGGAAAAGTAATTCTCTTAAAGGAAAAAAAAAAAAGCAGCAATGATCTCTTTTGGGAATGTGAATATTCATGATGGTGGTACAGGTCTCATTTATCATCCCTTCCACACACTATGTGGTAGCAAATGGGAAGGAGACAAAGTGTAAGTGCTTGCTAAAGTAGGAGTTACTATTTATTAGTCTCTGCTTTTGTATTACTACAAAGAGAGAAGAACACTTCTGTGCTGAAATGTCTTTGTAGTTTTAAATATTTATTTCTGTCCAGGTGTGCTGCTTAGGCACTTGTTATGTTTGCCTTGAGGGATTTAAATCTGTAAGCAGCATCTGTTGCTGTTCGGTGTGGACACATATGGCTAAAGAATATGATATTAGTGGAGGTGGGTGTACTGTATGGCTGCTGCAGCTCACACGACTCACTTCTGAACAGAAAGTGCCCGCTTCCTTCGCGCTGCTGACCAGTTACCATTTTGTGTCAATCTAAGAGATTAATGAACTAAACACAAACCCTAAGGAAAAAACCCCACATTTAAACTCAGTTTGTGCTTTACAAAGCATGGAAAAGGGAATGTCCCCTCTCCTCCAAAAGTCTTCTGAGACTTGTACCCTAAGAAAGAGACTGAGCTGTAGGGTCTTTCTTAGTCATGTAGCCCCTGTCCTCAAGTGAGCTGTTAATTCAGCCCATCTAAATGTATGGGGAGACAAGATTAACTAGTAAATGCACACTATCTATTTTAATAGATAATAATCTATTAAAAATAATCTATTCCAAGAGTTTTTATTTAGTTCTTAGAGAAGGAGTTACGTGGGGATGTTTGCTGTCAGCCAGCCTTCTGTGAGCATTGTCTTCTGGGAGAAGCTGGAGCCACAGCCTGGCTCTGAGCTCTTCTCCACAGGGCCTGGTGACAGTGAAGCGGGGACTGGGACTTCCATAAGCCGTGTCACAACAAGAGGTTTCACTCCCTTTCCTTCAGTAATTCCCTTTGCCAGCTTTATCACAAAAAACGCTTTACCAACCAGCTTGCTTAGGAGATAATGATAAATTGTAGTGGAGGCTTAATGTTTATTATAATTTAATGTTTCATTCAAAATTAAGTAGCACACTCTTGTAGTCCCTGGGTAAGTGGTCATGTCTTAAACCCCCGCTCCACACATTTCAAACCATCAGATTCTGCCATTTTCTCCTGCGGGCCGGCTGCCCTCCTACTTTGTTTCCAGGTCCTTTCTTCCCTAAATTTGTTTACCCAAAATTTTGCAGTGCTCTGTTCAAAATCTGCTTCCATTGGGCACGCTCTTTCCTGTGCCTGATGTTCCTTCTAGCCCAAGGTGACCATGTTTTAACTCTGTGTATCCGAAGGCTGGAGCTGGTTGCTGCGTGCCCAGAGCTCCGTGTGAAGGTAGCCAGCCTACACCCCTTGTAATCAAGGCATCTTCAGCAAGTGATTTAATGAAGTTAAGATCTGAATCACACCCTGAGGTGTCTCTCCATGTTTACTACAGAAAGAGCCTGGGGTGACCGTGCTGCTAATTTGATTAGGTGTTTAAAGTCAAAGGAGACAAGTCAAGACTCAAAGTCTCAGGTTTAACTTTAGAAGGCCCCAACCCTTCCAGCCTGGAGAGCGGGGCGCAGGTGAGAGTCTTCCACTTGTGTTCTCTCATTATCTGTGTGGGGGTTTTGCCGCTCTTTGGCTCTTCCAGCAACCTTTTTTTCCCCTCACTAACTCCACAGCGTGTAGCCATCATAAACACATAACCAAAAGCATACGCAGTTTTAACAGAAAAATAATAAATCTATTGTCTGGCTCTCCATATGTTCCTCAATCTTCCAGTAGAAACCCAAATCCAGGACATATTTATTGTTCTGGCTTAGAGCCAGAGCCTGTATTTACTTTTGTAAGTGGCTAAGGAGCTGCGGTTTTTAAATAACTGTAAGCCTTCAGTAGCATGATACATTACAACCAGAAATTACTATGCTTTTAAATTAAGCATGTGAAGTACCCTTGTGGCTTTCTGCTCTGGCCAGAGCAGATTAGCGGTGGTGCACACTGAGGAAGGGTTACCCTCGGCTTTCCTGGGGAGGAGCAGTGGGTTGAACGGGTGAAACTGGTCCTCCTTGCTTTCCTTCCACTCCGAGATCCTCGTCCTCCCTAGGAACCAGGATGACAAGGAGCAGAAATGAGGCTCAGATATAATGGCTGGAGGGCTCTTATCACTCAATGCAGATCAGCATTTAAGGGACGTAGCAGAATTTACTTTTCTCACTGCACCGTGCAGCCTCCGACTTTCAGCCAATGAGTACAAATGAAATGTTTTTCCACAAATTGCCTTTATGTGGAGAAATTACGTCTTTTAATTGAGCTGCTGTTTTATTTTTGTTTTTTTAATGTTTCATTTTGTATTTCCATGAGGTTTCTTGCAGGCATTTTCACTACATTTTCTGGTTGGGTGCTTCCAAAAAAATCCTTATTATAGGAAGGAAAGATTCTACCCATGGCAGGATAAGCCTGGATTCGCGAGTAAATCAAGCTGTTCTGTAGCCTAAGAATACATATGGTAATTTTGATTAGTAGCTCTATATGGATAGTGTCAATGTCTTCTGCTTCCTTGAGTATGAAAAATTCCATGTTAAATCATATCTCCCATGTGTTTTACAGTTTATACATATTACTGCTGTCACATTGCTAGGACATCATTGTAAGAACGGGGAAAAAGTGAGAGAGGAAATTTATTGACCAACTTGTCTCAATCAAAAACAGTATGAAAACTGGCTTTTTTCCACATTTAACAACATTTCCATTAGCTGTTCTAAGCATCCGCCTTGGGACTTTCAGCATAAATTATTTCTTTTTTTTTTCCAAAAAAGAAAAAATTGTGGAGAATTCAGAGATGTCTTTCATTTATTTAATTGTACAATAGCTGCTGGTGGTTTTATATCTATCATCCTACGAGTCTGATGCCGTGTGCCTTTAACTGCCTGTGAGACTGTAGCTGAGTGAAATGTAGATTGATTTTTCTGTGCTGTTTTTTCTCCCTTTCTCTTTTCCTTAATAGCGAGCTGCCTCATTCCCCTCAGAATCTTGTGGCCACTCTAAATTCCTCCTACAGCCGCAGCGTGATGCTCTCCTGGGTGCGTCCCTTTGATGGAAACAGCCCTGTTCTCTACTACATGGTTGAGCTCTCTGAGAACAGTGAGTAAAGTCAAATATGTTTCAACCTCATGTTCTTCTTAATTATTCAGCCTTCTTTCAGGCTTATCTTTTGCCAGAGCTGCTAACAAAATGTTACTGTTGTTTGCTAAATGGGAGACGATGTGCACGAAGGGGAAGCCCTGGGTTTTACGTTCAACTATTTGCATGCTGAAAGAGTTAACCAACAAAAAGAGGCCTGAAATGGTGGAATTGTTATACAGGAAAGCCTTAGTTCCACCTCCAGCATTGCCAAGCTAGACTTGAGGCTCAACAGCTTATTCATCAGTGCTTCTATTCGACATCTATAAAATAGCAGTAGTCATATTTTATTTCTTCCCATTGTTGTCTTTTACTCTGGGTTCGTAGATAACCTGATGCATTTAGAGCCCCATTTTTACCTGAAAAATGCAGGCAGTGTGATAATATAAGGAACCCGTGGTCTGTCAGAGGAACAAACTTGAATGTCAATAGGAGCTATAATCTTACGTGTATATGGCTTCGTATATTTTCTCTGCTTTCCCCAGGTTATCATTTTACACCCTTCTTTTAGGTAGGTGGTTGAGGATGCTGAACTGTAAGCTATCCAAATATCTAGCTTCATGGGTTACAAACCTGGTCATTGTGAATTGCCACTTCTCAACGTTTTGTCATGCTGTGTGTCTGGTCCTTTGTGGCTCGGTTTGCAAGGTTATTCAGGGACGCTGCTAATGCCTCTTTAGGAGTTGATGGAAAGATGAGGTTATATGGAAATCGGTCACCTTGGCAATACTTTCTAATCTCTGTCACCCTAGGAGCTGGAAATTCAAGCCTAACAATTGATTCTTGATGAAAAAATTAAGAGCGTCACTTTTTCTGACATGTGGAAATTAGCTACTGCATAACTGAATGTGAAACAGTCCTGATTTCTGATTGTCTGGAGAGTAGCATTTTGTTTTACCACACAGAGAGCTTGAGATGGAACTTGAGCTTCAGATCACATACAACCCTTTTGCTTTGCAGGCTGGAGCGCATAACTTCTCAGATGTGGAGGTCCCAGAACTGATGATCTTGACATCTGTTAAGCACAAGTGCGGTTTTCTAATCCTAGCAGAAATCCCAAGTCATGCCCAGGACTTCTTCTTTTTCTAACAAATGGCTCAGAAAATTCGGTGTTCTGTGCTCACACCCCCTCTCTACCTTTTTATCACCACCTTCTGTTTTATTGTCGCTCTTCTCTCTTTCCCCTCCTATCGACTGCAGGCCAGTAACCCGCCTTTGTGCTTTTCCTTACCTGGTCTTTCACCCAAGGACATTACCCTTGTGTTTCATGTTTCCCAGCGGCTTTGACAAAGGCAAGCTATTAAACTCCCAGTCTGGGAACACGATGCACTAAAGCTGTATTTGCATCGAGGCAGCACCTGGGTCCTGCGCTGGGCTGTGGTGATTGGGAAGAGTCGTTGAGAGAGGAGGCAGCTCGGAGAAGTTGCCTTGCTGCCAGGAGAAGTTTGAAAGGTCTTCAAGTGCCTTTCCAGCAACGATGCTTTGCAGTTGTTCTAGTAGAGGAGTGGGGTAAATATGCCATCATTTTGAAAATGCTATAATTCGTTCACTGAAATTCGTAGGAGGCTGAGGAAAAATCAACAATAATTCACCAGAAATCATGCAGACAGTCCCTCGGAACTCCACAGGATCCTGTGAACCCTCGCTCGCTCTGTGATAGATCCAAAAATTTTGGCTGATGGCATTGCAGTCTGCCACTGAGAGAGTCTCATTACCACAAATCATAGGTGTATGTCCTTCAGCAAGCTTGCAGCTGCAAAAACCAAACACAGACCAGAGCTGTTGTGAATCAAGCATCTCGACTCCCAGAAATATTCTAGATCTCGCTGTCCTTTCAGTTTTCATCTGTGTCTTTATTTGCTTTGCTTTTATGTACAGTCTCTAAATGGTTGCTCGTGGAAGTAGGACAGAGATAAACCCGAGCCCTCGAATATTCCGCTCTTGCTGTTCTCTCTCATTTCATATATTGTTGCTCAGCTTTATGGATGCCAACAGAATTGTGGAACAAATGTCAACAGCGACTTTGGTTTGGAAAGCTGACTTTAATGTCTGCATATTGTCACTGTCTTGTTTTGTTTCTTTATTTTCTTGAAGTGCTTGTTTTTTAGAGTTATTTTGATCTCAGTAGTGAGCGGTTAATATTTAGTTTTTACACACCTCCTACTCCTTTGGAACACACCATCTTTCCTTTGTTCCCCCCCATCCCACAGGATGTTTGTGAACGAAGCTGACATTTGATCTTGTGTAGGTATACTTTTGTCTCAGGTGACTATGCAGAATCTCTCTTTGCTTTTCAAAGAAAATTTCCTTTCAGGTTTTCTGTCGGTTCCGTTGGTGCCACGGAAAGAGCCAAGGAGTCCCCGTGTGCCCCCCATCAGCTCACACCCGTAGTAGCTCTTTTGCTGTCAGCAGCAGCTCAATATGTTCAACATCCTAATCCCCCTTTGCTTTCGTACATGTAAGGGTTAGGGAGGGACGTTGGAATTAGGAGTTATTTTCCAGTTATCAAACTGCACAGGAGACTTTGTTCTTAGTTCTGCAGAGTTTTGATACACGGGTTTTGCTTTGCAGTTACAGGTGCCAAAACGTAGCCTAGTTTTGTTCATTTTTTTTAATCTGTTTTGCTTTGAATAATTTTCTAATAGCTTTAGGATCCATTGTACGTTTTGAAGCACGTATCATACATGAATACATAATAACAGGATCTGTTTCAGAGAAATAGCTGAAGAGGGTTCAAAATAATGAGTGTAAATTTCAGGGGACTAATTACTAGCTGCATTAGAGAGAGGCGTGTCACTCCACCTGGCATGAATTAGAACTCCTTTTCATTAATATCAATTCAGTAAAGAGATATAAAAATCCTATTTTAATTAGAGGAAAAAACAGTGGCAGATCGTGCACATAAATTGCTGGAAATATGAACGACTCTAGTCACCAAGTCACCTAATTTTTCAAATGAATGTATTTGGCTCAATGCAATAATTCTCAAATTACAAGTATTCACAGTAGACTGTGTCTGTGGGTGACTTGAGACATATGGCCTTAAACATTTGGGGGCAAATTTATAATCTAATTTGAAAAACACAGTTCCAGGGAAACACAGTCATTAAGTATTCCTGCCCACACAGAGCCAGGAATGCGAACCTTCATTTGAAATAGGATTTTCAAATAAATAGTGCCATGCATTGCTGTCATTTGCACTAATATAATTTTGGGTGTTTCATGACCTGTTTAGCCCTTGTTGCGATATACCGAGGAATTCCAATGAAGTATCTTCATGCAGTTAGAAGGGGATATGCTTATTTTATTCCACAGAGGTTTAGTTTTCAGGGTTTAATCAAAAATTATTCAGAAAAGTCTTTTATCTGAAGAAATGAATTAATACTTAAAAAATTCTGCTGAGTACAATTAGGATAAAAGCCCGTTTTTGTTTTATCGTATTCTGGGATATCTGTGCTGTGTGATGTAATGATATAACTCAGATTCACCACGTTGTGCCAACAAGGAGATAATAAAGGCTCCTGTGAAAAGCATCTATACATGCTTAACTCAGAGCCTATCAATTGTCATACTGAGTTTGGTAGGAATAGTCAAATGATAAAAATTGAACACATTGATAAATCTTTGCAAAAATCAAAGTAAAATGATGTTGTTCGTTACAACTGTGACTCAGATCGAGATATGATAGTGTTAAAAGATACTTCTTCTCAGGCCATTGATAGACCTTGTCAAAGTCCTACCAAACAAAGGATGAACCATTAAATTTTTATTCAAACTTTTTGCAATGTCATACTGTCATGAAGATTTGAAAGATTGATTCAGTAAACTCCAGCAGTACAGCAAATTGCAATATACCGTCTGTGCAAAACCCCCTGGAGAAGGAAGGAGATGGAAATGTACTCCAAACCTGCAAAAATCAGCTCTCTGCATTGGATCTAATCTGTAATATCAAATTAGAAATGATTTTTGAGGAATTTGCCGTTAATGCATGAATTGTGAGGTAGATAGGGAAATACTGAAGAAATGCCTCTTGGTGAGTAACTGTTATTAAACATATCACAAGTGCATCCAAAAAATTTTGACAGAACAAAAGTAATTTCTAAAATGCCCCAAATCACATCGTAAACTAGAGAGCAGCCTGTGAGATTCTTCGTTTCCAATAAATTCACTTGGAGAGGCAATCAGAGTTAATTCAAAATACCCAATATCCTTAAGACGATAGACAGCTAAACATGGAAGTTTTTCAGACAGTGGCAATTACAGTGGAAGAGCAAGCAAGCAAAGCCCAGAGTACATTCTGGGCAGCTTAAGTTAAATGGAGGATTAGCACAGTCTGTTCAATCTAACAGAGGCTTATTTAATAGTTTGACCTGGCAAGTCTTTTGTCACCATGGAGCTTCTCCAGGCTTCCTGGGACGGGCGAGTGACAGTCATTCCTGGAGGAGAAGGGAGTCGGAGTTGAAAATTTTAAGGCATGTTTCCAATGTTAGAGTTGCTCTTCTCTACAGTAAGACAAGCTTCTGTACAATTCTGGGGCTTGTTGTGTATTTAAGGAGGGAGAACAGTCTTTCGAAATGTTTAGTTTATTGATTGTCAAAAAAAAGGCTTGACATTTAAATTTTAAAGATACTCTGCACACTCACTGTATCCACTGCTTCACGAGCGAGCAAATCCTCCCCAAACCACTTTCCTTTACGAATCAGAGTGCCCAGGAGATGAATAGGCTTCGTTTATATTAGTTTTCAGTTTAATCTCTCTTCCTGCCAGATCTTTTATCTTCCACCAGGAGAGGAAAAAGAATAAATAAAGTATTCTACAGATGCAGCATATAAACAGAGCAAAGCCCCAAGGTGCTGAAGAGATTAATAGGCCCTGTTGTTGAATCAAACTGCTCACTACATTGAGCTGCTTGGGTTAAGCACTCTCAGGTGGTGTTTACACTAGCAGTAAACAAATGAAATGCTCTAGGAAATGGACCACTACCCAAGTAGCTCATACAAGGGTATTTCACTCTCTTGTTGGTGTCTGCTCTTCCATTTTCCTCTGGAAGCTGCTTCAGGCAATGTACTAAGTCAGCCATACCTTAACGTCAGCTTACCTTGATTTGTTATTGTGCACTCTGGCTGTAAGTCTGTGAGGTCTCAAGAGAAGCTTGATAAAATTCAGAAGGAACTAGGGTGCAAAAAACTCCTAACCAATGCCTTTCTAGATAGCATAAGTGCGCTTCCTCTAAGGTTTTCCTAAAAGAAGCTCAACGTTCAGCTATGATGAGTTGCCATCAAGATCTTGCAGCTGAAGTGACTGTTGGTAAATCATCAACAACTGGCATGGATGGAACTTGACCGCTGTGCAAATGTCCCTCTCCAGCATTCCCAGCATTCTGCTGTGTCAGTTTTTCTGTTAAAAAAGGCTTTGTTCTCGGAAAGTCGTTACTGGGAAGAATATATTTTGAGTAATTCAAAGATGCGGTGTTTATAGCCCAACTGGCATCACGCCCCAGAGGACTTAAACTTGCAAAGGAATCTGCCAGAAAAGCACTAAATTAGTGGTTTACATCTTGGTGTGAAGCTTAGCAGCCTTCCGCATTTGGGACATCTCATCTTCATTTTCAGGCAGACGTCTAGGTGACCTGCCAGGAGCTTCAATGCACTTCTGATGAGCAACATGCACAGATCCATTGCCAAAATCTACAGCTAGCTCCTCAGTAATTTCCAGAAGTGCTAGTAATTTTGAGCAGGGAGCAGGAAAACAGCTGGTATTATTTAAAAACTGAACAAATCTTTAAATTGGCTGATTCCGTTGCTGTACTGTTGCAACACAGACCAAATGTCACATCTCCCTGACTATCCCAGTCATGACGTTGGGGAGAATATGTGACACCAGGCTATGAAGAAAAGAAGTCAGGATATTTAATTTTCAACATGTTTCATTTCTGACCTCTTTGAAAACTTGAAAAAGTAATTTGGGCATCAGAGGAGCTCATTATGTCAAGTGTGTGAACTGACAACCAGGGGTTTATAGTACTGCCAGGGCTGTTTATACCAGGGAATCTTCCTAGGAAATGATTAGACTGAATGCCATGTACTATCTCTAGAAAAAAACAACAAAAAAATGCAGAAATGTAGAATCCGGAGCAGAAGCTTTCTCAGGTCTTACAGCAAAAGGCTGATTTGGCAGAGAGAGTCACGCTTCTACACCTGCTTGCAAGCTGGGTAGGAAGATATTCCAGACTGCCTCCGAATTTCATTATGGTCCTTCCACTAGAGCCACTCAGGGGTGTGGTGGTGTAATGGCCTGCCAAACAGATGGGTTGTGAAATACACAGCCCATCTGTCTTTATCATGCTTGTTTCCTCTTTTATTAAAATGTTAATGAATATAGTTTTTATTTATTATGCCGTGACATGTGCAGCATCACTTTCCAGTAGACAAATGTGCAATCTGCATAACCGTGTGGGCTGACAGGAAGGTTTCTTCTGCTGAAAAGAAACTTCTCCCCAAAGTTCCTCTGAGGAAAACAAGCACAAAGAGCTCTGAGCAGTCAGAGGCGTTTTCTCACTTCTGCAGGGCTTTTAACAAGCACTTCCATCTCTTTTCACATGTAAATTATTCCCACAGATTCTCCCTGGAAGGTTCACCTATCAAATCTCGACCCAAAGATGACCAGTGTCACTGTGAGCGGACTCACTCCAGCCCGGACTTACCAGTTCAGGGTGTGTGCGGTTAACCAGGTGGGAAAGGGCCAGTACAGCTCTGAGACCAGCAGGTACAGTCAAAATAAATCTCCATGTACTAGAGGTACGATAACCTAGAATTTTTGGGAGGAAAAAACTGCTGATTGTTCGTGAATGAATAAAATAAAGTTATCTTTTGCACAATAATTGAGGAACAGAGCAGTTAGCGTTACCCAGGCCTCTGGAGAGTGCTCTGCAGCTGTCAGTAATTGGTGATAATGGCAATTAGGCGATGCAGGATATCAGCCCACGATGGGAGAGGTGCCCTCGTATTTCCAGAGTATGAGTTGAGCAGAATCTTGGAAGTATTTTTTTGCAGTTGTGCTAAGCTACAGCCGTTAGCTCAGGAAGGAGTACGGCGTTCGCCCAGTCACTGCAATGTCACTTCTGGAATCCACCCAGATGCGACATAGAAGGATGGCTTCATCAAATTTAGTTTCAAACGCATCCCCCTCCTTCTGTGAACCAAAGCTCGCTGTGAGCTTGAATTGCAGAAGAGCTGAACTCTAAATAGCTTTTTCAAAATGTAGGAGTTTGATATGAAAAATATTGAAAGAGCTGAAAGAAACAATTTGGAAGGAGTCACAGACACTGGACCTGAGCTCTAACTCATTCAGGCTTGTAATCTTTTTAAAGAGTTGTAGCAGCCTGGGTGATTCAGAGAGAATAAGGTTGCCTCAGCTGTCTGTCTTGTTGCTTGCTTAACTGATTTCCTATTATGTTGATTTGTTGTAACTATTTCATGCATGTCTTCAGCAGTTTGATCAGCGTTCTATTTCTTTCTAGTCATCAGACTTTGATAAAGGAAACTGGTTCGCATGGAGTGGATACATGAAATAGAAATGTTATCTGTCATTTATTTCAACATCCGCCTCCGTCACGTTCTTTTATACTTAGGTTAATGCTCCCTGAGGAACCCCCCAGTGCCCCACCTAAAAACATAGTGGCCAGTGGGCGCACCAATCAGTCTATCATGGTCCAGTGGCAACCTCCTCCCGAGAGTGAACACAATGGAGTTCTTCATGGGTACATCCTAAGGTAAGTGATTTCCTAACCTGGAAAGTCTGGAGATAGATCCATGTGTGCATGAGGGAATTCAGAATGGTGTGACTTAAGAGTGTATTAAAAACTATTTCTAATTTCATTTATTATATTAGTTATTATTTACAAATGCTGTGGCCACCCTGGTTTATTACAGATGAGAAAAGAGCTTGGTTCCAGTGGCCACAAGGGTGCAGGCACTTAAATTCTAGCCTGTCTATATTATATATTAGCAGCTATACTAGCTGCTCCAAATGGACCACCTAAGTGGACCAGCTCCCTATGGAGACTCTCAACATCCAGATAGCTTTTTCAAAGTGAAGCGAAGCACCAAGTACTAAAAGCGTTCACATGGGAAGTGCAGCCTATGCATTGCAGATGTATATTTGCTTATTACAATCTCAGCTTCCTGCTAGAAAGGTTAATTAAATTTATCACAGACACAACAGGGCTCCTGCGCTATGGAAGAGCAGGAATAGAATCAATAAACTTCAGTTTTGTGCCAAAGAAAATGGAGAGGGGGAATGACAGGTCAGATGCTTCATGGTAGACCTTGATTTGGTTTTGCAAATCAGTCAGTTGAGTAAGATTCTTTCATCCCCATCCGTGTGTATTAATGAGAAACTGATTCAGTCAGGTAACTGGGAATCCTGAATACATCCAGTCTTTCTGCTTACACAGGATTTATTGTGTTGGAAAGAGTGTTGCCACACTGAGAGACTTTGCAGAGCATTTCCTTTTTGTAATTTTTTGGGACTCAGTTATTCACTCCTACCCAATTCAGCTAGAGCTTACGTGCCCATTTGGCATCCTACGTATCATGCAGTGCTCGCAGCCAGCTGGGGCTGCACCTTTAGGAAGGGAGGCATTATCTAAATTAGAGTTTTTGTGGGAAACTCCCAAGCGCTGCACCACCACGGACATATTTCCAAGTGATGGTTACAGCCTATTGTAGGCAGGCTGCTGACATTTCTAATACAGTGTCCTCCAGACCTGCTAAAAGATAACTAAACGCTACAGCTTAAATGCCAGCATCCTGTTCATGCTGTGCTCCTACTTTTGCTGGCATGGATGGAAATGCTTTTGTGATGGTAAGAGTGTTGGTGAGCTCCCAAAATAGCGCTGGGAAGTTCCTTCTCTCTGCAGGCAGAGCTGAAGTCTGTTAATCTCCCCGTCACCTGCAACAAGCCTGTTTTGGTGGTGAGCCCATTGTGCAAGGGCCCGCAGTTTTCAGAGCTGGGCTCAGTTTGAAAGCTGTGCCAGTCATCAGTGACAAGTGGGAAAAGGTGCTTTAGCTTCTGTCTAGAGCTAGAGTCTTGTCGTGAGAGTTGGTTACCTGTTTGCACAAGGTACAAGTGGTGTTTGCACAGTTCTTTCCTTCAAACTGGTCTACTCAATGATAGGATTAATTCCTTAGCTATTCCCAGTGAGCCTTACCCAGTCGCAGCATTAAGTCCTTTGAGAAAGCAATCCCATAGCCTCCTACTTCTGGCAATCTGTTCTGTTTTCTCCATGTAGCATTTTCGACAATGTTTAACTTAAGTATTTTCTACAACAGCTATCAGCATAATTGATCCCTGTCCTCGCTGTAACATTTCTTTCCATTTTAATAGAGAGTGATCATATTCATTACACTCAAGCTGTGAACAGTTTTGATGTCTACATGTTTTGTCTTGACTACAGAGCAGAGAAACAATTTATTAAACAGGAATTTAAGTTCTCATATAGAAGCACAACTGTCCCAAGTAATAAACCAGGCTGTTTTTCCAAATTAAATTGTGTGGTCATAGCAATGTGCACGGAAGAAAAGTCTTCTTGCACTGATTTCTGTAGAATTGGGCTAGAAAAAAACAAAACCCACCATGCATCCCAGAAACCTAATGCTCAAGTCATGGAAGATACTAAATCGATGACACACCTGATCTTTAAAAGTGAAGGTGCGCTGCACAAGTCATATGGAGTATACATCAAAGTCCATAGTGAGAAAAATCATGAAGACATGACATTTCTGAACTGGCCTCCTTCCTCTGCCCTTTTTCTCACTGGCAGTATTGCATTTAGAGGTCTGCCATGCTAACAGCATAAAAGATTAAATCACAGGAGCACTCTACACCTTGTCTGCTAGGTGCGAGACAAAACACTACTGCACGAAGAATTGACTTTGCCAGGAAGCATACAACCTTCACAGGAGACAAAAGAAAGGAAAAGGTAGATTTTGCATAAAGCAGAAAAGATCAAGACATTCAGTACACCCAGCTGAGGGCTGATATTTCTTTATTTCCCTTTGTACTTCATAAATGGAATCACACCAGTGTAACATCACAAATATTAATTATGCCACAATATGGTCAGGCAAGCAGCTCCTCAGCAGAAAATCGAGGGGTTGTCAGTGGTTAAGAACTGATCTCTTTATAAGGAGACTTTAGAACAGAACCTACGGCTGAAATACACAAAGTTGTCTAGTCGTAGAAATTGCACCAATTTAAGGTGAATTTAAAATCAGACTGCAAGATGTCAATGAAATTGTTCTGTGTCAATAAGCTTTTGGTGATTACTGGGTAGAAAAAGATTAATAAGAGTGCATAAAAGCTGTGTGGTGAATAAAAATGCAAATGTTTCCATATTTGTCTTTTCATGGAATAGCGATACCTTGTGCCCCTTACTCAGTCTCTGGTTTTCTGATATTTTCTGAATGAGCATATTGTAAGCATCCATTGTACCGTTTTCCTAAAGGAAGGAAAACAAACAGTATTATTCACATTTACAGGTTTGCAAGGTTTGTTTGTTTTCTGTAATTTAGTTCTTCTCCATAGTTTTTTGGCCTAAAGAGACTCATCAAAGGGGCTGTTTTCTGCAATACAGTTTTTACGTGGGAGAATATATTCCGTGTTTCAGCTTCCCATGTCTCAGCAGAAAGGTTGCAGGATGTTTACCACTCATCTGTATTTGGTACAGCCCTTCTCCGGGAATTCCAATGACTAACCAGTCCTTAAGTCTCAAATATATTCTGTCCTTATTTTAATTATGCTGTGAAGTTGATCCTGGTGGAAGCCAGAGATGGAAATGCCTAAGATTCCAGAAGGTCAAATCTTTCTGAGCTCTTCCTTTCAGATTTCAGAGAAGGGAAAAAAAAAAAACATCTCTCAAGCTGATTTACAGCAGCACCCTGATAAAAATCATATCTGAGCTATTTTTTCTACTAAATCACAGCTTTTACTAGACAAGCCACATTTAAAAAGATGTAATTTTTTCTGCAGCCATAAAAATGGATAAAATACCCGTTTTGTTTAGCCCTGAGCATGTAATCTCAGTGAGATCAGATTATAAATACTATACCATTCAAACATGATATGGCCTTATCAGGAGTTAGTCTGTTTCTGATTATTTTTCATTATTGTTTGTATAATTCTGCTGTAAAAGTTTGCATATCGCCTCTTCACAAAAGAAGCTATTTTGCTAGTCAGGATATTTACTATAATTGATACCATCTAATTAACTAGCACATTTTTCTTCCCATATGGTAGGTATCGCCTGGCCGGCCTCCCTGGAGAATACCAGTATAAGAACATCACCAGTGCAGAAATTAACTACTGCTTAGTGAAAGACCTGATCATCTGGACCCAGTATGAAATCCAGGTGGCATCTTACAATGGAGCTGGGCTGGGAGCGTTCAGCAGGCCTGTGACAGAGTACACTTTACAGGGAGGTGAGCAAATCAAGCCAGTATGTCCCTTATAGTCATAGTTTATAGCACAGTTTCCGAAGGAGGATGTGCACTTTCTGATAGTCCCACCTCACAACTTGTAAAATGTATGGTCAGTTCAGTCAAATTTGATAGACAGCTTGGGGTAGGAAACACCAACAAATTTCAAACGCTGAAGTTAGAGGCAAGATGAGACTGTGCTACACTCTCTGTTGTAGAAAGAGCTGTGAGTGAATTCAAAACTTACCTATTTTTGTTGACCCTTGTAATGACATGGTACCACACTTGCAGGTTGGAGTCAGTCACGGCGTAAGAAATAAATGGAAATGCTAAAGAGATCTGGGGTCCCGTGGAATGAATTCATAGGACGTGTGACAGGCAGGGGCTGAGGTTACTCTGCTGGGAGAGTCAGAGGGAATATGGCAGGGAATTGGGGTTTATCGTGGTCAAGAGCTGCAATATGCCACACATGCAATGCAGGAGACAAAAGCTGGGTAAGCCAGCTACATTAGTTGTGATAATCACAGAATACGTTGTTTTAGAAATATGGAATAAATTGTAAGGGAACTGTAGAGAGAGAAATATAGCCTGTGGAGAAAGAGTGCTTTGTAGCGTTTCAGGAATGGTGCAGACATTTGTGAGGAGGAAGATAAAATGATCTTTAAAGCCCTGATTTTTATGCCACAGCTCCTCCACACCTTTCTGGTAAGTGCTTTAAGAAGAGTATAAATTACATCAACAAAAGGATATGTAATTACTTTTTACAGCCAGTATAAGGCATGTTTACACCTCTAGATTAGTATAAAAGTCC
>KZ506334.1:159512-169939 GCA_002844005.1 Limosa lapponica baueri | reverse complement strand
GGAACTCAGTGATCTTTAACGTCCCTTCTAACTCTAACCATTCTATGATTCTGTGATACTGAATTTCTCACAAACTCTCCAGGTAATAGTTTACACCTCATCCTCAAGAGCTAAACATTTTACTAAAAGCTGTTTGAAACATTCTGAACTTGAGCAGAGTTTTTTGGTGCAGAGGTTTATTCTGGGTTGAGAAGATTTTGCTGTCATAAAGGTGGATTCTTAAAGCTGAAAAGGCAGAGGTGAATAGTAAACTGCAGGTTGTACCAGAGTTCAGTGCAAAATAAGAAAGACTGCCCACCCAGCAGGGGCGGTTGTACTGGTTGGCACTGGCACTTTCACGCTTCCAGTTCTCCTCTAATCTTTTTCGTTATACTTTGTAGGCTAAAGCAGCTCCTTGAATTTTCCCTAGTGTTTTTTGGTTGTTTTTTTTTCTCGTGCATACACAGATATAAACCTTTTTTTTTTTTTTTTTTTTTTTTTTGTTTCAGTGTAGAGCAGTTTTATATGATTTTTGGAAACCTAGAAAGTTGTTGCTAAATGAATTTGTGGTCCTCTGGTCTCATTGACCACTGAAGAACTACATCGTGAGAGCTAATTATCTGACCACATCTTTAGCAGCCAGCTTCGTTTCTGTATTTTGTGCCAAGGTTTGAGAGTGAAATCAAGGACGGTATTTGTTTAATGTGTTTCCTTTAACGCATTTTCTAGGGAGATCAGAGCAGATAAATAAACACTGCTATGTTGACTAGCTCACCCTTTTTCCAAGCTCAGTCATTAGGTTCAAAAATTAAGTGTTTAGTATGAACAGGTCATGTATTTATGTGCAAGCGCCGGATACCTCTAATTGCTTGTGACGGGTGAGAGTATCTGAAACGTACAGCACGTCTTAATTATTTTGTGCTTCCTGAAAAAAAGATTTCTCTAAATCTTTTGTGACCCAATAGGGATTTCTATTGTAGAAGAGACGGTTTTGAGCAGACAGGGTATTTTTTAAAGACGCATATCCATATTAAATAACTTAATCTTTCTTGTGCAGGAAGGCTGAAAATGCAGCACAGGGAAAAATCAGCTCCTTTCAACCAGTAATTGAGGGGAAATGTTATCACTAGCCTATTTTTTTATATTGACAGGGAATGAGAATATCCGAAGTTTGATATTTTAATACGTTTCTGGATGTATTGTACAAGCATCGCAAGAGAAAATCACTTACTGTTAGCATAAGCTCATCAGACTTGGTATAATTAACATAAATTTCTCACACAAATACCTAAGTTTCTAATAGACTCTAAGCTAATCTCATTTTCAATTTTTTAATACCTGAGAGGATCTGAAAGCGGTTACCATAAAGCGTTCAGCAGTGAATACAAAGGGGACCTGCACACAACGACCTTTGTGGAACGTTTAGAAGGACCTAATTTGTATTTTTCCATCTTTTCTCTGTTCTGGAAAGAGAGGTACCACTCGCAGAGCTGTTCCAAGCCACGCTGCATCTTTCTTCCCCTCCAGGTTCCGGATGCGGCAGGTGAACGTGGTGGGTGCCAGCCCGCTCAGCCAGCCCTCCCGTGTCATCCAGACCCTGCAGGCTCCCCCCGACGTCGCCCCCGGCAGCGTCACCGTGCGCACGGCCAGCGAGACCAGCCTGTGGCTACGATGGGTGGTGAGCCAGCCAGCGGGGAACGGGGGCTTGGGATGCGGCTGCTTCCCCGGGGAGTCAGGCCAGCGCACAGGAATGCCTTTTCCTCGCATTCGGCAAAAGGGATAACAGCAACATTATTTCCTTTTTCAGAATAGTCGGAAATCTAGAGGCTTACCTTAAGTGCCTTATTAATCACTTAAATTGCCTACTGCCACTACTTCTGCCACTTCATCAGGGGAATATATGCCTGTGTGTAAAACCTTGGCTTTTCAGACCCTCTAGTTGCGCAGCCTGGGTCAACACTGGGGACAGGAATATAATACTTGAGCCAATTTGCAGTTTCCTAGGGCTCAGTTGTTTGCTTTGTACAAAACCGTCCCCAGAAGGTGCACGCCGGCCATTGGCAATCATCCTGCAGGTCCTGAACAGCTGTGGTTCAAAGGCAGCACAAACTTTGCCCATTAGACTCCTGTAGGAAGATTATATTTATGTGAAAGGGCATGGAGTTACGTGATAAAACGCAGAAAGAAATGACTAATTGCGAAGATGCAGTGATTGATGACATTGTTGTGCCCCTTTGACTGTCTCAGTTACCTGCAGAGTTGCCACGTTGGGATTTATTTGGCAATTAACCTACTCCAAAATGGTTTTTCTTATCCCACGTTAGGCAGAATTTTCCACTGGGGTTACTGTGGTGTGAAGTTGATGGAGCACAGGTTTCCTTTTGCCCAAATGTTAGCTTTTCCATGCATAAACTCATTATGGCTGGAAGTCAAAATCAGGCTAGAAACAAGAGAGTTTTTTCTCCTGTCAGAAAGGAATAATTCCAGTTTCTCGATGGGACACTGCACCTAATTCTGAACCCTGAAAGTGCAAAACATCAACCTTTAAGGTGTCACCTCACTATCCATAGAAAAACCATTGCAGTTCGTTTGATAGGACCCACATAACTCACTCGTGGCTTTACCATGTGAATAACATGCCCACGTTGTTAAACCTTTGGAACTATATCCAGACCTATATATATCTTCCATCAAAATTAACTCAAAGTTGCTTTAAGAGACTTTAAAACATTTTTAAGATTGTGTTCCCTTGCTGGGCTACCTGGAAGCCTGTTTTTCTTGAGTCAAACTGTGCGGGGTTCAGGAGGAGCAACAGCCACGGCTAAAAATGACCCGATATACTTTTTTCATGCTTAATAGCATCAGTATTGGAAAGTGTTTAATCTCTTTGTTCAAGACCTGCAGGTGAATCTGTGTCCCCCTGGGAGCTGGGAATTCCTTCCTTCCTACAGAATAAGGGTCACATTTCTAGCCCTGCTTGCCTGCGGGATACAGTCTTCTAAGCTGTGAAATGTTAATATCTATCAAACTTTCCCAGTGCTTCAGAACTGAATCTCAGCCATCCGTGGCGTCATGGAGTTAGTTTTACGGGGAAAAAACTCTAAACTTCACGAAGTAGGCTAATTATTTCGTATTTTAATCTCTGAAATTGCTTGGGGAGTTAGAATACTAGAATAAATCTCTGCTGATAAATGAGTAGGCAGAGAGTCAGTAAAGAAAGTAAAAAATGTACGATAAATGAATTTGTCACATGCTTCAGCAATTTATCATTCATTTCCATAATTAATCACAAAGCTCTGAAATATATTGTATTCATATCATCTCTGTTGATACACCCACAGAAAATGGCATAGTTCTGTGAGTGTATCAATTGGGTTCAAAATTAAGGTAAAAAGTAAAAGAAAATTTCAAGCAACACAGAAATTTAGAGATTGCGAAATACAAATAAAAGAGAAAATTCACTTCTTGGTCTTTTTTGCCTTCCTATGGCCTTGTATGAGTTTGGACAATCTTGGTATATAGTTTGGAAAGCCCCAGCAATGTGTTCTGTATAAGAATATTGTGCTTTTCTTTGTGTCGTTTGCCAGCCCCTCCCCGACACACAGTATAATGGCAATCCAGAGTCGGTGGGGTACAGGATCAAGTTCTGGCGTGTAGATGTACAGTCTCCCGCCCTGATGAAGGTTATTAATGACCGGTTGGAAAGAGAGTACACCATTGAAGATCTGGAGGAGTGGACAGAGTATGAGCTGCAGATCCAGGCTTTCAACGCCATCGGGGCAGGACCATGGAGCGAAGTAGTGCGAGGTCGTACACGGGAGTCGGGTAAGTCAAAGCACCGTGTCTGCTGTGAAGGACACATCTGAGAACTTCAGCATTTTCTGCCCTTTTGTTCAGGGTTTTATTTTGGGTTTTGGTGTGTTTTTTTTTTGCTTGTTGACCCATTAAATCTAAAGTGAAAGAAAAACCCACAATCTCTAGAAGCACTGAAGGCAAAAAGACATACAGACATTTGAGGGAGTTATTTATTTTATGCCTACCCTGCTTTAAGCTACCATGCATAAATCTGCAGGCTGATTATGTAAAGCAAACAAAACAACCTACCTCCCCATTCCCGCCCCAGTTTGGCAGCAGTATGGACAGCACAAGAAGTTGGACACAGCCTTCTTGGGCTAAGGAGGTCTCTCATGCTTCTTCTCCCAATACCCCATCGCCCCTCATTCTCCCCCTTTCCCCATCTCCTTCTGGGCTCGGGCAGGTTTTCTTGTGGTTATCTGAAATCTAGTTTTGAGCACCAAATATTTCTAAAAAGGCACAAGTAATTTTAGAGAGCTGATTACCCATATAGAAATAAAATAATTATCTGAGCTTTTGATGACACATTTTCAAAACTGCCTTCTAAAATTGTGTGTACAAGGCTATATAGACATAACCTGCATATAGACCTGGAGCATGAGCCCTGTATTGACTAGCTGAATTGTCCATGCTAGCATAGAGACTTCAGAGATCAAGCAAACTCTCCATCTCAGGCAACAGTAAATTATTGTTAGCTTAGTAGCAATGGTAAAGACAGATCTTGAAAAGCTGCGATCTGTATTTCCAAACCTACCCTACGTGTGCCTGATAAATTAAAATTTATATTGCAATCGAATAACAAAATGGATGATATATATGGTTTAAAAGCTTAATAATAAAAACTCTTTGTGACCTGTGTTTATGTAAAGTTCAACGCTGATATTTTTTCTTGGTATTTTTTCCTATTTTTCTTCATTAAAAACGTTTTGGAATTTAATCCTGTGCATACCCTGCACTTACAGACGCACATTTGCATGTCTGTGCGCTCTGTACCAGGCGGCGTTACTTGGTGGGAAGCGTGACCGTGCGGTACACGGCAGGATTTGGTCTGCTGGTTCAGATAACTCTCCTTTGAACTAGCCCAGGAGGAGGCTAAACAAAGTCGTCACCTTCCATTAAAGTGTTGCTTTTTGGGAAGTAGTAATTGGAAAGCTATTGCCAGAGGTATTTTAAACAAGACGTGCTTGTGCTGGAGTTAGAGATAGCACGACCCAGACAAAATAGTTTTGAAGTGTTCTGTGTCATAATAAAAAGATACCACATTCTCCACTTTCTCCTTTCCACTGCTCTTCAAACACTTCTTTTGAAACGTAGTAAATACTAAGATTAAGTGATTTCATAAAACCTTAGGATTATAGTGCTCTTGCTCAGCATCTAAAGATCAGAGGTTACATGTGTATTTGGCATTTTCTCTGGCAGTATTAAAAGAAAGTTGACTTGAAACTGATTGTAGGAGGCACACAGAAACTGGGATCAAAATAACACAAAGCTGTGATCTAGGCCATACGGACTCATTTGTTTTTTTTCATGTGTTTTCTTTGATACTAACATCTGATTTCTTGAATAGAGCAAGTCAGGGCTCAGACTTTTGGCTGTATGTTCTTAGATTTAGAATATACAAGAAGCGCTGGCATAGGGGCAAGCTGGATGAGAGCACTTTGGGGAATCTGCAATTAACCTGTATGCACAGTCAAATGGGGTTAAAATGCAAATAGAAGATACCTAAAGACAGAGGTAAAGGTCAAAGCATTTTTAGGTCTATCCTCTGAACTGTAAGGAAAATTCTATTTATCGCTTGTGTTTTTAAAGTACTTTAAAAGCAGGCATCCCAAATATTTCTTTTTCCATTTTGTGGATAACAGAGTCTTAGGGAAGTTGTTTTTGCCTGGTGCTGCAGATTGTAAACATCCCTCACAGCTGGCCAGAGGTGGCTTGGCCACGTTCAGGTGGTTTGTGTGTTTTACACCACCCAAGGAGCCTAAGAAGTTAGAGCCTGGGCACTAAATCAGCTCATGGGATCTAATGACAGTGCGGCCACTGGAGTCCAAAACTTTTATTGAAAATAAAGCTGTACTTGAGCACTTCTGTTCATTCTAGGATCATACCACTGATAGCTGAGCACACATGCTAACGATAAAGGAGTGTGCTGTTACAGGTGTACTCTTGGATATAAAACGTCTTGAAACCAAAGAAACTATGAGAGAATAAATAATGCTGTAGGTTTTGGTAACCCAGGCTTGAAAAACAGTTGAGAAACCCTAAAATGAAAATCTGGGATAGGGTTGCAAGCAGCTGATGGGGGGGGATGAATTGAGATTTTTAAGCAGGACTTTTATCAATCCAAAATGTTTTTATAATGTTAGAAATTAAATAACTCATTAAATTTTACAGTGCAAAATAACTGGAGAGTTACAAGCTCAGTTTCCACTCAATAAATTGACATTGATAGCAGGTACAATATAGAGGAAGAAAGAAAATGCAAAGACCTCTAATGTATTAGAACAACCTTGACAGGGGCTGCTTCCTTTTAGATATAAACTCTCATGTTTTCAAACAATTCATCTCAAATACACTGAACTCAGTGCCTTAATATTTTTTGGGGCTCCTAATATTCAGCTACGTGAATGCGTATACTTGTCTTACAAAATCAGCTACTTGTAGAAGCATGGCCACATATCTATGGCAAGGATCAATCTCTTGATGTTTCAGAGACTGACCTTCATGAAGCAGTTACTGCGCTGTGATGAAGCATGGCTTGATAATTCAGATGTGGTCCAATGTCACTGCAGGGATTTGTCAATTTATACACGCTGAGAATTTGGCCTGCGGTGTCTAATTTTGTAGGCAAACTGGTTGTGTACTGCAGCGATGCTACTTTTGCCACGAACCTTGCTCTAAATTTGCACTTCTTAATTGACGTCAGCAGTACAATATGCCAGCTTAATTTGTACTTTCGAAAAACAGTAATGGATGCTCAGCTAAAATGAGCTGCAAAAGCAGAGAGAACCACTGCGTCTCGCTATCCAGCTTTCTTAGAAAGCTGGGATACAAGCTAGCTTGTTAAAAGCTGCTTTTGGCCCAGTTAGAGACATAAAACAGCATCATTTGCTATATATCAAATATGGCTATGTCAGATGTAGAAAGAAGATGCGTGATCTTAGATGCCAACACAGATAACCTTAAAAACTTGAGTTCTTATTGAAGTTCCAGTGCAAAGTGCCAGTAACTCTCTAATTTCCTTCGTTTGATCTTTTAAAGTACATCGTGCAGCTGGCAGTTTGCTGGATTAGCTCATCATTTAGTTTCGGTATTTCCGCTTCATTTCGTTAAAGCTCGGAGATTTTTTTGGACACTGTTGGTTGGCTTCTGTACTGTTCTTGCAGGTTTTACTAATGAGAACTCGGCTTTGGAGCTTATAACAAAGTCTTCAGTGCAACAGTTAAGGAAACCAGCATTGGAGAAGGGAGCTTGCAGAGGAAAGAGGGATCTGTGTGCCTCACTCAAGCCACTAATTAGTCTTAGCGAACTATAATTTCTTTGAATCTGGATATCCTGAGAGAGGAGAGGGGTCAGAGGAATGAAGGTTACGTTTCAATTTGTTCTTAAATGGTCGATCAAAGTCTTTTACTTGCTAAAAGACTAGCAACAATAAGATCCATAATATTGGTTGCAGGTGCTGAATTCATACATCCATATTGGAATTAAAATCTCAAAACTAATATGAGAAGTAGAGAATTAAAGCGCAGTCGATGAACGCGAGTATATTTGCCATTTAGGCATCGGGCTTAGATTCCTTTCCAGGGAGAGTGGACGTTTAGCTGCTCTGGCTGCCACTGGGAATTAAGAGGAGTCTGGGCTAATAAATCTTCAGATAGACTGTTCTCTCCGTTGTTGGCTGTTGAGTCCCCCTGCCAGCAGCGTGATCCTACACACACCTCAAAGCAGTCATGCACGGGGGGCCAGCCCGGGCACAGCCTCCACCTTTTGTCAATTCGGGAACTCTCGTGGCTGCTGATCAAAGAGGAAAAGAAATATTTGTAAAATAAAGAAACTTTTTTTTCTCTCGAAGGGCTTTAAACCAGATAAAATAAAAATAAGTGTTGCTGGAAAAGGCTGCTTTCCTCTACGCATTCTGGTTTCCTACGGCCCACCTCCACCCTTTCTCTCTCCAGAAGTGATTCATGTGGGAGTAGGTCTCTGTGAAGATCTACAGATAAAGTTATGGCAGCTATCCAAAGACATTCATGGCTCCTGGCAATCTATTTTCCTTTAACATAATTATATCCTTGTGGGGGATAAATCTAGGGAAGATTTTTTTTTTTAAAAAAAAAAAAAGCACTTCAGTGTTGGAGGGGAAAAAAAATTGGATTTTAGTCTGCTGCAGTGTTGTGAGATGGTGCTCTGTTTCTCATGCCCCAAATAATTGGTAACAGGGAAATTGTTTCAGAAATGACTATCTCTGTGGTTAACCTTGAGTGCACAAGGGTGGGGGGTGGCGCGTGTTTTTTTTTTTTCAATTTATATTAATTCTGGTGTCATACTCATTATCTCGTTCATGTTGCTAGGAGCTTCAGGAGCTCACCTTCAAAACAGCAGATCTGTTCTTTCATTCGGACAGCCAGGAAAGCATTACTTCTGGCAGAGATTGGTGCTCTTTTTTGTGATATATTCAGGACCTAATCAAGCCTTACTGTCCATAAGTGCTTGTGTAACATAACTTGGTGAAACGTTCTCTTGAGGCCTGACAGGTGTATCATGCTTTGGAAAAGATTGTACCCTTCAGATGTTAGAAATGCCACAGAAGTTAAAAAAAAAAATGCGAAAGGGCAGCATAAAATGTGAACTCTTAAAAATAGCCTCAAATTCTGCTTGTGTAACATGGCACGCTATTAAGCTTGCCCACAAAAGCTTGCAGTTGTGCGGTTGTTCTGCCGTGGTTAGTGTTTTAATGGCATGAGAAAATGCAAGTTTGCTCTTCTCTCGAGTCAGAGAAAATTACAGTGTTCCTGTGCCATCAGTTCTAATGATGTTTCTAGTTTCATAAGAGCCAATTTTGCAACATAAATGAAATAGGCATATCTTTCATTTGCACCATATCAGTCCCTGAAAATGCACCTTGCGTTAATGTATCCGTCTATAATTGATGTATTACAAATGCTGAGCACTATCACATAATCAAAAGTCTTAGAGGTTAAAGAACTTCTTACTGAACTGGAAGTGCAATCCGGTGGTTGAAATTATTGCTAACTCTAGACAAGATGCTGTAATTTCCTTTCAGATAATATAGGAAGCCAGGGGCATGTGAAACTTCTTGTGAGAACAGATCGTACCCTAAGATAAACTCCATTCATAAAGATTTCTAGCTTTTGGCATAGGGAAATAAAATGTATGGGAAAGAAATACTAGGAGATAGACTTCTCTAGAAGTCCGGCAATTTAAAGTTGATTCTAATTACTGCAAATAGATAGAACTTGAAATTTATTCATGTCTGTCTATATTTACTGTCTATCTGTAGGCACAGTATTAAATGTTTAGCTCTTTACAAACATTGTGATTTCTGAGATGAGCCAGCAAGAAATTGTGAAGCAGCTGAAATATAAAGTTGATGTAGAAAGAATACAAGAGAAGAAGGGATTGCCTAGAACCTCTTCGAGTCCTTTTGGATTTGAATGCTCTTCTATGGGAATCTGGAACAATCCCAAGCAGATGGGGAGATGGAGCAAAATGATCTGGTATTTCTTACCAATTTCTGCTTTTTGGTAATGCCGTGTGATTCCAGTTCCCTCGGCTCCTCCTGAGAATGTCTCTGCTGAAGCTGTGAGTTCAACCCAGATCCTCCTGACGTGGACTGCAGTCCCTGAGCCTGAGCAGAATGGTCTCATCCTGGGTTACAAGGTACGCAACTGGAATTTCATGCTTACTTAATTTTAATGCATTGCCTGTATGTTTTTTTGCATTTGTTGTTTATTATTCATCTGCTGGATATTTATATTATTCCAAAGTCAGCCGGAGAAGATATAGGAAGTTATATAGGAACATATATACTGTTTTTGAAAGGGGTGATTGACGAATATAATCTCATTTTATATTTTGTGAAAAGGAAGAATCTAAAATGCGTACCCCTCTTTTCAGTCCCCGTGTAACAATATTTTCTTTCTATATTTCATATACATTTATTCTGCCAGATACTTTTCAAAGCAAAAGATTTGGACTCTGAACCAAAGAGCCAAATAGTGCGAGGTAACCACACTCAGTCCTTCCTGCTCTCTGGCTTGAGGAAATACGTGCTCTATGAGATCCAGGTATTGGCATTCACTCGTATCGGAGATGGTGTCCCCAGCTCTCCTCCAGTTATTGAAAGAACCAAGGATGATGGTAAGTTTACAGATTACCAAAACAAGTGTCTTGCTTGATCCAGCCTTTTAACACTGCTTTCTTTTAGTGAAGCAAGTGTAGACAAAAGCCTGAACTAAAGCTATTTGTTGGGTTTTTTAGCAGCTTTGAACCTAAAGGACTGGATCCCAACCAAGTATAACTCAGCACTATTCCATTGGTCAGGGGCTGAGGATTTGGATAAATCACAGAAAACCAGA
>KZ506334.1:118532-129592 GCA_002844005.1 Limosa lapponica baueri | reverse complement strand
GGCTGGGCATCCTTGCACTTGGTGCAGCCGGGAAGGATGCATTCCCTGTTCAATCAGTGTCCTTCCCCCACCTGCCTCAAGCGTAGGGATCCCTCTTCTCCCCAGACCAGAAGATCCTCGTAATGTCGCCTTTTTAGAGCTGGCTACAGCCCTGCCCTGCTCATTAGAGAACCATGTGTATCTCCCAACAAATGACAGAAAAATTGAAAGCCACCACTTGCAGAAATTAGGAAGGGAGTCGCAGCCCCGTCGGCAAGCCCCCTTCTCGCCTTGTTAATTCATTTAACAGTTCAGCTGTCAGGGATGCCGGCTTTGATTGGGAAGGCAGCGAGAGGCTGGGTACTGATATTCATCCCGGCCCTAAATGCAGCTGCTACCAGAGGTGCTGTTCTGCTCGACTGAAATTAAGACTCTGTTAGAGCAGCCACTATATCAAGAGCATTATTCTACCCGGTCGCTGTCACTATCTGATTGTGTGGTGGGCTCTGGAGTTCAGGGGACTCCACTACCTGCATTTTAATTAAACAGGAATCACAGGTTTGGGGCAGGCGTGCTTCACCTAATTTGGGAAGGTGAATAAAATGGAAGGCGGCAATACAAATCCTGTGCTAACGAGCCTGCAGCCTCCAGTGCTTCTCCCATATACTGCAAAGCTGTTCTGGATGAAAAATAATGGAATTCATAATTTCTTCCAGCAGCTGCTGCTGGAGGAGAGCGCGTGTGTGCAGAGAGGAGGTGGCAGAAGGGGTGAAATGCACTGAGAGACAGTAGCCTTTAAACAGGTTGTAAATCCATTTGTGTGAAGAGGGGAGTGATGTGTGTCATTATAACTGATAGTGACATTGGTGACCTTCAGAATTCACAAAAACTGATGAGGCTGGTTTGTTGTTCTTTTTAATAATGAGAGCTGGTTCTGCAAAGGGAAAGGCAAGGAGGAAAAAGAGCTGGGAGATAGAGGTCCCCTTCTTAGAAGTCCTCTGTTGAAATGCCGCCTTGGTTGTACCATCATCTTTCACCAAAGCTTTCCTGGCTGTCTCACTTTCTTCCAAGTGAAACTGCAGCTTGGAAAGCAGCAGGAGTGGGACAGAGGGACGACTGCTTCTTACCTCTCTTTTCTTGCCATCTTCAGAACCTTGAATGTACCTCCTGGTGCAAAGCCAGCAGACATCAAAGCAAATTTCCCACTGTTATCTGCAATAGTTTTCATCTGCCCTCCTGCCTGTGGCTCCACAGGTGTTCCTGGAGTTCACAAACTTTATTTTGTCCACCTGTAGCTGATGCAGGGGGGGAAGCTCTGCTCTGCCAGTAATGTCAGGGGAGGTGCCCAGAGCTGCCTGGCCATCTCCAGCATTTTACAGACAAGGAGTAGAAACCATCTGGAGAGCTCCAAGACCAAAAATAGTGATTTAGGTTTGGGAAAGAGAAGACAAAATAGAGAGAAGCAGCCCTGCTAAGGAGCAAGAATCCTCGTAAGGAAGCAAAGACTTGACTCCAGGCACCTCTTTTTAAACTGCTTCTAGCGAGAGCTCTTGGGCCTTCTTACGTGGTTATCTGTGCTCAGGCAATGTCCCATTGTCTCTCCTGCTAATGACAGAGGAAGTTGTCAGAACAAGGGCTGCTTTGTCCTTGTCTTGGTTTCAGCTGGGATAGAGTTAATTTTCTTTCTAGTGGCTGTGATGTTTCAGATTTGGTATGAAAGGAATGTCAATAATGCATATAGTTTTAGTTGTTGCTAGGTGATGTTTACAGTATTCAAGGGCTTTTTTAAGCTTCCCAGAGAAGCTGAGAAGGAGCATAGACAGAACAACGGAATGGCCAATGGAATATTCCATACCATAGATGCCAGGCTTGGTATATAAATGGGGGTTGGCAGGAATCCGCAATCACTGCTCGGGTCAGGCTGGGCAACCAGTTCACTGGGCACTGAGAGTGACTTGTGTCCTCTACATTCTTTTACCAATGCTAGTTTCTGGCTGAGGTTAAACCACGACAGTCCTTGAGTGTTTTCATCTCTTCCTGCATGTCTCGCTCTTTTCACGTGTTCATACAAAATACCCTGGGTGGTGTCACCTCCCCATTGTAGGTCACTTTCTGAAGAAGGAAGTCCCTCAGCACTACCTTGGGCCCCCCATTTCTTTTAGAGCACAGAAGCTTTATCTCCTTCCCCGCCCCAAACGTAGCTGAGAAGATGCTGTGAAGATGCTGTGCAGAGAAGTCCCCTGTGCCTCCTCGTTAACAGCCTACAAGAGGAATGACAACATTTCAGCGCATCAGAGCTGGCAGCTTCAGTCAGTCTGCTGTGGCCCCCTTGGCTGTTTTCTCCTATCTGTTAGGGACACGTGGCCGTGTCTCTCGGTGGCTGGCTGTGCATATGCAGATAGGCAGCACGTTGCTGCTGGCACAGCTGGAAGAACTGGGTGGGCATTTCCATCCCAGATGCCACTGGAGGAGGGAAGAGAAGGATTATCGTGGCCATTTCACATTGCAGTCATCTAAAACCTGTCAGCCTAGGGACAGTATCTTCCCTTGATAAACAAAAGGGGTTGGGGGGAAGCTATTGGAAAGTAGTATAATAAATACATTATTGGTTTCACTTGCTCAAACTTTGAACAAATGGATTGACCTTCCTTGGCACTTTAAAAGCACCAAGCCTTTGAACCACCAAGGTATTTGCCTTTTAATTGTTGACACTTCTGAATAGCAGCAAAAGGCTTCTTTTGGGGGATGGCAGGGTGTTTGAAACATTGATTTTTCTGTTACCCTCCCCTTTAAAGAATCTCTAGAGCTCTTCTAGTATCGTGCTCAGTTGTGAATGAGCTTTACACAGCCATCCTGGGAACGCCCTGCTCCAGGTTTTCATCCTGTCCCCAGTGTCTTTCTCCATAGGAAGGAGAGGTTCTCCTCTGAGCTCAGAGTTACAGATCCAAGCCATGTTCTCCAACAATGCACTAAAAGAGCAGAGCAAGAAAGGGAAAGTATAGGAAGATGGAAGTGGTGGTGGGGGGGGGGAAGTGGTGAGACATTTCCTGTTTGGACTGGGAAAGAAACCTTTTTTTCAGTTTCTCTTGCATCAATGGAAACCGTTACACCTGTATCCTAGCAGCATCCCATTTCTGAGAGTAGGATCAGCCACTGGGGACATCCCATCAGTATTTTGTGATGTATTTTAAACTCCTCCAGACTCACTCTATACATGGTTTCCACTTGGGGCTTGTCTGCAGCAAGTCCAATTTGGATTTGTTGTTCCCATCAATGCAGCTCCACTGGTGGTAATAGCAGTATAGATAGCACTCGGCTGCATTATCTAATCCTGCAGGGCTGTGACAGGATAGTAAAAAATAACAAACTAAAGTGTGCCTACATTAGAGCATTAGTCATTGCTTGTGTGTTGCTGGTATTGCCGCACTGCTGGGGAATTACGGATATGAATTTCTACATAAACCTTGGCTGCCTTTCCTACTCAAACGGGCTTTTTTTTTTTTAACGGTAGTTTCACATTCTTAATCTGTTTACAGATGAGCACAAAGGTTTTATAATTAAACTTCCAAATTTGGTAGCTTAGCACAGTAGCTGCTCTTATAATGGTTACGGCAGAAAGTAACTGTGCCAGTGTGAGTCTGGAAGAAGTGTCCTTAATGTCAACATGTCAAAAAGACATCCCTGCAGCTCTCTGGAGACTGAAATCTAATGTCAAGGCAGGAGGAAGCAAAGTCTAAGTGAGAGTCGTACTGCTGTCAAAGCAAGTTATTCTACCATATAGGAAAAGGAATTTTAAGAGAATGCACTGGAAAGCAGTGTCCAGATTGAGACATAGATTTGATGGGCTTATTTGACATCTTTAATTCTCCATTGACAGTCCAGAAGCTCCCTAAAATGATTTGCAATGTTTTCATGCTGCAAGTAAAAGCTGAATGCGCGCCTCATTAACAGCTCATTAAGTTGTTAATATTGGTCATAAGCAGCCTTTGGTACAGCACAATGCTTTATACGGTGCGGCAGCTCCTGCTTAGCTCTGGTTTAATTGCCTCTTTTTATCATGTCTCAATGTAGGAAAGATGTTTCTGTCCAAGCAAAAATATCATCAGTTTTTGATCAGCTGAGCTTGCTTATCCCTGCCACGGCGATTGCTGGTGTGGGTGGCATCGGGCTGCAATTGCCACGCGACGTTTTGCTCAGATGATGAACTTCCATCTCACAAACCCAACAATTTGAGGTCGATTTTCAGCACCGACTGTAGCCCGAGACAGACAGACTCTCCCTGCTCAAATTCATCACCAGGACTCCCGTCTTTGTTCTGCAGTTGGTGCGAGCAGCAGTGGGAGGGGTAGGACAAATTAGCTGTTCTGCTGCAGTGTTATATGGCCTGTGAAGAACCCAGAGCAGGGACATCCCTGCACAGTACACAGAGGGCGGAGGGATGAGAAGCCTGATCGTGTATGCAAAGCCTCGCTGAACTAACAGCAGAGCTACTCCATTAAAAGCAAAGGAATTAACCTTCCTTTCAAAAACATGAGCAATCAGTAGTAAAGTAAAACGGGCCATAAATTGCACTGGTAAAGAAGTGGGGAAGCCCCTGGCTGATAACTCATATTCAAGCAGACACAGGCTGGTGTTGGAGTATTGACTAAAGGGTAGTATTTGCAGCCAAATTTCTATTTCCTCTAATTGTGCAGTCCTGCTCTGCTTGTTTTCAGTCATCCTGGGATATGTCAGCAAAATGTTGTAAGTATTTTCATCTGGGTCTCAACTCCCGTGGCTTTGCCTCCTCTGTACGGCTTTGCTGTGAAGCCAGCTGTAGAGAAACGCAGTTGGTTTTCTTCTCTGACATCTGTTTGCTGTATCCATCGTCAGTCATGGAACTGGAGGCACTTCAGGTTGCCTGCTGTAGACTGAAAACAAAAAAGTTGCCATTTTTTCTTATGAAAGTATGAATTAGCGGTATTCCAAAACATTTTGGCCACAGCAACCCAGACACTGAGATGATACAGGACCACAGTGATGAACTGAGGGATGCTATGACTGCAAAATAAATAAGGAAAGAGAAAAAAAATTCTCACTCAAAATCAAGGAAATGTAAATTTAATTCCTCTCTCCCCAGGAGCACAAGATCACGGTCCTTCATGGGATCCCTGGGGTTCTCAGACCATCGCAATCTGTAAATCCTAAATTAGTTCCCCATGGGGGTCAGCTCCCCAAACTTGCACTATAAAGCCACAGTGAAAGGTTGTCGCAGTGGCAGATCTCACCTGCTCAGTTTGACTTCTTTTGATACGGCTTTTAACATTTGGTATATGGCAAACCCAGTGGAGATTCACCCTAATTATTTGATATGCTCTCTTGACTTTAGTGGAGCATAAGAAGTTGTTGGTGCTTATTAGGCTGCAGTAGGTGCTGCCATTACTGTTAGTGAAAATTAAGTGGGTACTTTTGTCAGCTGCCATGAACTTGTGATATTATGATATTAGAGTGTGGGATTAACACATTATAATGAGCGGAACATGACTATAAGAGAAGGAGGAGTCTTGGGAACCATAGAGCCTGGGGAAATAGTCTGAAGTAGGTAATTTTGCCTCTTTCTAATGGGTAGATTTTTTAAAGAGAGTTGAGAGCAGTACATTCCCACTTCGTGCTTCTCCCATTCCTCCCGGTGCACGTGAGGGAGGATCAGGCCAGAGTATCAAACACTGAGTGGTTCTTCACCATTCCTTGCACCCTTGAACATCTTTTAGTACCTCCTGGGGGGTGACTCCTGCCCTCATCAGAGCTGACACCGCTCTCCGTTACACAACTTCTGCACTGGGTCAGCTCCACGAGCTTCAGCGGAGCTAACCCTGATTTGCATTGATGTGAGAGGGGATTTTAGCTTGTAGGTTTATGCCTGTGTGTTTGTTTGCGCATACCTAATGCTTGTCAGGCTCTTGCTGTTCCTGCTCATGGGTCCGTCTCTGCTGACTGATGGGCCGCCTGCCTGTGAGTGACCATATCCTTGTTGACACAAAAGAAATAGAGGAAAAAGCTCATTTTACTATTTTCCCCCTTCCTTTTTTAACCACCTGTATGCCCTTTCCAGAGGCAGTCTGACAGTTCTGTAAGGGCTTTACTTCTGGGCCGGGTGTTCTCAGTCCCTTGATGGATAATCTCAGTATGCAATGTGATAGCCTACTTTAGATTTGTACTAGCTAAGTAGAACTGTGGACTTCAGCAAAAGAAAAGCCTGTAGCTGTTGTTTGCAGGCTCTAACTATTTTGCAGTTCTGCTCCATGAGATTCGCCTCGGTGGTAGGTATTGTAATGCAATCACGGTAACTTTTTCTGCATCACTCAGATCGTGTCCGTCCCATGAAAATCCTGGATTGCACATGGTTGGGAAATCTGAACCCATATTAAAAGATTAGTAATCACAGCAACAGAGTTATCCCCACCGCTGGAGGAGATGGTGAGGGACAGGATGAGAATTACTTCTGCTTGAGTCACTTGCCAGTTTATGAAAGTTCTTCATGAATAAGTCATATCCGTGGAGGTTTCCTCAGAACATGATTGCCTCCTCAGTTCAAAAAAGTGGCATAGGCAGATAACCTCCTGGAGTTTGGGTCCCTGGGAAGGATACTCCATTTCTAGTCTTTGTTTTATTTCAGTGTTTTTCTGATTGGTGCAGTGAATGTCATCTCTCCCTCTTCCATCCCTCCACCCCCACCTCCCTCTCCTACCTCTGCAGATGCTGAAGACTTGCCTAGCCAATGCTGGGAAGCTTCCCAGTGCTAAGCAAAGAAGCTGGGGATGTTACATCGGGGTATCATTTGCAGCTGCTTTTATTTAAGCTTTTTCATGACTTTAATACCGTTGAAAATTTCATGTGGCAAAACACAGCTACCGTACCAAGTGTAGTATGCAGGGAGGGGGCCAAGTGTTTGCCTACCGAGATAATATGGCACTGAGTAAAGCAATTGCAGGTGTGCTAGATTCCCAAAGTCCCCATCCTGACAGCTATTCCCTTTCTCCTCTCCACCCCTTCTTCTCCACTGAGGTAGGTTTGTGTGTTTATCTTTCTATTTTTGCATTAATTAGATTGTCACTGCTCCTTCTCCAGCAGTGTTCATGAGGGTGAGAGAGATGTTGTTCAAGTTGTTCTTGCATTGACTTTCGTTGGTCTCTTGTACGCTAGGAAATGTTCGGTTTCTCTCATACTGATCTATGCAACCAGCTAAATCAACACATACATCAACATCCATGAAAAAAAAGCTTCTTTCCTATCAAGACTGGCTTTTCCAACTGCTTTGACTGCCTCTCCCACCCAGTAGGAGGTTGGGCATCTCAAAGATGGGGGAGACCACACTGCTCCTTTCCTGAGACTCATTTCGAGTCGCGGGGTGACGCAAGCCTGATGAAGTTAATAACTGGCAGAGCCCTAGCTTCTGATGCCAAATTGTCATCCCTGAATAAGAGGGTAGGAGCACTCAGGTCCAATGGGGTTGCGTTGGAGGGGTATGTGGGTCTTACTGCACCTGAAGTACATCTGAGTAACCCCAGAAAGAGCATCCCTTGGAAAAAAAGCTCGTACTTCCATCACAAAATGTAGCCTAGCTAAAAACAGCCAGAAATTGGTGGGAAACGTCTTTCACGTTCTAAATATAGCTTGTGCCGCTTTGTCACAGCGGAAAGCAGCTTCGCAGTAGCTGTTTTTGAAGCACAATTAACTAATTGTTATTGAACTAATCAGCGTCGCTCACGCAGCATTCCTGATGGCGCAGAGGTACTGCCTGCACAGGGGAAGCGTTTCTCTCTCTCACCTCTCTTTCGCAGGAGGTGTAAGAAAATGGTCAATAAACACCGAACATTTTTCGCTCGTGCTGCTTTGCCGTCGGGGAAGGAGTGACTGCAAACAGCTGCAGATACACCTTTTTGCTCTTTCTTGGGAGGTACCATCCTTGCGTTCATTCTCTAAGCCCGTACTGCAGGAAAAAACCCCTTGTGTTTTGCTTTGCCCATTCTGCAGAGGAGTCTGGCTGTTTTATCTTGTGACCTTCTGTTTGTTGTGTTGTTTTTGGCTTTTATAATCCACTTAACTGTTGCTTATCTACGCCATAACTTGAGGGTAGTGGCTGCAACGGGAGAAGAAACAATCTGTTCTCCATGCCACTGCAGGGACCAAACTTCAATACGGAGAGGATGGTTTAGGATAGGCATTAAAAAAAAAAACAAAAAAAAAAACAAAAAAACACCCTCAGAGTTATTTTAGGAGTTACTAAAATAGGAATATGCTGGCAGAGTTTGTGTGGGGATGGCAGGGGAATCTGGAAAGAGGTCAGTGATGGAGATTACACAAACATCTGACCAGCCGAGCTGATCCCGGTGTGACGCAGGAGGATGGATGTCTGAGCCCTCTCCAAATCCTTTCCAGCTCTTTTTTTCCCATGACCCCCGCGTGCCAGGAACCAGCGTGTGAACTTGGGAGGTGCGTGCTTTAATTGTCAGCACGTGCGACATTGAATATTGCTGTGTCCCCTCTCTCCTTGTTACTGGATAGGTAGATAAAGATTACAGCTGATACATGAACATGCCGCCACCACCTCTCCATTCCAACGTGTAGACACACAGATTAGAGGCTTTTTAGGCCTGGAGCTGCCTCTTTGTTCTGTGTTTATGCAACACATTGTGCAATGAGATTCTGGCCTCTAGGTGCTAACACCAAAATGCAAATATATTGATTACTAGGGAGTAAAAGCGGGCCTGTTCACAAAAGCACGCTTTGATGAGCTGGGGGGAAAATGCTTGCTGGATAGAAAAGGATCAGAGGTCTTTACAAAGCAGAAATTTGCTCGGGATTGTTTGGAACTGTGGGATCAAGCTGATGCACAGAAAATCTTCAGTCTCTTTCACTGCATTTGTCTCCTCGTTTTCTGCCTGCATGTTTATTTAAATGGCATCAGTATCGGGGAGTCTTGTCCCAGACTTGTCTGTGAATTTTCTGACATAGTACTGGCGTTATAGAAGCAATTAGAAAACCAGCAGAGGAGAAATCCTTTGCTGCCCAGAAATTGGAGCAGATGTTAACGGTAGCAAGGAATGCTTCATAAAAACAGTTATTAAGTTTGCCCAATGAATCACAAGGATTTGTAGCCTACCTGTGCTCCAGAGCATCGTGGCAACTGTCACTGAGAAAAGGAATCGTAGTTTCATATTGATGGAAAGCTCTCGGTGCCTCACAGCCCAGAGAGCAAATATCCCAAGCGAGCAGCGAGAAAAACTAAGGTGAACCTTCTGCGATGCACGGAGCTCGGGTGGGGGCAGGCCACGGGGCGGGGGTTTAAGCACCTTCTCTTTAAAGGTTATAAGCATTTGCAAGCTCAAATTGGCTGCACCGTGATCTGAGGCTGTTCAGTACGACCGGAAAATGAGGGCAGTTAATATGTTTAAATGTGGATTTAAGTGTGTAACTTTCTTCACAGGCTCGTTTCGACTCTGTCTTGTATTTCCAGATAGATTTGTGATCTTTACGTGATCCTGTGCCAGTCCCTAGATGCAGATGCAAACATCATTCCAGTCCATAGATGATGATGGGTTTTTTACTAATTACTATACAACCTGCTCAGCCTTTCTCCGTACTTTTTGGCTGAGAGAGAATTTCAAGGAGACAATCTCAACGGTGAATTGAAATCAGATAAGAAAATAAATGTTTACAAATATCTGCATGCGATTCCAAGGCAGGATACGTGCGCGGAATTATGGAATCGTAGAATCGTCTAGGTTGGAAGGGACCTTTAAGAGCATCTAGTGAATACATACATTTCTTTTAGGGAAAGTGAAATGCTTTCCACCTGCCAAGAGCTGCGTTTGGACCCTCAGGGGTCTGTGTCCCTCCTACTATAGTTGATAATGTCGCTAACACCTAAAGCAGCGTGAGGTATGCAGCTTTAACCTTGCTTTTTATGTATTTGTGATTTCAACAGCCATGAAAAAATTCAGAGCTCAGTAATCTTGAACTGCATTCCTAGAAGGTAAAAGGCTTTTGAATTCACCTTTAAAATGCACTTTCTTTTATTGGCACAGGCTGTCCATACATTCAGTGAATGGTTTGGGGTTTCAAGCAGGTAGAGTCTTTAGGGATGTGTTTCCTTCTTTTTAAAGTATTTCATTTCACCCTTAATGTAACGTGCTGTCTGCACAGAGCCACATCAAGCGTCGGCAGCACTTTCCTGCTGTCCCTTGCTGTCAACAAGAAATCTGTGCTTAGTAGAGGAGGGACACATCAGCCTTTGAAAGTTGAACAGAGGGACAGACTCACAGGGCACAAAACCAAACAATTTGCATCTCGTCGAGGCTCTGGGGAAGCGAAGAGAAATGTCTTTTTCCACATTGTCCTTTTTTTTTTCCCTCCCATCAAATTTTCCACCGGCGTGCCAGCGAAAGTGCAGCTCCAGCAGCGAGCGTGTCAGTGGAGAATGATCACTGGCAGTTTTTAACCATTGTGTTTCTTAGACGTGCTCCAAAAAGGCTTTGAGAAAAAGCAGTGTTTTTCTGGCAGCAGGCTGCACACGCCGGCTTTTCTAATGGTCGCGTCTCGGAAGCAGTGATTGTTCCAGGCTGGCACATGGGATCCGAAGAAAAATTCTATTGTAGGTGCTGCTTCAGACCTGGGTATTGAGAACGCTTTGAAGCTGTCAGTTCAGGACAGACAGTAGTGTCACTACCTAGAAAGAAAATACACTGCTAAAGCGATCCATTTTCTTCTGTGATTGTACATATTCCTGTTTCCCCGAGCACACCATCATCTGCAAATCTCCGAGATGTGTTTTCAGGTTTGTACTGTGTGATCGGTTTGGCCTCGCGCTCTGGTGTGTGCTGTGAAAGTCTCAAAACCTTGAGGTTTTCGGTCCTTTTACAGAACAGCCCCGCGGCGCGCTGAGCCCGGCCGGTGGCTGCTGCCGTCGCTGCTCCAGCAAAGCGGGGAAGTCGGGGCGGTGATTAGACGAGCGCACCCCCGGGAACAAGCTCCATTTTACTAATGGTCATTGTCACCTCATGCATTCGCTACATCTATACAAAAAGGAAACAAAAAAAAAA
>KZ506334.1:49719-69843 GCA_002844005.1 Limosa lapponica baueri | reverse complement strand
TCTCCTCCTCTGAGCCCTTCAGCAAGTAGCTGCTCTCTGTTGTGCCCCAGTTTATTGATGGTACCAACAACAAAACTCTGCTAGGGAGGTGTAGAGGCCATTCTGGCTGGCACATTGGGACATCAGCCCGGATGTACCCTAGGGCTGATGTCATTTATGACTCTTACATTTTTATTTCTATTTCTGTTGTTTACTGGTTGAGGTAGAGCTGACTTCAGGGGCCGAGTTAGCATTCTGTGGTGCATTTTTTTTTATTTTTTTTTTTGCATTTCTGTTGTGTGGAAGGGGGCTGGAAACCTTCCCCCATCTCCCTGTCTAACCCTGTCCCTGTTGCTGTAACATTCTCCCTGTGCAGAACTTTGGCCTGAATGGGATCCTGGAGTCGGCCGTCAGCGTGGCTGAAGATGAGAAGTGGAAAAGAATTCGCACTGTGCTGTCTCCAACCTTCACCAGTGGGAAGCTGAAGGAGGTAAAGCAGAGGCCACTGGAACTTTGCATCAATAGCCAGAGGAGGATTGGGCTATTTCTGAGTACAAACCTTCCCCTCAAATGGGGAAGTTGCCGTGTTTGTCAAGACCACATCCATCAGCGTCTGTTTTGTTGGGTGCAGTTCAGCAACACGGTAGCTGTCTACCATCATGGGGAGGGAGTCAGGAGAAGGGTATGGGGGGTGAAGTGGCCCTGTGACCTGTATTTCCTTCTTGCTAAGTGTATCTCAGACCTTGGGTGCCCATTTTCCATGCGCTCTGGAGCCATGCTCCTGTCCAGCTGGAGTGGATGCTTGGCTGGAATGGGAGCTGCATGTGGCTTTGGGCAGGAGAACCTTGCTCAGTCATAGTCAAATGAACTCTGTGGACTGGTTGTTAAGATGATGTAATGCCTGAGGCCCCGAAATGTTACCTTCCCCTTGCCTGCCCTCCCTCTGCAAGCCAAAGGCTTGGCAAGGCACAGATGGCAGAGCAGAATTGCCCTGCCTTGTTTGGTGGAGGTGAAAGAGTCAACAGTGTCTTCTGCTTTGGTTTGCATTTCAGATGTTCCCTGTCATTATTCACAATGGTGAAAAACTAGTGAAAAACATTGAGAAGAAGGTGGCTAATGATGATTTCGTGAACACAAAGGAGTGAGTAACTGTGTGGGGCTGACAGGAAAGAGCTTGTGTTCAGTGTGGGGAGGGGGCCTCGCAGAGAGAGGGTTTGGCGACCCTTTTCCACGCGGCAGCATAGATCCCTTGTCAACTATGGTCACGGGCATGGTATGTTCCTCAGCAGTGGGCTTTGCTGTGCTCCGCTCTGCTCAAACAGGGTAGCTGTGCTCTGTTTCCCATTTCATTTCACCAGGGATGCACTTTGAGGAACGGGCAGGGCCCCTTCCAGAGCCCCACAAGATGTGGTATTTTTGGATGTCATTTTTACAGATGGAAAACAGAATAGAGTCTTTGTTAACCCGGGCTGCAGTTCAGTGCTTTCCAGCTACAGCCTAGGTTTTTGACGCTGGGAAAAATAGGGGGATGAATGCAACTGGGGAAACTTGGGAAAATATAATGATGGTTGCTGCCAAATCAGCACAGTACCTGCTATGTTAGGACCTGAACTGAGTCCTTATTAAAAAATTAGATTCCCTCTCTCAAGGATTGTTCCTAGATGGGCTCTTATTCACTACGCTGGTTGGGTTCATCTCATTCAGTCTCTCTTCTTCTCTACCTAGCATTTTTGGAGCCTACAGCATGGATGTGGTGACCAGCACTTCTTTCAGTGTGAATATTGACTCCATGGGCAACCCTAGTGACCCCTTTGTCACCAACATTAAGAAATTTCTCAAATTCAGTTTCCTGAACCCCGTGTTCGTATTCTTAGGTATGACACACCTCATCTCATCCAGCCCTGAATCGACCTCAGAGGTGGTGACCACCTGCATTTTCTGGTGGCTCCCTTAGCTTTGAGTCCCCTTTGACATATGGGAGATGTTCAGAACTTTGCAGGATTAGATTCACCCTAGCAGATCTGCCAAAATACTTCCCCAGGGAAAACACAGTCAAGATTTGTAAACCTGCATGGGTCTTTGCAGCGTCCTCCTACAGGCAGAGACCTTCTCTGTCACAGAGCTGCACTTAGTGTGGCATTGTGGCCATATAGTGACACATGGAGGAGATTCTCCTGTTGTGTGCCAGCCATGATTAGGTAAAAAGAGAGCTGAAGGCAACAAACAGCAATTTTTTGAGTCAAGGTCGAGATTTACCTCTCTCCTTTCTATGCTTTGTGCTAGTTTTGAGTTTCTTGGCCTCCTTTGAGCTAAAATACATTGTTCTTTTCTCTCCTTTTAGTGTTGTTCCCCTTTGTTGTACCGGTGCTGGAAAAGATGAAAGTTACTCTGTTACCCTCAAAAGTCATGGACTTCTTCAATGGAGTCTTCATAAAAATGAAGAAGGAACGGGAAAAGGGCGGCAGCACGGTGAGTCCAGCCCAGGTGGCCTCTTCTCTTCATTGTGCTCTCCTTCTGAGTGCAGGAGGGACCTGGTGATGCCTTCAGAAGCTGTGGTGTACCACCTGCTTTCCATAACAGCTCCCTGCTCATCAACTATGGGGAGGGCCAGAAACATGCCCTGCCTAGGCTTCTACGTGGAGAAAATATCTGTGTTCATAGAGGGTCTCCAGTCTGAACCTCCATGTGCACTGAAGCCGAAAGCCTGCTGGTGGGGCTGCAAATGGAGCAGGTGTCTCAACAAGGAGCTTGTACTGGATGAGGTTTGCCTCCTCCCCACTCACATCTTCTCTGACTGTCTCTGTTTCTCCCCAGAACCGGGTTGATTTCCTGCAACTCATGGTTGACTCGCAGAGCTCACATGACAGCTCCAAGTCTGCTGAGACCGACTCGTACAAATGTATGTCTTGAGATCTGTCCTCCTCTCAGCAGAAAGTATGGTAGTTCCTCATTGGGTTGAAGGAAGGAAGTAGGAGAGGATTTTAGTTATTAATCCTACGAGAGATTCAAGGTCTCAGTAGTGGGGCCGTAATGATACTTGTCACATATCAGCCATATTTTATTATATCCCATTCCCTGGGATAAATCCTGAGGTCTGTTTGTGCAACAGAAAGCAAACAGAGTCAGTATCTCCTTACTCCCATTTCTTCTTTTATCTTATCTGAAGGCCAGCCATGTTGGCTGCATTTCATAAAGCCCACAAAGCACATACGCTGCACATACCTTGCTCACCTGTGAGCTCATTTCTGTTCCTCATCCTAGGTGAACTGTTAGATTTAGAAAATAATGGCTCAGCCAAGGCACAGTCCCAGTCCATCAACTCAGCCAAGGCAGGATGCTCAGGTTGCACATACTTTGATTGTGCTTTTAAAGAAAGCAACATAACACTGCTGTTTTCTGGCTGTACAGCAGTGCCAGATCCATCCCTTTGTGGTACCAGAAGGTTAGCTGGTTTCCTTTACCAACTGTCAAGCAGTTATGACCAGTGTTACCTATATTGAAGAATGGGATCCTGAATTCCCAAGGGTTAATCACTGTAGTTTTCAGCTTCTTACATGTGCTTTTATGCCTCTTTTCAGCACTAAGTGATGATGAAATTCTGGCCCAGGCTCTTATCTTTGTCTTTGCTGGTTATGAGACCACCAGCTCCACCCTCAACTACATATCGTATAACCTGGCCATCCACCCTGATGTGCAACAGCGACTCCAGGACGAGATTGATGCATACCTGCCCAACAAGGTAAAGAGAGGGTGAGGAGGTGCTGGGGTTGTTCCCTCCTTATAGACCCTGAGCCAAAAGCCAGATGGAAACAAAACTGAGCGGAGAAAATGCTGGCACTGGGATTTCACCTCCTCTGGTCTCTGATATCTGAAGGGGAAGTGTTGCGGGGGTGTTGGATGGGGATTGAAGTCCCATGTTTGTTAGCATCCTGATTCCTCTCTCCAGGCTACTCCCACGTACAATGCCATCACGCAGATGGAGTACCTCGATATGGTGGTGAACGAAACCCTCCGGCTCTACCCCGTTGGGGGCCGGATTGAGAGGGTCTGCAAGAAGACAGTGGAGCTCAACGGTGTGACTATTCCAAAGGGCACGGTGGTCATGATCCCAGTCTACGTGTTGCATCGTGACCCGGAGTGCTGGCCAGAGCCAGAGGAGTTCAGGCCTGAGAGGTGAGGGCCAGGCAGGGGGCAATAGCTGCACGCTCAACCTCAGCCCTGGGAGTGGAAATGGCAGCAAAAGTGGGGAATGCATGATTATAACATTTAAATTAGGCATTTATCATTGTCTGACATCTAGTCCCAGCATTACCGTGAGGGGAGTTTTATGATCTACATCCATAAACTGTGCATGGAATTTAATTAACTGTATTGAAGGGAGCAACAGTGAAAGCAGCTCCTAGCAGCTGTAACACTGAGGGGTTTATGGCCAGATATTAAAACAAGAGCCATTGGGTGACTGGCACGATGCCGTGCAAATCAGCAGTGGAAGGGCAAAAACGGGTAGGAAATAAAACTTAATTTTTCAACTCAAGTTATGGAACAATCCTTGCTTAGGGGTCTCTATCAGACCTTGCAAAGTGAGGTAATAGCCCAAGGGAGACCTGGGAGACTCTGGGCCGGCTAGTCTTCAGGTAGCCACGAAGATGTTGAGGGCTGGTCCAGAGAGAGCAAGACCAGATCTGTGCCCTTGCACGAGGAGTTGAAATACCCCTGGAAGCTAACCCTGGTGTGGGGATGTGGTGACCATTGGGACAAAACGTGGCAGCAGTATCAGTCAGAAGTTAGGGAGGGAGATGGGTGCTGCTGAAATCACCTATGGACCCCTGTGGTCACCTTGTGTTGAATGCAGAAGGAACCACCCAAATGGGAGTACTCTGGCAATGGGCAGGTTTTACCAGTTGCTCCAGTAGCTGCATCCTAACTCCATATGGCAAACTGGGCATGGGTGGCTGGACAGGAGCTCTTTAGGGATCACTTGCCTTGCTGGGAGTTCATCAGAGGGATGTGCTGGTGTCTCAGTAGTGAGATACTTCAGTGCTGACTTAGCATGGTTGAGGTTTGTACCTGGACCTCATGCACCGGGAATGAAAAGCTTTCTGACATGAAAACCAACTGATCACTAAGAAGTATTACTGAAAATGCTCAGTGGCAAATTTCTCTGTGAAGCTGATTGTTCTTCCCTGTTTTTCATGATGAGGAGAGGAATGGCTGGCATGTCTCAAAAGCAACCCTGCCTTTAGTCACGCAGGGAGAGAACGTCTTTGTGTTCGCTCAGTCCTTTGATCTAAAGGGAAGACGTGAAGCTGTAGACCTGTGTGTTTTAGGGTTTGAAATCTGGGTTCAGTTTTTAAGCTGAGAGGGAGTTCTGAGAAAAGAGTAGTTAGGAAAGCCATTAGCATATTTCAGGTGTTCCCAGTTCACCTGATGCACCTGGAGATGCACAGCCAACTCCAAGCAGCAGGATAAAAGCAGAGGCATAAGGCATCTATTGAGACAGAAATAAGGGACTTAGCTGGATTCTTCTAATGTGCACAGGAACACAAAAAGCTTTTGCCTTCCCAGACCCCTCATCACTTCAGATCTGAGAGCTGACACATCCTGGAACAGTAGCTCTTTCTAACTTTACTTTTTTTTTTTTTTTGTGATCAGGTTCAGTAAAGAGAGCAGAGAGTCTATTGACCCCTACACCTTCCTGCCGTTCGGGGCTGGCCCCAGGAACTGCATAGGAATGCGGTTTGCTCTGCTCACCCTGAAAGTGGCTATGGTTGTCCTGTTGCAAAACTTCTCCTTCAGAACCTGCAAGGACACTCCGGTGAGGATATGGGGGGATGTGGTTCATTGTCCACCCTTTAGTCGCACCCAGATGGTCCTGCGCTCTCTCTTTTGCCTTCGTCTCCGGACAAACAGGGAACTGTCTCACGTGCATGTTAAATACCTCTCTTCCCAAGGAGCTGAGAGACCGCTGAACCTTGTCTGCAGACTTGGGTTTTACTACTTCACACAGAGATCAGGGAGGAAGATTTCAGTGTGGATTGGAGAGGCATACGAGAATAGCTGCATTTAAATCTTCTCAGCTAATTTAAATAGTTCTCCACAAGTTACCGATACATTTTTTTTAAGCCTCTACAGAAGCAAATTTAATGTTGGTGGAATGTGTCAGGCTAAGATCCCTGAAGTCCTCTGCTGCTCTTTGGGTGCCCCTAAGTTGTGGGGTGCTGGCTCCCCCACGGTGCCCTGCCCTTCTGCCTTGACCCGGCGTAGGAAAACCCCGCTCCAGGGAGCAGCAAGGGAATATCCCCCCAGCCCACTCCGAGACCGCGCTTTGCAACCCAAACATGGCTATTCTCTGTGAGAGACACCAAAATTCACCTCTTATGGGCCACCAGGCAGTCTCGAAAGGGTAACAAGTTTTCAAGCAAGAGCAATCTGAGCTAAATTCGAACTGGGGACCCCTTCCCCCTTTGAGGCTCTGCAGGATCCCACCAGGTTTGGGGTTCGCCCAGGATCCCTGTGAGTGCCATACGCGGTACTGCTGGGACAGGCCCTGCAAGACGGGGCTGTTTGACATAAAGTAAATGCAATGGCTGTTGGAAATTATACGTCAAGCAAGCCCTCCTGAAATCTGGTGTTAGTTTCAAGCCCCAACCTGGCTTTCTGCATCCAGTGCTGCAAAAGGCTGTGCCGTTAATTCATTTCATTCACGAGGCGAGCTTGGGAAATCAGAGCGGAGGGGGCAGCAAGTGTATTCAAAGGACATTTGTTGTAAGAAACAGAAAAATCCTTATTAAATTATGACTTGGCACGGGAGCTCAGCTGGAATCTCTGCAGATTCAGATTGCAACTCAACTAGTAACCTGGAGGTGAAAGACTGTAATAGTCCATTAACAATGCAGTGACCTATCCACCCTCCCCCAACTCTAATGACATTTTTCTAGTCCTCTGCAATCCATAAAATTGATTCTTTTTATAACTGCCTTTAATTAAAAGGAGACAAGTTAAATATGTATTGTATTATTGGTGCCCATAGGTTTATGGGGCTCTTTCAGCCCTTTTTTCTACAGAAGATGTCATGTACATCAGAGCAGGCAGGAAAAATTCATGCCGGAACATCCCTTTGGAATATGTCTATGGAAGCTGCAGCCTCCTCTCACTCCTCCACTGATGGCACATTGGGCTCCGAGCCACATTGCTTAAATTGCCTGAAACAAAGCTTACTGGGATATGGGGCTTTTAATGTAGCTTGTCGGGCTGGGGGTGCATTACCCTTGTCCTGGTGGGGAGAAGGAGAGCTGGGACATGAGCAGCATCAAATTGTTGGAGGAGACTTAGTAAGACACCCTTCCCTCCCCCGCAACTTGACTCCCTCCAACAACAGTTTTAAATGTTCTTTTTCTTGAGATTTCGAGCCCACCCTAAGGGAGCCCGTGGCTTTTCTGCATGAGGATGCTTTTTCTTTGGTACTCAGTGTGAGCGGCAATCGTAGTTCCGTTATTTCCCGGGGAGCTTATTGCTCCTCCAGCTCCCATTACGATCGAGCTCCCCTTAGCACTGACACACTTCAGCATTAAGCAGAAGGGCACTGCGTGCCCCTCGTCAGCTGTGGCTCCCCCCATGGATTTTGGCTGCTTTTCCCTCCACGTGCAGCCTGTTGATCAGGGCACCGAGCTCTTCCTGCCGTGCTATGTGAAAAGTCAGAATTCACCAACCAGTTTATTCAAGAGCTGAGGGCTATTAAACCCCAGCTCGTAGCTGTTTTGCATGAGCAATAGCGATAGTCCTGCTATAAGTACATCTGTAAGTTAGGAAATGCGCTGAAAACAAGGGATGGCTGAGACGTATGTGGGCTGTAGGCATTCTGTCGGTGTCATGACTGTGCTTTTTCCCAGCTTACAAGGCTGTTTTGTGTTTTTTATTCCCTCCTGCTCAAGATCCCGCTGGTTCTGGACACAAAAGGTTTCGTGCAACCGAAGGAGCCCATCATCCTGAAGATGGTCCCCAGAGACTGCGCTGATCCGCAGAAGTGAAGGAAGCGGGAACAGATCAGAGACTCTTGTTTGATGGTGCCTCCTCTAACTCTCGAGAGGAGACCCAGATTGATGTGTGTGCTGTAGGAATGTCTGCGGTGCCAAACCCCATTTCACGACAGGGTGTTAGGGGTTTGGCCCAGGATAATTACATGAGCATTATCCTAATGAAAATTAGCCCCAGATCCCGCTGTCCCCGATCACAATAGGCACTTTGCAAGACCATTTGCACTCAAGTTACTTGGGCACTTTTTTTTCTCTCCCTCTGAAGAAGCACTTTTCTAAGCAATTTGATTCCAGACACTGTCAGTCTCTTCTGGCAGTGTAATTTAAATCAAGATAGGGAGAGCAAATTGCACATAGTTAAGTAATGCTACCATTGCTCCTGTTCCTACTGCCTGCTGGGTGACTCTGTACGTCTTCTGGTTTTTATTCTCCTGGGAATGCAAAGTTGTCCAGGGCTATTTCCTCAGCTGTGTGCTATGACTCTGACAAGTGTTAAAGTGGTCACATCCTTGCAGGAACAAATGCTTGTGGCAAATTTTCTGATGCTGATTTATTAAGATTTTCTTATGATTTTAGATGGCTTTTGCGTGGTGCGGGTTCCAGATGAGTTAACTGGAGGAGCCCAGAGACAAGCAGTTACCCCTCGTGACTGGAGATGGGCAGAGTGGGAGAAAAGTGGCCCACATGTGTTTCCTGATTGTTTGCTTGTTTTACCTTGGGCATGCAGCCATCTCTCATAGCATGGATTGTCAACGTGGGCACTACCTATGCTGCTGTCATGACACCTTTTAGTCTCTGATTTCTATTAGCCGCCTGTAAGACCGACTTAACTGAATTCATAATGATGCAGAGTGCAGCACTGAGAGCCTTCAGATGTCCTGGAGATCCCTAGTCTGGAAGAAAGGTGTTGCCTTTGGCTATTGTGCGCTGGAAAGTCTTGCTTGACTTTGTCATTTTTGCAGATTCTGGAAGAACTGTAGGCTCACGTTTCATATTATTCCTCCAGAAACTGCTGCTGGAGGGCTGACTGCAATAAAAAGCTCCCTTACCTCTTCTGTAACCAACCAACTGATGCCAGTCTCTGATTCTGTTCTTTCGTCGGTACACAAGGCAATCCACCTGTAGGTCTCATAAGCCATTGGGCAGACAACGATGTGGTCTCATCCCCTCTCCCAGCTGGGCTGGGCTTCTTTGGTGGGATCCTCAAAGGAAGTCCCTCTGCCTCAAAAATCAGTGCCATGGAATGGAGATAGAAGTTCTCTTTTGCAATTCATTCTTCCACTGGCCTTGTGGCACCACAAGTTACTGAGGGCTTGGTCTTGCCAGTCTCAGCCAAGCATTTGTCTTTCTGTGAAAGGAGAGGGAATTGATTCCTGCTCCATGCTGCAAGCCAGCTCACCTCATCCCGGGTTCAAAGTGCTCTCCATGCTCTCTCCTAAACATCTTGTGCACCTTCTTCAGTGTGCCCGTCCACAGGAGGACGTCTTCTGCTTCCAAGCTGTCAAATTTCAGCGCTGGGCGACATACTTGCCATGTGCATATACATCTAACCCAGTCACTACCATGTATAGTGCTGCTTGCATTCCTGAAGGATGAAAACTCACTATATCGTGAATGAATCCAAGCCACTACCCCATGTGTATCATCAGTAGTAAGAGCTGCTTCTGGAGATGTGGAGTTTGAGGTACCCCCGTCCAAAATAAATGGCTGAGCAGAGCCATGCACGGTGTGAAGCGGTTAACATTGCAAAATTTGGCTTAGCAGCTTTAGTCACTACACAGCAGTTTTTATATTTCTTTTATATTCTTATAGATAGATAGATTATTATATATTATTTTTATATTTTCTTTCTTTTAGGAATTGAGTAGAAAACCCCCAAAGAGATGTAATAACCTTTCTGCAGCAGATTAAATTCCCCAGAGAAAGACAGCCTTGACTGGAAGCGTAGGGGAAGAATAAGGCTGCTTCTCTAGAGGGTCAGCCGTGAGCTGGGTGAGAGGGTTAGAAAATTCCCAGCAGCTCGGGCAGCCACGGCTTCCCCTTCTGCCTTGGTAACCCGCAGCAGTGCAGCTCCCTTCTGCCACCAATGTACAAAAGCGACAATTCATCTTCGTTTTCAGTTGTTACTGTCCCCTTTTTTTAAAGCTGTGGTAGTGTGTTTGACTGTGATGGCACATCTCAGGGGAGAACGACAAAATATAGAAGCAGTCAGAGCCCTGGAGAGCAAACAGCCGCAAAGTGCCTGCACCCTCACAGCGGTTCACAAAAAAGGGCAGGGAAAATCTTCAGGTCTCTGCCTTGAGAGGTGACCGAGAAGATGAGGGTGACGAAGTCACACGCAGTGTCGCAGGTCAGGGATGAATTAATAACCTTGCTGGAGCGAGGGCCGTAGCTTGCCCGGTGGCAGTGAGGGAAGGGTTTTGCCTCCTCGCCCCACGCCTGTGTTGGAATTAATCACTCCCATACAAATGTCAACACTACGGAAAACATCCTTCAGGATAATCTCTCTCACAAAGCCGCTTAGCATTTTGGTAATATACAGTTCACTTGCAGGTGTCAAAGGATTTCAGCCTCTCTCATCTCTCTTCAAAGGCATCTTCATCCACCGGCACCCTGTGCTGATCAAGGGGGCGAGAAGGGGGCTGCAACCGGCAACACCGACGTACCCACGGGGAGACCGACCGGCAAAGCTCCATCTCCCGGCACCTGCACGGGATCCTGGCAAGGGACAAAGCGATGTCGAGCCGTGCCACGTCTCATCTTCATTTTGATGAATTGCGCACCTTTGCCGGCTCCCACTCATCTTAGAGGGAGGTTTGCCATCAGATTTTGGCTTCGTGGAGTGGCTTTGGGGGGATCTTGTGGTGGGGAGTTGCTCAGAGGCTGGGTGTTTTCCAGCAAGCCCAGTACATGGGACGCTGCTTCTTGGCTTTATTCTCCAGCAGCTATTTGGGGGAGGTTCTGTGTCAACCCCTTCTGGGCCAATTTCCAGAGGTGATGAGCAGGCCACTGCTCCCTTCCCGTAGCCAGAGGGAAATAAAGCTGTGCTCTTTGACAGCCATGTGCCTCAGTTTACCTACACGTAAAGCTTTTTAAAAAATTATTTACAGTCAGGCAATCGTGAACTTTGGCGTGCATTCACCTTGTGCCATGCTTGATTCCAATCACAGTAAGGTTTCAGAGGGATCAAATGGGTTTCCCTTTGGATGACACTAAAGCAGAAGTGCTTCAGGAGCTCGTCTAACACAGGAACGGGCTGCCCAAGGAAGTGGTTGAATCGCCATCCCTGGAGGTATTTAAAAGATGGGTAGATGTGGTGCTGAGGGACATGCTTTAGTGGTTTTGTCAGAGTTAGGTTAATGGTTGGACTCGATGATCTTAAAGGTCCCTTCCAACCTGGACAATTCTATGATTCTATAACACGCTGACAGCTGGAAGCAAGTCATCCACTCCCCCTAAAAAATGTATAGGATGAATATAGGGCCCTCAACACCAACTCCTTAGCTCTCAATCCTCTCCCATCGCTGCAGGAAGTCCCTGAGCCAGTTCCAGGTAGGGTGGTCATGCCCACCACAATTTGCAAGACACTTGGAGCTTTCCTGACCCTGACCCAGGCTTGCATAGAGGTTGTTTGCTGCTGGTGCTGTACTGGACGTGCTGCTGAAGAGAGACAGGACCCCAGACACTCTTATTGAATGCTTGATTCGGTTAAAATCGATGGAATAATCAGCCCGCAGAGTCTGCCCAAAGGTCAGGAAGCAGCGAATTTTTTTTCCCGCAGCAGCTTTGGTCCTGAGCTCTTGTTTTAGGTTGAGGATTGCAAGCGAAAGCACTTCAGCAGGCAGGTTATAAAAGTGTTACGACTGCTGGTATTAAGCTGACAGCCTAATGTAACAAGTGCATAACAAGGTCTCCTAAAATAGAGAGGTAAATTCTGGGGGTGGACAAGCTGGGGATGGACAGGGCGCAGGCTGGGCTGGCCTCCTGCAAGGCAAAATGCAGAAGAGCCTCGAAGAGGAGCCCACCAGCATGGAGAAGGTAGAGGATGCCAGGAGAAGGGGTTCTGGACCATGGGACGGGACTAGGTGGGGTGAGCCCCACTTCCTCACTCCATTCCATCCCATGGCCCCAAATTTAGTCCCTCCCAGCCTCTCCCCACCTGTCTGTTGCCCAGAGATACCTCTGTGGCTCCCCAGTTCCTTGTGTGCCAGCAGCAGCCATCTGCAGTAGTCTCAAAGGACACAGCAACGGGAGGACCCCGTTGCTTCACCCCTCTAATCGCTCAGGCACACGTTCGCTGTCAGCTGGGCACATGCGTACCCTGGACTGAATTTGCAGAAGCACTTTGATCTTTCATTTTTAAGCCCAGCAGTTCAATCCCCCGCAGAGCTAAGGTAAACGGCGGCGAAGCTGCTTTGGTGGATTCAAGGTTTCAAGTCAAACAGCAGTCATTTAACTGCTCTTTTAAATTTCGTATCATTTGAATGTCATATGTCAGACTGATGCTACTTCCACTGAAGGCAAATAGATGTTTATTCCCCTCTCAGCTGGCCAGCAGTCTGACATTCATTACTGAAGCCTTGCAGCTGCCAGGGATTGAAGCTACCTGTAGGAGTGCGTCTATCAAAGCCTTCCACCTCTTAAGGGTTATTCCCTGTAATATCGGCTCATACGTTTTAGTTCAGGCTCATTTTACAGCCGTTGTAGGCTTGCAGTTGGTTTTTTTTCCTATGTCTGGGCAAGGTCAGGCTTTGTTTTTTGCCCATTCCCTCCAAAATTATGTTGTTACCTCATTTTTCATGGCTTCTCCTGGGTTCAGACTCGCTGTCACTGTGCTCCAGCCTCCGAGGTTTATGATGTGAACGTTCTTCTGCTTGGTCTTATGGCTGTGGGCAGTGGCCAACACACAGGACCACAGTGCTGGTGGCCCAGCCATGGCATCTTGATGCAGCTCCAGCCCTCCTTGGGTCACTGCAAATTCTGTTTCTGGGGAAATAAGTTTATGGATTAAATACCTGATATTGTGCAGCTTATTGGGCATTAAAATGTTCGATTGGCTGCTGAGGATTTTACAGAGAAAAAAAAAAAAAGGACAACAGAGGTGATCAGATTAGTTTGCATTTAGACATTGCCCTGAATGTCACAGAGCAATTTACACCTGTACAAAGAGTTATATTGAATCAGACCTGGAGCATTTACAGCCACTTTGCACGAGCATAAATGATAACATAAGGTGCAAAGGAAACAGCCAGCCGGACAATTACAGAGCGTCTTCACACGCCTTATTAATCCTCATTACAACCCTCTGTGCTGAGACTCGGCATCTTCCCTTCCCCGACAAGGCCGGGTGAGGCTGTAGAGCCAATTTAGCCACCTGCCAAAACCGCGGTATCTGACTGCAGGTATCAACGTGTCCTTGGTCCTGGAGAGCTGGATGCTCCTTGCCGGTGTCCGAGATGCATCCTGCTAAATTACAGTGAGCACAGCTGCCTCCTGTCCTACCAGAGCAACGTGTGATGTTATGCTCCACTATACATATGTCTTTTTGTCTATTTTTTTTCCCCTAAGTTTACCTCCATAGGTGTCTCAGGAAGAGGGGTTGAAAGACCACATGAGCACAGTTCCTCGCCTATGCTGATACACCCACGAAACAGGTCTGGATGCTGTGTGCGTGTGCGCAGGCAGGGTTGTGAGCCTCAGGACACAAGGGAACAGTCTAAAAAAAGAATTATTCAGCCACTCTTGGAGCGAGAGGCTGGAAGCATCGCCGGCACGTGTCTGAGCCGTGCCTGTGCTCTCAGGTTAACGACCCAATATACAGCTGCCAGCATCGCTCTGTATCTACAGTAACATTTCACGAGCGATATGATTGTTTGCCGTAGCTCTCACATTTATGTCTGATACTGAAACTCCTTAAAAGAGAACAGCTACCCAGCATTTCTCAGCCTTCCCAGCGCTCTCACCCTCTTTCCCATCCGGAGCCTCCTGCTTAAAAGCTGGTCGACCTGAACTTTTCCCACCGAAGATGACAAGAAAGACCTGGCAAGTGTTGAGCTACGCAGGCAGGAGACAGCCTGAATAGTTAGACCAGTTGTACACATTTGGGAGCTTGGCTGTCTAATGGTCTTTCTGGGATTCTTATTAATGTTATCTTATTATTTCATAATAGATATAACCCATGTGCTAGCGCTGGCAGGCTGTAATTGGGCCTTGCCAGGGAATTACTCATATTTTTCATTCTTGAAGGAATGAAGAGCGTATTCGGTTATGCTAACGACCTCATTTGTGTGGATTCCATTCACTTGATATGTCTCGCTTGTGAAGTATTACAGCTCGAGCGATGATTCCTCGCTCAAAGTAAGCGTCGGGGTGTCTCGAAGCAGATGCTCTCCTCTCCAGACGCTGAACGGGTGCCTCCGCCGCGTTCGCCTCTCCTTCGGCAGCTGCAGACTCGCCCAAAGGTGTTTTTTTTTTTTGCAGAACAGGTTTTGCTGATGGTGATGCGCATCTTTCCCTCTCGTTGTCTCGGGGTGCTGGAGAGACGTGGAGCTTTTTGAAACCAGGGGAGAAAAATATTTGTTATCTATCGCTGCGTTATAAATCCTTTTCTGCCTATTTAGTAACCCTTGTTTGGGCCTCGGGCCTTTTGGGGTGGCTTGTAAAACACTGCAAGAGGTAGAGTGTCTACCCAAGTTCTCAACTGAGGAGTTTTTTAACTCTCCACAGGGTATAAATGATAGTTTCAGCCATGGAGAACCTTCCTCCTCGTGCTTACAATTACTCTCCTTTGTGTGTGTATCAAAGCACAAGCAACATATCCTCGTCAATAAAAGCCCTTTCTAATTCTTTTTTATCCTCCCCGGGGGAGTCCTTAGAGCCCTGTGGAACCTCGAGCAGCCCTTTAATTCCTCCCGCTTTGGTCCTCGCCGCTGCTTGGGGCCTGTTGTTGTAGCAGCCGCGCCGGCTGTGAAAAATGCTGCTCCTTAATCGAGCCGAGCGGTGGCTGCTGAATGACACAAAGCATTTACCTGCCCACGGGGACCCGCCGCGCCGCCTGCTTTCTGCAGCGTTATCAAAAATGTTTCCATGCATTTGTTTGTAAAATGTCTTTATCCAGCCAGGAGAAATGTCCCTTGAAGTCAACTAACCAAATAAATAAATAACAGTCAAAGACAATACGGCAGGGAAGAAGAAAAAAAAAAAAAAGTTTCTAGAGGGAAATAAGTGATGGATTGAAAGAGATTTGAGGCTGTTGTGTTGTACCACTTGGCGCACGATGTGACAGAAGAGAGTACTCATTGCACTGCTTCCTGGGCTTCCATTTTAAATGAAGTCCTAAAAATGCTGATTTAAAAGGGCTGCAGAAACAAAAATAAAACAGCCTGATGTACACTGTGAACATTTTTTAGACCTTCTGAAATTTTTTTCATAATACATCTGCTGGTAGCCGTGTCAAAATAAGGCTCTTCGACCAAGGTGCAGGAGGGATGCTGGAGCTACTAGAAGCTTTTCCGTGTGTTCATGCACAAATCTGAGCAAAAAGAGGAATGATATCACTTTTCACATATAATAACAGCAAACAACAGGAATCCTGACCTGGAATTTGTCTTTGTTTTCCAAGAGCATCCCTGAGTGATCTGTGGAGACTGGAGGAAAATTTTGATTAATACCACCGTTAATGAAAGTAAACACAGGCTAAAATTCCAAGCACTGTGATTGCTTCTCAAAGCCATCCAGGGATAGCAACAGTTGCAATAAAGCAGAAATCCACTTTGGCTGCCAAGGGATAATGTTTCCTACTCCCGGCCCAAGCTTTGGGTGGGGGAGAACATACCACCCACAACAGAGCAGCCCATGACCTTGAAGCACTCTTGTGTTCCAAAAGCCATCTCGGAGATGCAACAGACCTGAATACTCCTGAGGGTGGCTTCCCAGCCCCTTTAAAGGATCTAATATTATCTTCTGACCTGCACGGAATCTGGATACTGCTCACGTGCACGTTCATTGGCTTTTTCCATCTGCGTATTTATCTCATTGATTTGACCAAAGGAATTACAGGATTGAAAGAAAATTAATAGCTCCTTGCCCAGCCAGCTTCTTATTTTGATTCATTCCATTCTTGTCACTTTGAGTGAACTAAATAATTAATCGCATTACGGAAAATAATTAGGGCTAATATCACACAGATTACACTAGCCGGTTCTAACAATAATGTTGGTCAGAACATCTAAATAACCTGATATTTAATTATAATCTGGCTTGTTTAGTGATGTACAGGTTTGGGCCTTTCTCTCACTCCAAATTTTGGCCAGCTACATTGATTAAATGAGAACTTTTTATAGCTAGTGTTCAAATTATCAAATACTTGCCTAAAGCAATCCCATTGATCAAGTGTATCATTTGTAATACAAATGTTTTTATTAGGAGGCTTTGTTCAAGATAAATGAAGGATCAAATTAACTGGAGATTGGATTGAGTAGGAAATGCTGCAGCTGGATAATTTCAAGCACTGAGGCTGAACATTTCTTTCAAATGATGAGAAGTCATCAACTAAGTCTTAATACAAAACATACACACAGAGAGGCAATTCTGCCTTGATTCCTCTCATTGCTACAGCATGCTTTATACAGAGCACATTTGGGTTTTGTAGGGTAGGCTACAAACCCATCACCTGGCTGCAACTAAAGCAGTCTGAGTTTTTATTCCGGCCAAAACGAGGTGTGCTATCAAAATGCCAACATGCACCAAAGCCCCCTTCCTGCTCCCTCATTTTTCACCCACGTTCTGCAGCCTCTGTTACCACCCGGTAAGACTCCACGTGCAGCTCTGCTCTTAACCCAACTGCCTCCTTTGCATCCAGAATGGGACAATAATTTTCCTTTTTTTAGGAAGAAAAACCCCTAGAAGAGGGTCAGCAGGAATATTTAGCTCCTTAACTATTCCAGCATTCATGGTAGCGCAGCAGGATCTGGATGTGATTGAGAGTTTATCCATGACCAGCCAGTGGAAAACGACCGTGTGAGCGAAATGCTCTTACTTTATATATATACACATTTTAATACAGGCTGAATTAGGAAAGCTATTTGGGATTACATTTTTTTGGCTGTCATGTAGAGCTGCAGATACTAAGTAGTTGCTTTCCGAAATAACTCTTCCTTCTCTACATCCCTCTCCCAGAGCAACGTGTAAACTGTTTGCTGATACAGGAATTACAGATGTTGGAGGAGCTGTTATAAAACCTCCCAAGATTTACATCTCCTCCGTGAGGTTTCTCCACAGGCTGGCTTCACAGGGAGAGGTTTTACAGGCATTCAGGATCCTTTTGAATGTATCTCCAGAGGCGTCTGCAATAATCGGAGGAAATCCCTTGAAGCCCATCAGATAAAATACACAGTTAGAAAGGGAGCACGGAGGTCAGTTAGTCCCCGTGGACAAACTATTTTTGGCTGATTCAGGGACACAAAGCCAAGTTTCCAACTCATGCTGAGCGCTGGCTTCACGAAGACCTCCAGATGCTTGCAGCCTCGCCCCAGCTCCAGCTGGATCTGGCTTATGGCACAAAAATAAATGTACATCTCCCGAAACTGCTGGGTTTCTTCTTCGTTTGGAGTAGAGAGGGAAGCTCAGCTCTTATAGCTGGATCTAACCGCTCCTGATGCCCATCCCAGTGCTCCATTGATGCACCAGGCCGGTGTTCCAGCAGTGCAATACACAGCACAGCTTTTAGGGAGAATTAGTGCTTTATTTGTTACTTCAGCGAAGGAAGGGATGAGCCCAGGTGGAATTACAGGTGGCAATGAAAAACAGAGGCTTATTTTTCTCAGATATCATTTGTGGCCACTTCAACTATATGTATATGTACATATATGTACATATTTATATGTATGCAAGTATCATACCTATGTAACGTGTCTATGGCAGAAATAAAAAGGGTTATGTGTATGTAATGTTTATCATGTTACATCCATATCTTTGAGCTGCAGGCTCAGGGTTGTGAGGGCTTGTGTTTTGCTTTTATGCTGTGGCCAATAATAGCTTATTGCCCTCATCGTAAGGTTTAAAACCTGTGACCATTACATTTGCTGAAGGAGGCTTAAACTTCACTTTGGAAAACTGCTGCGTATTGGTGCGAGGTGTATTTTCTCCAGAAGAGCTACAGCTATTGTAATAAAAACAAGCAAACAATCAAATTTATGACTTATATTTAAAGAGATGGGGAGTGAGAGCAAATTAACCCCTTTATGCTGTAGCCAAGGATGTGGCTGCTGTCTGCCCAGGAAAATGAGGAATGAAACAACGACGTGTATTGATAATGGGTAACTGGGTACGAGTCAAGCCTTTTAATTTCTATAGGGAACCCGGTGATTGAAAGCAGCACTAATGCTGATTAATCCCCCTCCCTCTTTTCTGTCTCCTAATTTCTCACTCCTGGGAGCTTTTTCTTCCTTTCAGCTGATTCCCACTGTACGTGCATGTCAAGACACCCCATGCTACATGCACTGAATACGTGTAAAATCCTGCAGATTGCACTGTTGCCTTTCTTAGCCTGTATTACAGGTAATGCCACTGTGTTAATCTCTGCTAACTCTGAAACAATTTATATAGTTAATTTAATCTCTGTTTTAGTAATTTACCATCAGAAAAATTAGATTTCTCATCAGACGTCTGGGGGTTTCCAGGTGGGATTCTGCAGCGTTGCATCCTGTTGGGTTCCCAGGGCTGTTCTCAGAGGATGGGGACTGATGGGATCTACACTTTCTCCAGCCTCTTTTCTCAGTCTAGTCCCAGGTACAAGGACAGATAAACTCCAAGGGGAGATAAACTCATGTTCCTTGTAACTGTCTTCAATTCAGGAGAGCTGACCCAGCTTGATTTCGTCAGGAATACTTGTTTTGGTTTGGTTTAGCAGGCAAACTGACTGGGGAGGGGGAGAAAAGCATGATCTAGGTTTAGAAATGGCTCATGTTTGGCCACCAGTACAACAGTTCTCTCTGACTCTCTTCTGTGTTGGGAAATCTCAGTTCAGTTCAATGTCCCGCCTCTGTCTCCAGCACCACCTGGAAAAGCTGTGGAAGTGAGTCACAGGTTACTTCATTCACCAAGACCTTTATTGACTGCTGCTGTTGCAAAAAAAATGAGATTTCCCCATCTGGGCCAACAGCTGGGCTGCTGTGTGCGGCTGAAACTGCCTGTGACAGCAGAGGATGTCTGGGAGACCGGCTGATACAACACAGTTCCAGGCAGGAATGCAGCGGAGGATGGGGCTTGGCAGGGAAAGCTGGAAAGGGGAACGTGAGCAGAAGCTGCAGGAACAAAATCCTGCTTTTTCTAGCATTGTTTTCAGAAGGAGGGTAACGTTTCTGGGGGAAGTTCCAGGATTTTCCATCCATGGTTTTCTTTTCCGAGTGTCGGACGGGCCTGCCCAACAGGCATACCGGTGAGGTTTAATTGATGGGGTTTGAGTAAAAGTGTTCCCAGTTGCCAAGGAGGCCAGGCTGTATATGCTGGTTAAGAGCAGGCACTACTCAGCTGATCATCTGTGTTCACATGTAGTAATAATAATAATAAGAGTAATAACAACAACAACAATAATAACAATAATAATAATAGGAGAGCTAACAGAGGTTCTCCATAGGATGGAACAATAAAAAAATACATGCTTTGGGGCAAATTAGTTCCGCTTCTGCCTGAGGTTATGGACATGAAGGCTCTCTGGCTAAAGAAACACAGTAAAACCATGGTCAACTGGTGTCAAAAAGATGGATGGGAAGGGGGGGAGCCCTTAGTTGGCCAAGAGACTGTAAACTCTTGCACAGAGGAGCAGTGTCTGGAGGACTGAGGATCAGCCAGGTTGCGTTGGAGGCCGATGGACCTCAGACTTGGTCCTTGCTGTCACGAGAAGCATAATCTCAGCGCTGTTGATTTTACATCTGGTGCAGGCTCAAGGATTTCATTGTTCAGCATCCACTCCATCTGCTTTACCGAAAGTGCGTGCAAAGATTAAAGACGACAAGGAGTTTGTTTTCAAGACACTGATATTTTGGGATGGATTAAGAAATATAAGTACCCTCCTTTCCCTGAAGGGTGAGGGAGGCTGGCTGTTCCTCGGCTC